>LR738552.1:0-182500 GCA_902685375.1 Neostethus bicornis | reverse complement strand
TACAGTTCCATGCTGCAGGTAGTTACAGTTCCATGTTGCTGCTAGTTACAGTTCCATGCTGCAGCTAGTTACAGTTCCATGCTGCAGGTAGTTACAGTTCCATGTTGCTGCTAGTTACAGTTCCATGCTGCAGCTAGTTACAGTTCCATGCTGCAGGTAGTTACAGTTCCATGCTGCAGGTAGTTACAGTTCCATGCTGCTGCAGGTAGTTACAGTTCCATGCTGCTGCTAGTTACATTTCCATGCTGCAGCTAGTTACAGTTCCATGCTGCAGGTAGTTACAGTTCCATGCTGCAGGTAGTTACAGTTCCATGCTGCTGCAGGTAGTTACAGTTCCATGCTGCAGCTAGTTACATTTCCATGCTGCAGCTAGTTACATTTCCATGCTGCAGGTAGTTACAGTTCCATGCTGCTGCAGGTAGTTACAGTTCCATGCTGCTGCAGGTAGTTACAGTTCCATGCTGCTGCAGGTAGTTACAGTTCCATGCTGCTGCAGGTAGTTACAGTTCCATGCTGCAGGTAGTTACAGTTCCATGCTGCAGGTAGTTACAGTTCCATGCTGCTGCTAGTTACAGTTCCATGCTGCAGGTAGTTACAGTTCCATGCTGCTGCTAGTTACAGCTTCATGCTGCAGCTAGTTACAGTTCCATGCTGCAGGTAGTTACAGTTCCATGCTGCTGCAGGTAGTTACAGTTCCATGCTGCAGGTAGTTACAGTTCCATGCTGCAGGTAGTTACAGTTCCATGCTGCTGCAGGTAGTTACAGTTCCATGCTGCAGGTAGTTACAGTTCCATGCTGCTGCAGGTAGTTACAGTTCCATGCTGCTGCAGGTAGTTACAGTTCCATGCTGCAGGTAGTTACAGTTCCATGCTGCAGGTAGTTACAGTTCCATGCTGCAGGTAGTTACAGTTCCATGCTGCAGCTAGTTACAGTTCCATGCTGCAGCTAGTTACAGTTCCATGCTGCAGGTAGTCACAGTTCCATGCTGCAGGTAGTTACAGTTCCATGCTGCTGCAGGTAGTTACAGTTCCATGCTGCAGGTAGTTACAGTTCCATGCTGCAGCTAGTTACAGTTCCATGCTGCAGGTAGTTACAGTTCCATGCTGCAGGTAGTTACAGTTCCATGCTGCTGCAGGTAGTTACAGTTCCATGCTGCAGGTAGTTACAGTTCCATGCTGCAGGTAGTTACAGTTCCATGCTGCAGGTAGTTACAGTTCCATGCTGCAGGTAGTTACAGTTCCATGCTGCAGGTAGTTACAGTTCCATGCTGCAGGTAGTTACAGTTCCATGCTGCAGGTAGTTACGGTTCCATGCTGCTGCTAGTTACAGCTTCATGCTGCAGCTAGTTACAGTTCCATGCTGCAGGTAGTTACAGTTCCATGCTGCAGGTAGTTACAGTTCCATGCTGCAGGTAGTTACAGTTCCATGCTGCAGGTAGTTACAGTTCCATGCTGCAGGTAGTTACAGTTCCATGCTGCAGCTAGTTACAGTTCCATGCTGCAGGTAGTTACAGTTCCATGCTGCAGCTAGTTACAGCTTCATGCTGCTGCTAGTTACAGTTCCATGCTGCAGGTAGTTACAGTTCCATGCTGCAGGTAGTTACAGTTCCATGCTGCTGCTAGTTACATTTCCATGCTGCAGCTAGTTACAGCTTCATGCTGCTGCTAGTTACAGTTCCATGCTGCAGGTAGTTACAGTTCCATGCTGCTGCAGGTAGTTACAGTTCCATGCTGCTGCAGGTAGTTACAGTTCCATGCTGCAGGCAGTTACAGTTCCATGCTGCAGGTAGTTACAGTTCCATGCTGCTGCAGGTAGTTACAGTTCCATGCTGCTGCAGGTAGTTACAGTTCCATGCTGCAGCTAGTTACAGTTCCATGCTGCAGCTAGTTACAGCTTCATGCTGCAGCTGCAGGAGTTTTATTCTATGATTATCCAGTGGGTCACACAGGAAGCAGCTTCCCTGTTTGATTGTTTTTTTTACTTTTTAAGTGTGTCTTTATGATTTTTTAATCATTAAAAATCCTCATCAGCTGCCAAACTGTGACTGAATGAGATTTTTACTGCATGTGAATAAAAATATTATTAGTTCTGATGAAACTATTCAGAATTTTTTTTTTATTTGACGTCTAATATTAAATGTGTTCCTGTACAGTTTGCTTTGTTGTTGTTTTGAATGTTATTGTGTAGAACCTTTTAAAATATTAATTTTAAATTTATTTCGAAGGTACTTTTTTGGGGGCTCAAGGTCGCCCTAAACCATGTTTACATAGTATATAAAAATATACAATAATATTTAAAAACAATAGAAAACATTAAAGATATACACATTTAGATAAAAACATAGATTTAAGGGGCTGCACATGTCGAGGGTTCAAATCCAGGAGTGGGACGAGGCTTGAAACAATGGACTCTCTGTGTGGAGTGCATGCATGGGTTTCCTCAGGGTGCTCCGGTTTCCTCCCACCCTACAAAAACATATAGGTTCGGTTGATTGGCCACTATGACATTGCCTTTAGGAATGAGTGTGTGTGGCCCCGCAGCAGACTGACGACCTGTTTGGGGTGTTACCTGCCTCTCGCCTTAAAGAGCTCTGCTGTCGAAGTCAATTCTGGCCGCCAGAGTCTTGTTCAGGGCTGTGTCTCTGAGCCATAGAGCAGGATAGAGAGTACAGCTCTCTATCCTGGGGGGTTATAGATCCGGAGCTTCGTCTTATAGAGCAGGATAGAGAGTACAGCGGGGTTATAGATGCAGAGCTTCGTCTTATAGAGCAGGATAGAGAGTACAGCGGGGTTATAGATGCAGAGCTTCGTCTTATAGAGCAGGATAGAGAGTACAGCGGGGTTATAGATTCGGAGCTTCGTCTTATAGAGCAGGATAGAGAGTACAGCGGGGTTATAGATGCAGAGCTTCGTCTTATAGAGCAGGATAGAGAGTACAGCTCTCTATCCTGGGGGGTTATAGATTCGGAGCTTCGTCTTATAGAGCAGGATAGAGAGTACAGCGGGGTTATAGATGCAGAGCTTCGTCTTGCAGGAGATGGATAAATGTTTTTGAGTTGTTTCCAGAGGTACTGAAGAGCTGGAGCTGCCGCGACTCTTCTACAATATATTAATATAAAGTGTGAATAAAAAACTACAAACTCTTCACAAAATCTTCATAGATGTTTATCAGATGAAAGCTGTGTAGTACATACACACGATCTGCACGTTTTCATAATTATAACAGATCAACTCTGTCATCGCTATAGAAACCGTTTTTACTACAGCTGTAAACATCATAACATGAGCGCACTACTTACGAATACGTGTGTGTTGCTCGGCTGGCTTGACCTCAGCTGGGCGAATGACGGCTGGCTTGATCACAGTATAAGAAAGTAGGGAATGATTTTAGAAAGTATGCCTCCTTCTGACTGGACGTTTCCACTCAGTCTGACTTTTAGTGCACAATATGTTGGGGTACGCTGTGGGTAAGCATGTTTTGAAGGTGATGTTGGGGATATTTATTGGGGCCGCAAGTTGTTTTGAGAGCACAGTGAGCGTTCAGGTATGGTGGAAATTTAGCGATACAACATTTATGGGGTACATGATTTGAGTATTCGGTGGGAGTTTGGAGATACAGTAGGTTTTAAGGATTAATTAAATGTTTGAACCATTATTGATTTTAACGTTCTTCTGAATCCTGGTTTCCATGGTTACAGCTGTGTCACCATGTAGTGGATGGTCTGTGTGGACGGACTCCGCCCCGTCGAGAAGACTACAACGCCACCTTCAGTCCACACGAGTGGCTGCAGTTAGTGGATTTCCTAACGAACCTCTTCCGGAGGGCGGGGGGCGACATCTCAGAGGATGAGGTGAGAGACCTTTAAGAGGAGGTCTGGGATCCAGGAAGACAACTTGGTGCAGATACCAGGCAGCTTAACTCTTTGACCCTCCTGCAGGAACTGGTGCAGATGGCAGGAAGTTGCCACGCTGAGGCCGTGCTCCAGGTGTTGAGAGGCCGGCAGGATGACATCCGACACGCTCTGCAGGACCGAACAGATGCCATTTCCTCCAGCACGCTACAGGACTTCAATTGGATGCTAAAAGTGATGCCCTAGCAATACTATGCCCAACCATACTCACCTTAGCAACCATATGCACAACCATACTTACCTTAACAACCATATGCCCAACCATACTCACCTTAGCAACCATATGCCCAACCATACTTACCTTAACAACCATACGCCCAACCATACTCACCCTAGCAACCATACGCCCAACCATACTTACCTTAACAACCATATGCCCAACCATACTCACCTTAGCAACCATATGCCCAACCATACTTACCTTAACAACCATACGCCCAACCATACTCACCCTAGCAACCATACGCCCAACCATACTTACCTTAACAACCATACGCCCAACCATACTCACCTTAGCAACCATATGCCCAACCATACTTACCTTAACAACCATATGCCCAACCATACTCACCCTAGCAACCATACGCCCAACCATACTCACTTTAACAACCATATGCCCAACCATACTCACCTTAATAACCATATGCCCAACCATACTCACCTTAATAACCATATGCTCAACCATACTCACCCTAACAACCATCGCCCAACCATACTCACTCTAGCAACCATACTTACCTTAACAACCATATGCCCAACCATACTCACCTCAACAACCATACGCCCAACCATACTCACCTTAACAACCATCGCCCAACCATACTCACTCTAGCAACCATACTCACTTTAACAACCATACGCCCAACCATACTCACTTTAACAACCATATGCCCAACCATACTCACCTTAATAACCATACGCCCAACCATACTCACCCTAGCAACCATACTCACCCTAGCAACCATACTCACCCTAGCAACCATACTCACCCTAGCAACCATACTCACCCTAGCAACCATACTCACCCTAACAACCATACTCACCCTAGCAACCATACTCACCCTAACAACCATACTCACCCTTACTAATTTAACCGAAACCATAGTAACCTTGAGGTTTTCTACCTAATCATACCAATTCAAACCCCAACCATACAGATCCTAAACGTTGACGCTAACATCTTAAGCATGACAATTTCACCTAAAATCCAAATTAAACCTCAACTTAAGAACTAAACCCAAACTTTCTGACCTTAAAACAAAGGCAACTGACCTAAACTGTTCTGTCTTTGCAGCTCGCCCTCTCCAGCGATAAGATCTCGTCCCTGAACGCACCGCTGCTCAGCCTCCAAATGGACGTAAGTGACGGCAGGGGTCTTCGGCCTGTTGTCATGGAGATGGACCGAGATGAATTAAATGTGCTTATCACCAGTCTGGAGGCTGCTAACAAGGTAGAAATTCCAGAGGGTTCCAGGTCAATCACAACCTGTATAAAATCAAATTAGGACCAGGTGGATGGACAGGGGTCTGGATCTGTTGCTGATAAATCTGCATTTTGGTTTGTGTCCTACAGGTGGTGCTGCAGCTGAAATGAGATGGGGATTCTGTTTCTGTCAATAAAGTTTCATAAAAAACTTACATCTAATTGGTCATTTCTGGTCATCGTAAGACGGCCGGGCTCCGATGGGACCGATAACCATACGACAGTGTCATGGATTGGACTGGTGTTTTCCCACTACACCCCCCTTTCCTTCTCATTATGTCACACCTGTGTCCAATCACCTCCCGTAGAATTGCTTCTCTCCTTTAAAAACCTCGTTCAGAAACTCAAACAATTAAACAACTTTTTCTATCATTTACTTATTAAAGGCAAGTTGGATAAACTTATCCTACTAACACTAAAAGGCTCACCTTCAGGAGAAGCCTCACATCGTTTTACAGGCAGACGGAGAGACACCTGTCAGAAGATTTTACAATGTTTATAAGCTCTGACTTCTAGAAACCAGTTTAAGATAACGGGGTCTAAAAGGCAAGAGAGGAGACGGCAGCTCAGTGGTTAGAGCCTTCGCGCGCAGACCGGAAGGTCGCGGGTTTGCGTCCCACAGAGAGCACGTCTAGGGTCCTTGGAGAAGACACCTAACCCTTGCTTCTCCCTTCATTGGCGCCGTCGAAGGGCAGCCTGCTGCGGTGTAAGGAGTGCAGCACAAAAATTTTCCCGGTGAGAGATGATTGGAGTAATTCATTTATTTATTTTTGTTTATTTAAGTTAAAACACAACCATGTGTTGAGTTTTGGTTTGCATTAATCAGAGCGAAATAAAGCTCCAGATCCAATCAAAATAAAGCTCCAGATATTTTTAATTGTAATATTTTGATCTGATAACATTTTGCTTTGAATCTCATTGACTTTATTTTTGTAAGTATCCAGTAATGTTCTCACATTCAACATTTGATGATTTAAAACTTAAAATTTGGTTTTATTAAAAAATTGATGGTTTTAAAAAGAATGTTAGGGTTATTTTTATTTATTTTATTCATCTTCTGAACCGTTTATCCTTAAGGGGGTAGTGAAGGGTCCGGGAGCCTTTCCTGGCTGATTTCAAGTTTGAGTAAAGATACAACCCGCATAGGTCAACACACACACACACACACACACACACACACACACACACACACACACACACACACACACACACACACACACTTCAATCACGTAGTGGTCAATAAACCTTACATGCATGTTTTTGGAGAGTGGGAGGAAACTGGAGAAAACTCACATATTTGGGGAGAACATGCAAACTCCGCATAGAAAGGCCAGCGCTTCAAGCCTCATCTCCCCCCGTCCCTCCCGGACTCGTATCCCAACCTTCTCGCTGTGAGGCCACAGTGCCGCCTCTTGTTATTAATAATTTTAGAAAAATACTGTATTTTTCTGCCCATTTTAATGCTTTTATTTTAAAATTCAAGTAGTTCAAAGAGAATTTTTTTTGATTGGATTTTTTTCATTTTCCTTTTTGCTTTTCTGTAATTTCGATTTTATTCTTTAACTTTTTCATTTCTACACATTATTTTCTGCTTATTCTTGAACGTTGTTGTTCTTAGTGGTATTCATCACTGAGTTTAATTTACAGTTAAAATGATCAACATAAAATCAGCAGGTAAACTCTTAAATGATTAAACTCTGCAGACACTTCAGATATTATGTATCACTTCCTCAAAGTTCCAAATGCAACTTCCCCTCTGAGTAAAACTAGTAAAATTAAAACACAACACGATAGTGGTAATAATATCATGGATTATTAATCCCTCCCTCATGAAAAAAACCCCACTGCACGGACTGCAGCTGGTATTTTTCCATTACACCTGCTCCTGCTCATGATCTGCCACACCTGTATCCAATCACCTGTCTCCGTCTCTCCTATATAAACCCTCAGCACTCATCCAACCCCCTCAGCATGGTCTGTGACATGGTGACTTAGCCTGTAACCGACAGACTGATCTGGCTCTTTGGAGGGTGGGAGGAAACTGGAGAAAATTCACACATGCAAACATGCAAACTCAATTCAATTTGACTTGTGGAGCCTCAAATCCCAGAATTTCTGTCTCAATGGGTGTCATATTGCAGATTCAGAAAGAAGAAAAAAAGAGGAATGTATAAACACAAATATACAGCAAGAAAACTATCAAATGCTAGCTAGACTATATTAGCACATTCCGGCCCCTAGACTCTCCTTCACTGTGAGAAAAAATTCCTAAAAAAAAAAACTATTATTAGGGGGAACAAAGAAATCTCATGGGGATCCATACGAAAGAGAGATCCCTCCCCCGAGCTTCCAATGTGCCTACAGTAAGACCATTGTTTTAAAAAAAAAAAAAAAAAAGGAAGGAAAGGGGACCCCTTGCATGGCCACTGAAATGCTGGAAAATGACTCCTATTTTTCAAAATGCTCTAAGGGGAAGGGTGGAGGGGGAGGGAGCAGTCCCCCTGTACTGGCTTTGTCAATGACCCCACCTCACTTCCTTTAGAAAATTCTGGATCCGCTCCTGCTCTGTGTAATGATGGCTCAACCAGAACGATTGCATATCATCCCCGTAACATTAAAAATTAATACTGTGTTTTCTGATTATGTTTCCCAGGAGCATCATGTAGAGCATGAACAGAATAGGTCCAAGAACTGAATCCTGAGGGACACCAAAACTAACTTTATTAGAAGTAGAGGACTGATCATTTACATGAACAAACTGGTATCTATCATATAAATAAGATTTAAAGCATTGAATCAGTGATAACAGTGAACAAGAAATGAAGCCAGTGATAAAGCTGACACACACAACAAAATCTTCTATAGTAAATGATGTAAAACACAAACACATGTCACAAGAGCTATAATAATATTTGTTGGGATCAAGGAACATAGTGGACAGTAAACAGTGTGATGCAGTGTGCAAGTTTGAGTGAAAGTAGATGCATGCTGCCAACGTGAACCATGGGCTTTTTAGGACCAGATCCTCAACAGCCCCAAAAAAATGGATCAAAAGAGGCAGAGACACAGGCAACCCGGGCCCGTGCACATCCAGATCCTGGGACCCGAAGGCCGGGTTGAGTAGCCGCCCACCCAGGTGCATAAGAAAACCCCTGCCGGTGCCACCCCAGAGCCAAGGGGCACGGGCCTCCCCAATGCCAGGACCCACAGGCTATGGGGCAGACGCGGCAACCTTACCCCACGGCCTCAGGCGAACCCAGGGGTGTCAGAATATATACATACATATATTTAGTAAAAATAAAAAGTACAGGTCTCAAATTTTACTTAAGTAAAAAAAAAAAATGTGTATCTGTACTTTACTTAAGTTCAGTAACAAAGTACATTTACTTTGTTACGTTTCAACACTGGCCAGTGGGCTTAACACCAACACGTGAACTCTATTTTAAGGACTGCTGTTTAAGTATGTTTTAATAAATAATATTAAACTGGTTTTATGGTCTGTGCCTCTGCTTTCCTGGCACTCCTTGCCCAGTCCTGAACTAGCTGTCTGGTCACACCTACGATGAGTCCAGAGCAGCTTGAATCTATGAAACCCTCTGTAACATTATACTGTTTTACTGTTTTACATAAAACTGAAGTAACAGAATTTATTACGTCTTTTCTTTTAGACCAAATCCCGCTCCCTAATGTCTACTAAAACTCAGATTTTCCAACTGGTCTGTTCTCTTTAACCATGACTGTTCTCTTTCTTAAATCTACATTTTTATATATTCTTATACCAATCAAATTATCATCTACGTTTGTATGTATTTAAGTTTCTTAATGTTTTATACTGTTTTGTTTTTGTATTTATGTAAATATGACACACAGAGACCTTGATGCCCTGAAAGGTGTTTTAGAAGAAAATGTATTATTATTAAAGCAAAGTACTGTGTACCAGTAGATACTGATACACAGTGTACTTATATATTACTGTGTGTACTGGTACATGTGGTTCATGGTGTGTTCTGGTTCATGGTGTGTACTGGTACATGTGGTTCATGGTGTGTTCTGGTTCATGGTGTGTTCTGGTTCATGGTGTATACTGGTACATGTGGTTCATGGTGTGTTCTGGTTCATGTGGTTCATGGTGTGTTCTGGTTCATGGTGTGTTCTGGTTCATGTGGTTCATGGTGTGTTCTGGTTCATGGTGTGTTCTGGTTCATGGTGTGTTCTGGTTCATGTGGTTCATGGTGTGTTCTGGTTCATGGTGTGTACTGGTACATGTGGTTCATGGTGTGTTCTGGTTCATGGTGTGTTCTGGTTCATGTGGTTCATGGTGTGTTCTGGTTCATGTGGTTCATGGTGTGTTCTGGTTCATGGTGTGTTCTGGTTCATGTGGTTCATGGTGTGTTCTGGTTCATGTGGTTCATGGTGTGTTCTGGTTCATGGTGTGTTCTGGTTCATGTGGTTCATGGTGTGTTCTGGTTCATGTGGTTCATGGTGTGTTCTGGTTCATGGTGTGTTCTGGTTCATGTGGTTCATGGTGTGTTCTGGTTCATGTGGTTCATGGTGTGTTCTGGTTCATGGTGTGTTCTGGTTCATGTGGTTCATGGTGTGTTCTGGTTCATGTGGTTCATGGTGTGTTCTGGTTCATGTGGTTCATGGTGTGTTCTGGTTCATGGTGTGTACTGGTACATGTGGTTCATGGTGTGTTCTGGTTCATGGTGTGTTCTGGTTCATGTGGTTCATGGTGTGTACTGGTAAATGTGGTTCATGGTGTGTTCTGGTTCATGTGGTTCATGGTGTGTTCTGGTTCATGGTGTGTTCTGGTTCATGTGGTTCATGGTGTGTTCTGGTTCATGTGGTTCATGGTGTGTTCTGGTTCATGGTGTGTACTGGTACATGTGGTTCATGGTGTGTTCTGGTTCATGGTGTGTTCTGATTCATGAATGATCTTCTTTTTGTTGCAGATTTCTGTTTCAGTTCATTCTGTACCTTTCAGTAAAAATAAATACAGGTAGAAAGTGTTTGTGTGTGTGTTTGTTTGTGTGAGATGGAGGGAGAAGGTCTGCCTCTCCATCAGCAGCAGCAGCATCAGCAGCTCTACGCGCACACACACACACCACCGCTCCTCCCTCCCCCTCTGCAGAGCATACACACCCCACCTCTCCGTGTCCCACCCCCCGTTCCTCTGCATCGCTGCGGTTTCCCGGTGAAACAGCTGCAACATGGCCGCCTGGATTTACCTCAGTTTCTTCGGTTTGTGGTGAGTTTCTGAGAGACTGGATCCAACAGGGAGTCTGTACCGGATCCAGAATCAGACTGGGAGTCTGTACCGGATCCAGAATCAGACTGGGAGTCTGTACCGGATCCAGCATCAGACTGGGAGTCTGTACCGGATCCAGAATCAGACTGGAGTGTGTGTATGTGTGTGTGTGTATATATATGTATATATGTGTATGTGTTAGTGATTGTGTGTTATTGTATATATCTGTGTTTGCTTGTGTATATATGGGTGTTTGTGTATGAGAGCGAGAATTTGTATGTATATGTGTGTGTGTATATATATATATGTATGCAGAATATATATGTGTGTGAGAGTGTGTGTGTCTTGGAGTGTGTATGTGTAGAACCAAAGACCAGAATTGAACAGCACATTTTTTAATACCAGTTTTAGATTTGAGGAGAAAATTTCACCTGATGTGATGATGATGGTGTGGAACGCCTGGTCTCCATGGAAACCTTCCCATCAAGTCTGACCAATGGTAGTAATTGGTGTAATGCCAGTCTGAGCAGGTGGTGTAAATGGTTTAATGTCCCCCCCAGTGCTGCCATCAGCCCTGCCCAGCCGGAAGATGAGGACTATGAAGACGTTCCCATTAATAAAACCTGGGTTCTCTCACCGAAACTTTACGAGAGCGACGTCACGCTGATTCTCAACAAGCTGCTGCAGGGTTATGACAACAAGCTGCGGCCAGACATCGGAGGTAAGTCCTACCGCCTATACAGGTACGCTCAGGTATGTCATACTGTTCCTACAGGTACGCTAAGGTACGTCGTACCGTTCCTACAGGTAGGCTCACGAAATCCCTACCGCTCCTTACCAGGAACTACAGGTGTAAATAAGAATCTCTACAGCCTACATTCTTTGTTGGGTTGATGTATATTTCGTGCCTGGTTCTGTGGGTAGGACCCACATGATGAACATGGTTTAAGGTGACATGTCAGGCACTGACCCTAACCCATCAGGAACAGGTAGGGGTCGTCTTCAGGGATGCCTCAGCATGTACTTTATGGGATCAAACCGGCAACCTTCTGAGTGCAGGATGGCCATAACGATGCCTCCTCAAGTAAGCTTGCTACAGTTCTGAATCAGAGTAAATCCTCGCCCAACACCAGATCTGTTCTAGATCAGACCGGACAGGACTGATATCAGATGTAGCCCATGCCTAAAAGGGTCGTAAATCAGGCATGGTCACTGTACCAGCTTTAGACCCACCAAGCCTTTCCTCATCAGCAGCCTGTAAATGAGCAGGTAGTGACCCAGACTCTGATTGCTTGTTTTGTTTTCTAGTGAGACCGACCGTGATTGAAACGGCTGTGTACGTAAACAGCATCGGACCTGTGGACCCGATCAACATGGTGAGATGTTCTTTTCTCTGTTACCAGATCAAAAACAGTCCTGGAGCACTGATGAAAATGTATCAGGGTGTTTTGATTAAGGGTTTAAAGTATCGTTTTGGGTGGAGCAGGAGGTTCTGATGCAGCTTAGTTTGAAAAGGACGGATTGGTGAATGTTTGGATGGAGCAGGAGGTTCTGATGCAGCTTAGTTTGAAAAGGACGGATTGGTGAAGGTTTGGATGGAGCAGGAGGTTCTGATGCAGCTTAGTTTGAAAAGGACGGATTGGTGAAGGTTTGGATGGAGCAGGAGGTTTTGATGCAGCTTAGTTTGAAAAGGACGGATTGGTGAAGGTTTGGATGGAGCAGGAGGTTCTGATGCAGCTTAGTTTGAAAAGGACGGATTGTGTGCATATGTGTGAGAGTGTGTGTTTATATGAATATAAGTGTGTGTTTGTGTATGAGAGTGTGTGTTTGTATGTATACAAACACATATATACATACATGTGTTTGTATGTATATATGCTCCATTCTGCTCCTCCGGTTTGGATGGAGCAGGAGGTTCTGATGCAGCTTAGTTTGAAAAGGACGGATTGTGTGCATATGTGTGAGAGTGTGTGTTTATATGAATATAAGTGTGTGTTTGTGTATGAGAGTGTGTGTTTGTATGTATACAAACACATATATACATACATGTGTTTGTATGTATATATGCTCCATTCTGCTCCTCCGGTTTGGATGGAGCAGGAGGTTCTGATGCAGCTTAGTTTGAAAAGGAAGGATTGGTGAAGGTTTGGATGGAGCAGGAGGTTCTGATGCAGCTTAGTTTGAAAAGGAAGGATTGGTGAAGGTTTGGATGGAGCAGGAGGTTCTGATGCAGCTTAGTTTGAAAAGGACGGATTGGTGAAGGTTTGGATAGAGCAGGAGGTTCTGATGCAGCTTAGTTTGAAAAGGACGGATTGGTGAAGGTTTGGATGGAGCAGGAGGTTCTGATGCAGCTTAGTTTGAAAAGGACGGATTGGTGAAGGTTTGGATAGAGCAGGAGGTTCTGATGCAGCTTAGTTTGAAAAGGACGGATTGGTGAAGGTTTGGATAGAGCAGGAGGTTCTGATGCAGCTTAGTTTGAAAAGGACGGATTGGTGAAGGTTTGGATAGAGCAGGAGGTTCTGATGCAGCTTAGTTTGAAAAGGACGGATTGGTGAAGGTTTGCATAGAGCAGGAGGTTCTGATGCAGCTTAGTTTGAAAAGGAAGGATTGGTGAAGGTTTGGATAGAGCAGGAGGTTCTGATGCAGCTTAGTTTGAAAAGGAAGGATTGGTGAAGGTTTGGATAGAGCAGGAGGTTCTGATGCAGCTTAGTTTGAAAAGGAAGGATTGGTGAAGGTTTGGATAGAGCAGGAGGTTCTGTGGGGGGCTAGTGAAGGTTCGGTTAAAGTCAAAGGTACTGCTGAAGGAACGAGTTCATCAAGTGTCAGACATGTTATTGCTCTTACAATCTGGGATCTTTGTTGTTTTGGTTTAACGCCAAAATGACCGACTGGTTTGAGATGGAAAAAAACAGCATACACACATCATCACTGGAACTGTTTGTGTTTTTTTAAATTAGGCCGCTCCAAAATTTCACACGTTTTTTATTTCTCTTTCCTTTAAAATTTGGTGAAAACATTTTTAAAGGAAAGACATTTCCATGGAATCTGCAATAAAGCACAATCATGAGTATCCAGAATTTTCTTTCAGGTTTCCTAAAATCAATTAGTTTATAATCGAGGACCTCGTTATAACCCGTTAGTCATTGATTATAAATTAATTAGTCATTGATTATAAATTATAATCAATGAAATCAATGATTATAAATCAATGACTAATTAAAAGAATACATACCTCGATAAATTTATTTATAGAAAAAAACATTTTATACAGGCTGCACGGTGGTGCAGTGGTTAGCACCATGGCCTCACAGCAAATAGGTCAGGGTTTGAATCTTCAAGTGGGGGGGTGAGGCTTGAATCACTGATCTTTCTGTGTGGAGTTTGCATGTTCTCCTCATGTATGTGTGAGTTTTCTCTGGTTTTCTCCCATCCTCCAGAGACATGCATGTTAGGTTGATTGGCTGCTAGAAAATTTGCCGTAGGAATGAGTTTGTGTGTGTGTGTGTATGGTTATCTGTGTGTGGCCCTGCAACAGACTGGTGACCTGTTTGGGGTGTATCCTGCCATCTCACCTGGAATCAACCGCAATATGCTTATCCCATTAGAGAGAAGTGGTGCAGATGACGAAATTAAACATTTAACCCATTTGATCAACTCTTCCATCATTTCTTTCTCTATGAGTCTCCCTACATATGACATGAAGAAGGCGTTTCCCTGGTGACAGGTTAGATTTTACAAGTATGTCAAGCTTTCAAACTATGAAGATTCGCTGACAGCCTGAAAGATGTTTTACCACAGATAATCGGTAGATACGTCTCCACTAACCAACAACCAAAACTCAATAAAATGTCTTTCTCAATCGTTGCATGATGTGAATGAACTTCTGCATTTCAAAAGTTTCTAAAGGGAACCTCTTACACACAAAACTCCAATAAGCCCTTTAACTCCAACCAAACCTTCACCATATGTCTTTAGTCTAAATAAAATCCTTCGTCTTGGTTCTCTCACACGTCGCTCTTAGTTGCTATGTAGATTGTGTGTTTTTGTCTAAATATCTCTGAGACAGTGGTGATTAAAATTTAATATGTAAATGTTCTCTAGGCAATCGGTAAAGAATTCTAGCAATTTTTGTTTGGGTTTTTAAAACTATATTTGAAGTTTTTTCTGCTTGAGATTGTGTTTGTAAGACAACAGCATAAAGCTGCCGATAACAAGCTAAAGTTTGCAGGAGTACACCATCGACATCTTCTTTGCACAAACCTGGTACGATGGCCGGCTAAAGTTCAACAGCACCATGAAGTTACTCATGCTTAACAGCAACATGGTGGGAAAGATCTGGATTCCCGACACATTTTTCCGAAACTCCCGGAAGTCTGACGCCCACTGGATCACCACGCCCAATCGTTTGCTGCGGCTTTGGGGCAACGGCAGAGTCATGTACACACTAAGGTACGATCTCTGGTTCTTCCCTGAACTTCTTCCAGGAGGAACTGATTTGCTGTGTCTCCGTAGGCTGACCATCAACGCCGAGTGCTACCTGAAGTTACACAACTTTCCCATGGACGAGCATTCCTGCCCCTTGGAATTCTCCAGCTGTAGGTGGTCACACATCCTCCTCCATGTCCCCCATCTGGAAGAAACACCACCCAGCCTTTACCATCCTTCATTTCCATCCCCCATGCCTCATCGCTAACTTCACCGGAAGGAGGTGAGGGGTACATGTACTGAGGAAGGGTCTTTCATAAAGGTTAGGACAAGTGTTACATGTAAAAACTTCCCCTGGTGGTCATGGTATTCTGTGATTGTACTCCATCCTGATTGGTCAGTGTGATGATATAAGTCTTGCCTCCTGATTGGTCAGTGTAATGATGTTAGTTGTTCTGGTGCCGGCAGATGGTTACCCAAGGAACGAGATCATGTACCGTTGGCAGCGACGGGCGGTGGAGGTAGCAGATCAGCGCTACTGGAGACTCTATCAGTTTGCCTTTGTGGGGATGAGGAACACATCGGACGTGGCGCACACACAATCCGGTGAATGTTCATGGGTGGGTGTGGCTCCCCATCGGATGAGCATATGACTAACAAGTGCTGTCTGGCTTCCAGGGGAGTATGTTGTCATGACAATCTTCTTTGACCTGAGCCGCAGAATGGGCTACTTTACGATCCAGACATACATCCCCTGCAGTATGATTGTGGTCTTGTCTTGGGTTTCCTTCTGGATCAATAAAGACGCCGTCCCGGCCCGCACATCTCTTGGTAAAACCAAGACTTTTACAAAAAACCATTTTCTGATAGCAACGGCGGCTGACTGCAAGTTTTTGTTGCTTTCAGGCATTACCACAGTGCTCACCATGACGACACTTAGCACCATCTCCAGAAAATCCTTGCCGAAAGTGTCTTACATTACAGCCATGGATTTGTTTGTGTCTGTCTGCTTCATCTTCACCTTCGCTGCACTCATGGAGTACGGCACCCTGCACTACTTCACCAGCAACCGTCAGAGCAAAAAGGCCAAGGCTGGTACTTCCTCACAGGTACTTCCTTACTTTATCCCCCACCCGCATACCCTCATTTCACTTCCTTCTTTCTTTCATCCTCCCTTTGTTCGGTCTTTTATTTACTTGTTTTTCTTCATTCTTTCTCTCTGTTATATTTCTTTCATGCTTTCTGTATTCTTACTTCTAACTTGTGTCTATTCTCTAGTTTTCCTTTTTATTTCTTTGGTCCTATCCCAAATCCATCATATCTACATTTTAAATGAAAATGTTTCCATGTTTGGTGTAGAAAGACATTTAATCGTTTAGGATGGATCTTTTTAAATGAAGTTAGATTTGAATTAGATGAGGCTTTTCTTTATGATTTTGCTTTATTCATCTCCAAAACTTTTAACAAGAACAAAATTTGCTGTTTCCTGTTGTTTTGTGTTGTCTTGTGGAATTCAGCAGGTGTGTCCACCATTGTTATTTATACTGACTACTCTGTAGCTACGTACATTAAAATCTCACAGCGTAATTCTGTCTCATTTCAGACAGAATATTTTCTTTATGTCTCAGACACAGTTGTCAGTATCGTACCCGTTATGGCTATAAGCTGTTTTTAAAAAGGAAACCGTTACCAGTTAGCATCGCAATGAGAAATTTTTCTGCCTCCGCAAACCTTTTTCCAGAGTCTCAAATTCATCTTTAGTTTCCAACAGCCTTCTAGATTTTTACAATCATAACTTTGCACCCTCATTCAAACAGAAAAAGTTTACCGTAAATCTGTGTAAAATCTTTGTCATTTAGTCCACTGGGTTGATAGAATGAAGAAAAGGCCATCTTTTCAAGATGATTATTTTCTTTAGATTTTTGTACTTATTTCCAAGTATTTCTGTGCTCATGTCTATAATTTCTTCAGAGGTAAAAACTCACACATTCTGGAAATCATTTTATAAATTCTTTAAACAGAGCAGTAGCTTTATTTTCTCAGACTTTATAACAATCTCCAAAATCTTTCTTTTGGGTGATTATGGTTAAAAGCTGTGTCACAACTCCTGTATTCAGTGTCCTACCTGCCAAACCAATGTCTCACTTTCTATGGAGATCTAGACTCAGACAGGGAACAGTTTGGAGTTTTTGGGCCATCAATATTAACCTCCATGAAGAAAAATTTAACTTCTGCTTAAGTTTAACTTTCTAAAGATGCTATTTTTCATACTTGTTTTAACTCTAAAATTTGATTGATTAAATATTTGTACATAAACAATTTCTTTTAAAATTATTTTCAGAGATTTCGGGCTCATAGAACCTTTTAGCCCGTTGCACCCATTTAGGTGCATCCAGTGCCAAGGATATGCAACAAGACTGTTTCCTCAATGCCTTTTAAACCAACCTACTGAAACCCTCTGCTTCAAGAGGGTGCATCTCAGTTTTGTACAAGTGCATGTCTAAAAAAGTCCTGTGATGCCTGCGGCTTTTTCACAACTGCCCGGGCAATGTTTGGAACGCTCATCGCTGATCAGCGAGGACTCTGCCTGGTTTACTGAACCAATTCTCAATCTGTGCTCGCATTAGACGATGCAAAGCTCTTTTCTGAGTTCAGAGTGGCTGCAGCTGATGAGGCATGTTGTCTGTCCTCCATTATCCACACTTTTACACTCTGGGCTATCCACATGCTGACCAGAGTATTTTGATCTCAGTGGATTCTCTTTCTGCAAGCTTTGGATTTTTTCTGCTGGAGGTTCATTAATATCAGTCAAAGAAGTAATGCATTGTCATTTGGAATCAGGAGATTCAGGGTTTTTTACCCCTCAAAAATACAACTCAGTGTAAACAGAAGTGCAACTGTACACCACACATCAAAGGAGCAGATCTCAGGAACACCAAACATTACTAAGAAATAAATTGTAGCAAAGGGGAGAACGTCAGAAGGACGTAATGGTCTGCTGATACATCAGAAGGACTTAGTGATCTACACAGGGTCGTATACGACAGTGATGTTCATAAACACAGCAGTTGGCTGATTTGGAAAAACTAATCTTGCTGTTTCTTATTGATCGATCCACCCCGATTGAGCTTTACAGATTCTTTACTTCGTTCATTGTTATGTTTACTGAATTATGTTTACTGAGTAAACAATATTGATAGACCTGGATATTATAGCTGGAGTATAATAATACCGCTTATCACTTGGTATCTTTGTTCTTGTCACTTTACTGTTTTTATCATTTTGTATGCCATTGCACTACAGTTACAATTTTGTTCTCAGCACTCTTAGTTTTGTTATTTTTTTTTTTTTACCATAGTTACGTCTCCTATTATTATTGATATGGTTATCATTTGCACATTAGTACCTCAGCAAGTTCCTAGTCTCTGAATCTTGTTCACTGACCATCAAAATAAAAGTCTTTCTGATTATTTTTATTATTGTTCCTTCTCTTTATGTGTCTTTACTTTCTATGTCCTTGATTCTAGTGTTTTCCTTACATCTTGTGTCCTTCTCTTGTCCAGCAGCAGAAGAGTTCCAGCATGATGAACTTGAGGCCCGGCTCGTCGCTGCTGCAGGTGAACAACATTGTCCCCTACGGTGAAGATGATGAATTTGCCTTCGACTGCCTGGATGGAAAAGACTGCGCCAGCTTCTTTTGCTGCTTCGATGATTGCCGCTCAGGGGCTTGGCGAGAAAACAGAATGCACGTTCGAGTCTCCAAAATAGATTCTTACTCTAGAATATTTTTTCCTACCGCATTTGGCCTCTTTAACCTGGTTTATTGGATCGGCTACATGTATCTATAGTCCACATGCGTCTGTAATCTATTGATATTTATTTGTAAACAGACATCCTACAGCACGGTGCCGTGCAAATTGCTTTTTAAAAGTTCAGTTTCCAACAATTATGATTGGTCCTGCAGAATGGACCATAATCCCATTCCCTCTCAGGCATGCAGGAGTTTAGCTCACCTGGAAAGGCCAGTGCTTTCTGTATAAAACATTACTGTGATTATTGTTGTTAAACTTGTAGTCTTTAGATTAAAAATGTAGCTTTTAGTCTGTTTTAGACAAAGTAGTAAAACAGCATAAATGTAGGCGTTTAGAAGAAACGGCGTTAATTCTTCTCAGCTTGACGTCAGCCATTCTGCAAAGACACCAAAGACACTGTGAGGCATCCTGAGTTGAAAGCAACCGAACTGCTTACTGTGGAGAACAATCTATGCAACCATGGTTACTGTTGTCCCCTTTATCTAGAAGACTTCTTTCACAGCGCACAGACCGAATGCTAATAGAGGACCAGCAGGGCTGGACCACACCATCACATCCTCCAGTCTCAATTTGGGATTTCTAACCAAACCATTCTGGTTCCTTCTTTCTAACAGCAGTCATTCATTTATCTGTCTGTCAACCTGTAGGGTTAAACTGGGAGGTGGTCCACCTGGTCCAGTCTGAACTGGTTCTTTAATGTTGGAAAAAATGCTGACGTGAGATTTTTTGTTTCAAACATGAATTTCTTTGTTTTTTGTTTGTGAAATAAACACATAAAAATGTTCTGATTTTTTTTATTTTTAACTTCACATGAAGTTTGGTGAACCAAGGAGGAATCAGGAATGCATTCACTCTAGTACCAAGGTGGAACCCAGGGATAGATAACATCCACATGGAGCACCCAGTGCAGGAATGACCAAAGTCCATCCTGACTGAGCTGCAGCTTGTTATAAAATTATTCAAATGCAACAAAAACAAACAGTTCAGCAGCAAATAGAATCCAAATCAACAAAATGAATGTTTGCAGCAGATAAAACTCAGATTTCCAACCGCCTGACCGTATAGCAGGAGGAGGTCTGAGGCCCAGTGGGGCTGGAGGAGCTATAGACTGGAGTTCCACTAAAAGTCTGAAATCACAAACTGTACGGAAAATTAGCTCTAAAAGCTGAATCCCTTATGATGGTCTTCCGATGTTCTGTCGAGATGTGAGGCTCGGTGCTTCTGCCAATGATGCAATCCCTGTCGAACTAAGCTTGTGTTTAGTAAGGGTTAAAGTTAGAGTATCACAAAGATAGCTGTAAATAAACTTTGTGTCATTGAAATGGAGATCACATACAAGGGCGGAGTTTGGTTGATTGGATGTGTCTTGGGCATGTGCAGAAGCACTGAGTCTCTCCTCTCGACAGAACACTTGTTCCAAATAACTTAGTCTGGATCAGAGGAAAGAAAATGAGACGATGCCCAAACCTTGATTCCATAACAAGCTGTTTTTCAGCTGAAGAACTGCTTTACCTGATGTCGTGTTCTAACAGTACCCTCCCACCCGGAACCAGTTTTAAATGTAAACCCTGCCCATCCAGAACCAGTTCTATCTGTACCTCCCTCCCCACACAGAATCAGATCCAAAGTTCTTTCCAACATTTTATTGTGGAAATAAGGAGACATTATAGATCAGACATTAGATCAAATATTAACATCAGACTGTAAAGTGGACAAAATTCCAGGAGCCAGATCTGCATGATTGGAGACGGTGGTACTGGGACCAGGATCATGATTGGGACTGAGCATGAGCAGACAGTCTGTTTACGTTAGAATGTGGGCATGGCATAGAACCGACGGAGGGACTGAACAGGATCAGGACTGAGCGCAAGCAGACCGCCTGCTTATGTTAGAATATGGGTGGGGCAGAGAACAGATGGTGTTACTGGGACCAGGATTCCATGTCCATGAGGGGGGTGGAAGGGTGCCCCGGTTACTCCTTCTTCTTGTAGTCCTCTAGGTGTGCCAAGATCCATCCGGAGGGTCCCAGGATGGTCAAGGTGAAGGCGCCCATAGCGATGACGGTTTCCTAGGAAACAGAATCATCAGGTAAGTTTTAGAACCTTTTGTTAAAATTTCTTATTTTTAAAGCAAACATTGACATCCTCCCTCAGATATCAAATTAGTCGGAAGTCGTAACTATTGATTTTCGGTAAACGGGCAAAAAGCAAAATGTAATGTTTTGCATGAAAATGACTTATTCTCCGGTTTTTGCCCATGTTATAAAACAATGTTTTAAGAAGCATAAAATAAGAAGTGTTTAATAATATTTTGATTAGTTTTTATCTTAAAATGTGTTTTGTAAGCAGAACCCTTCTTAGAATTCAACAACAGCTTTGAAAATAAATGAAAAACCACAGCACGTTTTACTTGGGGTACTCGTGTATTACTGCGACTATACAGGCCTAATACGTACCTTTCAACATAAAAGGGATAATTCCATCTTTCATTATAAATACACATTTGACATCATTACCAAATTACTTTGAATAATTTGTGCCAAAAGAAGGCTACGCTGACCCGTTCTCAGCTGGTTTTTAAATCACGAGTGTACCATGAGATTTGCTTATCGGCCGGTGACTTCCGCGCATGCGCGAAACATGTTAACATTATAACGTCCATTTGTAAGCATGGAGTATATAATGGTTAAAAAATTTATAACTCGATCATTTTTACATCTTTGAAAACATATTTTGTCCTCTACAAAACTGTATAAATAACTCATTTTTCCAAATTTAAACCATGCAACTGATTTTGTAATGAGGAGTGTGTGTGTGTGGGGGGGTCCACAGGTGTTTTAGTTCCACTATAAACCTACCTACCAAATATGATCGCCCATAATGCTTGGGTCTATGTACCTATTTTACCCTGTCAGTGCGGGGGAAGCTAGTTTCCTCGGATGTCCCTTGCTTTATGAATGACTAAAAAGATCCCCATTTTCAACCATAACAAGTATGGGGGATACGTACCTTTACTGACAGCCTATGAAGTGTCAGAGAGGACTTTACCTCTTTAAACTTCTCCTTCCTCTGGTTTATAATCCATTCTCCTCCTATTTGATCTTTAACAGCGTTTATCAATCCATCCTCCTGAATAGACTCTCTTTGATTGGAATCTCTGGTACCGTCCTCACCTGGTTTCATTCCTACCCGTCTGACCGTACTCAGTTTGTTAAATTAAAATCATTCACGTCTCACTTTGTCCCTATTACAACTGGTGTTCATCAGGGCTCTGTCCTTGGTCCCCTCTTTTTCATCATCTACCTTTTTTTCGGCCTGGTCCACCCGCTCTGTTTTTCGTCTTTGTAACTCCCTCCATCCTTACCTCTGTAACATTGACACACTTTCACATTTTAATTCCAGATTAAAAACTCATCTCTTGAAACTGGCCTGTTCTCTTCAACCACGACTGTTTGTTTTCTTGAATCTGCATTTTTATATCTTTTTATACAGATCAATGTGTTTGTTTTTATTAACAATTTTTGTAATTTTTTTTGTATATGTGAATGTATGGCGACCTTGGGTATTCAGAAAGGCACCTTAGAAATAGCAGGAGAGTGGAGGGGTTCATTTGTTTGTTTTGGAAGATGGTAGTAGAAGAGGTGCCATTTTGTATTTTTATGGGGCCTGAAGAAGACATTACTTTGTTAAAACGGAACGGGGACACAGCTTATTTTGATAAACTATGTGATAGTTATGATAGAAACCCTAATGCTGCCCATAAGGCTATTGTTTACCTACCAGTTTGACTCAACCTAACCCTGTTTAATATTGACCCATTCTCCTAAAATGTTCACCTGATTATTTAAATGATCTGGGACATGTGGTCTGATTGGGATCACGTTCAGGTTTTTTTTTTATCACCAGGGAGATTTTTATTAATTAGCCTTTTAGCCCAGAAACTGAAGAAGTCTGAAATCTGAAGACTATTAATTATTATAAGTAACTGATTTTTAACAATAAAAACAAAAGAAAAAGTTAAATTTTACTTATTTTGTTTTATTTTTAGCAATAAAACCAGAGTTTCTTCCTGAATTAGCATCAGGCTAACAGGATTAGCTTAATGAGGAATAATTTTCTAAATTATTTAAAATGAACTGTTTTTAAAACATTAAACATTTAATTTCACTTAAAAAAAAAGTTTTTCTGTGGGTTTGTATATTTTATGACCTTAAAGCAAGGACTGCTAGCAGCTAGTTAGCAGCTAACAGCTAGTTGGCAGGTAAACTCACCAGAGTTCCGATCTTCTCCTTCGGTGCTTTGGTGTACATGCTCGCCCTCTGCGATGCAGACACGCTGCGCACAACGGGAGCGCAACGCGAAGTCAGAGTTTTCAGCAAAGCCGACATGTTTCACCAAGAAAAGATATCTTCAACCTGAAGAAAATAAGGTTAAAATAGTCAGGAAACCGGAAGTAACTGCAGGGTCACTTTAAGGACACATTACTCTTTATCACCCTCTAGTGGTCAGGAGGAGACACTGATGCTCTCTATTACCACCTAGTGGTCAGGAGGAGACACTGATGCTCTCCATTACCACCTGGTGGTCAGGAGGAGACACTGATGCTCTCTATTACCACCTAGTGGTCAGGAGGAGACACTGATGCTCTCTATTACCACCTGGTGGTCAGGAGGAGACACTGATGCTCTCTATTACCACCTGGTGGTCAGGAGGAGACAGTGATTCTCTCTATTACCACCTGGTGGTCAGGAGGAGACACTGATGCTCTCTATTACCACCTGGTGGTCAGGAGGAGACACTGACGCTCTCTATTACCACCTGGTGGTCAGGAGGAGACACTGATGCTCTCTACTACCACCTGGTGGTCAGGAGGAGACACTGACGCTCTCTATTACCACCTACTGGTCAGGAGGTGACACTGATGCTCTCCATTACCACCTAGTGGTCAGAAGGAACAGCTGCAGGCTCCTGATCAGCTTTTTAAATTTTATTTAATTTTTAGTTTTATCAAAATCTTTAAAACTAAAAAGATTTCATGCTGCACAGAAAATGACAAATAATAATATTCACAATGGGCTGATTAGTAAGTTTCATATTGACAGTAGGTGTGTGTGTGTGTGTGTGTGTGTGTGAGAACATGATTGATTGTTGATCCCTGTGTAGAGGCCTGTCTCACAGCCACAGGAAGTTTGTTTTCCATGTTTCGTCCTGACTGTAGACACCAGCTGGAGGCCGGTCCTCGAGGTTCTAGATGGTTCATAAGACACTAACATTACATACTCAAACACAAGCAGAGCAGCTTTAAACTCAGGACGCCAGTGCAGAGACATGAGCACAGTACTAATCTCATCATATTTTCTGAATAACATGCTGCTGTTTTAAGGTCTTTTTGTTCAGACCAGAGGAGGGAAAATGTGGAGGAAAGCTGGAGAGGTGGAGATTTGAAAATTACCCAGAGTAAGACAACGTGACTGAGATGGTTTGGACATGTGCAAAGGAGAGAGAGGAACTCCCAGGCAGGAGATCTAGAGGACGACCAAATACAAAGTTTAAGGATGAAGTGAAGGTAGATGACAGGATGAAAATCTCAATGCTCAAAAAATATTTTTTGAGCATTAAAATATATTCTTGTAGACACATTATTTATCTGAGACGAGTGACAGATATTAGTTTACTACTCTAATTTTCCTACTGCTCAAATTTGTGCTGTAACGAAAGGAATTTCCCCTCAGGGATTTATTGAGTATTCGGATGTTTATAATAGTAAGCAGCCTAACTATGAAAGCGCACAATGACAGCCAATGAATGTTAAAATGACCACCTAAGTAGACTTCTCTGTTACTATCAGATACCATGGATACCTTCAGGAACATATCATAAACGGCATGTGTTTATTGCACCAACGAACAAAGGGAGACGATAACAGCAATCATTGGGTTACTGTAAGGAAGTTCAACTTGAAGTCACATTATCTGTAGATTCATAAATCATGTCTAACTTTAACTGATAAATTACTTTGCAAATGAATGGCTGCTCCTTTCCAATGTCTATTTTTATCATTTATGAAAACACAATAGCCTACTCCCTCACCACGTAGCTCTTTGAGAGAATCTCACAAAAAGCCACATTAATTCAATTCAATTTGTTTGTAAAGTCCAATAACACAGAACAATTGTTTTAACGGGCTTCACTTGGTAGATTAAACACAAGTATATGAAACTCCAAATAACAAAGATAAAAATGTTTGCAGGAATGCAGTTTAATCACATTCCTGCTCTTTAGACACTCCTTCTTGAAGAGGGGAAAACTCTAAAAAAAAGGTAGAAACCTAATGGAGATTATTAACTTATATTATCCATCCACCCACCCATCCATCTATTCAATTCAATTTTATTTTTTAGCCCAAAATCACAGAATGTCCGTCTCAATGGGCTTCACAAGAAAAAGAGGAATGTATTAACACAAATATACAACAAGAAAAATAACTAACAAACGCTAACTAAACAAGACTAGCACATTTATGCCCTTAGACTCTCCTTCTCGTTGAGGAAAAACTCCTAAAAACCCATCAGTGGGAAAAAAAATAAAAAACCTCGGGGGGATCCACATGAAAGAGAGATCCCTCCCCCGGGACGAGCAAACAATGTGTCAAAGATTATTGTTTAAATATTAGCTTATTCTACTCTACAGCTAAATATCTAAAGAAGTCAATGGATGTTCTTCATCCTGATGGAAACACGGGGGGACTCCTCAGCCCGGAGATGTTCAGTACGGGGATGGGTAGATGTTCTTCATCCTGATGGAAACACGGGGGACTCCTCAGCCCGGAGATGTTCAGTACGGGGATGAGCAGATGTTCTTCATCCTGATGGAAACACGGGGGGCTCCTCAGCCCGGAGATGTTCAGTACGGGGATGAGCAGATGTTCTTCATCCTGATGGAAACACGGGGGACTCCTCAGCCCGGAGATGTTCAGTACGGGGATGAGTAGATGTTCTTCATCCTGATGGAAACACGGGGGGACTCCTCAGCCCGGAGATGTTCAGTACGGGGATGAGCAGATGTTCTTCATCCTGATGGAGACACGGGGGACTCCTCAGCCCGGAGATGTCCAGGAAGGGGATGAGTAGATGTTCTTCATCCTGATGGAAACACGGGGGACTCCTCAGCCCGGAGATGTCCAGAACGGGGATGAGTAGATGTTCTTCATCCTGATGGAAACACGGGGGACTCCTCAGCCCGGAGATGTCCAGGAAGGGGATGAGTAGATGTTCTTCATCCTGATGGAAACACGGGGGACTCCTCAGCCTGGAGATGTCCAGGAAGGGGATGAGTAGATGTTCTTCATCCTGATGGAAACACGGGGGGCTCCTCAGCCCGGAGATGTCCAGGAAGGGGATGAGTAGATGGATTTCATCCTGATGGAGCAGGGATGATGAAGCACGGAGGTCTCCTCGGTGTGGCCATGCCCAGGACAGGAACGCAGAGTCCTGAATGGGGCTCTCTCCCAGAGAGGAGGGAGAGAGGTGGACAACATGTGAATTGTATTGTACCAACTAGCAGTGTAATTCTAAATAAACAGATAATAGAGAACAATCTATCTATCTATCTATCTATCTATCTATCTATCTATCTATCTATCTATCTATCTATCTATCTATCTATCTATCTATCTATCTATCTATCTATCTATCTATCTATCTATCTATCTATCTATCTATCTATCTATCTATCTATCTATCTATCTATCTATCTATCTGTCTGTCTGCCTGCCTGCCTGCCTGCCTGTCTGTCTCTCTCCTCTGGTGTCTGTATTTTTGCCCTTGTGTCCCCCCCACCCCCCTCATTTTCCCCAGGTGCTAGGGTGTGATGGCTGCTGATTGGGGGAGTGGTCTGATTAAGCTCACCTGCATCCACTTTACTCCAAGCCGTATAAGATCCGGTCTCACCTCCAGTCTTCATCAGATGTTGGGGGTGCTGAGGAGTGTTGGGCTCCAGGAGGTTTGTTAGAGGGAGGTGTTTTTGTTTGGTCATTAGGGGAAGGGTTTTAATGTTGTGGTCACTTTCCTGAGGTGTATGAGAAGGTTTTAAGGGTCCAGTTGGAGGGGTGCTTTGTGCCTTTGAAAAAGGAGAGGAATTTTCAACAGTTCTTCAATAACCACTCAGCCTGGCCCACCTGAATCATCCCCACTTCTACATGTATACCTTTTGGTTACTTGAACAATCTGTTTTTTTCATGTACCTGCATCTGGATCTTTCTCCTCTTCTGATCTGTAACACTTTCTATTTAGTTTCATCGTCTGAATCTCTATTTGGCTTGTAATTTTGTTTTCTATCTTAAATGTCAGTGTTTTCTGTGGCTTATTTGCTGGAACTTAATACTGAGAAGAGGAGAGGGAAAGGAGTGAGGAAGAAAAAAAAGAGAGGAACATAAAATGAAAAGATAATCTGTAGTTACAATATCCAGCATCGCAACCAACTTGCTGGATTATTGGAAAAAAAAAGTTTATATCAGAGATAACTCACAATAACAAACAGAAACCCATGCTGCTAAAGCTATGACTGGGAAGAAGCGACACAGTGAACAGTGGTGATGGATTTGTTGGAAATGTATAATTGAATGTAATCAGCGTAGCGGTGGTAATTCAGTGGATGTGGACGGACGATATTGCCAAGGGGAATGAGGTAAAGGATGAATAAAAGTGGACCAAGCACCGATGCTTGGGAAACACCTTGCAGCAGAGGAGTGGTATCGGATGAGCAGTTGTTTCCCACAATGTACTGTTGTTAGTCTGTGAGGTATGACTGAAGCCAAGACAAGGCAGAACCGCTGATGTTAAGACAGTTTTTGAGATGGGATAGGAGGATGGAGTGACTGATGGTGAAGCTGCAGAGAGATCCAGGAGAATGAGGATGGAGAGCTGACCTGAGTCAGAGGAGAGGAGGATGTCATTGGTAACTTTAAGCAGAACAGTTTTGGTGCTGAGTTTATGAGAAAAACCAGACTGTAGAGGTTCATACAGATTATTGAGGTTCAAATGGGATTTGAGCTGGGCTGCTACCACATACTCATGTATTTTAAAAGGGAAATGCAGGTTGGAGATTGGACGGAAGTTGGTGATATCATTGGGGTTCAAAACAAGTTTCTTTAGAAAAGGGGGGATCGCTGCCAGCTTGAGAGATTGGGGCATAGAGAGAAGGGAGGGGTAGAGGGAGAAACACAAGCGATCCAATTCCTCATTCCCTTGATCCCAGGAAACCAAAGCAGAGGGGGCTCCCTACACACCCAGCCAGGTTAAATGAGGTTCCCCTACTGTAGTCCTTCTGGCACTTTGGAGCATGGATGTCCTTGACGTTGGGACCCCAGGCTGCCGGGCAGACATGCCATCCATACCAGGTGGCACTCTTGACCACGACAGGAGAAGATGACAGGAGAAGTCATCCTTATGTTTTATGTTTATTTATGTTTTATAGTTGTTATGGCATTGTAATGCACCCTTTTGGGCCACAATTCAAATTGAGTAACGTCAGTAACCGGCTTTGGAATAATCCCGTCTTTGTGAACAAGAAGTTGAGGAATTTGATAATCCTTCTTGTTCCTGCAACAGCCACTCCATCATATCAGACGGATTGTTTTCATTTTTCCAGACCAGTGGAACATTGTCACCACTTCTTTGAACCACTTGTGTTACTTTCATTATTTTGATGTGATATTTGTCTTTATTTGTATTAGTGACATATTTTGCTTGAGTTCAGTACAGCCAGACGATTTTTTTCTGTCTGGCATTTGAGTCATGGGATTATCCGATACAGCAAACATGTCCAATGATGCAGTCTATGGAGGAAAAAGTGCTTTCAGTCAATTTGAACACAACATTGTTGCTGGATACCTTATCACAGCCGGTAAGATTTTATCTATTAGAAAAACTTAAACAAAAAAAAAAGAAAAAAAAAAAAAAAAAAAAAAAGAAAAACTTAAACACAGGAAGTCCTAATAAGGTTGTAAACCTTCTGTTTGAGTTGAGTTTTTCTGTAGGTTAGAAATCTTGTTTTTTTTGGACCTTCCAGCTGGTTTACAGACTTTTCCTTTTGTTGCAGACAATTTAGACTTTTAAATTATTTTGAATTTTATTTCAATTTGATGTCTACTCCACAAATTTTTTTATGGGTGATCAGTAGGGGTGTGCGATACCGCAAGTTTTGGTATCGATCCGATACCAAGTAAACACCACCCAATATCGCCGATACCGATATCGATACCGATATTTAAATTTTTTAAACGACTATTTTTGCATCAAGGGTTAGGATCATATATATAGTATGACCAAGTATATGTATAAACACAGGTTGGTAGGTATATCCATAGAAGTGACCAGTTGCACACAAACAAATGTTAACTAATGTTAAAAATGATTATGTTGTACTTTCATAATTAAAATTGGAGCGTCTCTGTTAATGAGCGCTTCCTCTTGGAAACAGAAGGGGTCAGGGTTTTCTCCTCCGTTTCTGAAGTTTTTCTTTGGGGTGATTCTTTAATTTGTAGTGTTACCCCTATATTTAACAGCCTTTCTGCACATGGTGCCTCAAAGTACAGCCACACGATACTTCTATTTTTACCATCTCTCTCTACTTTTACCGACTTGCGTTTTTTTTTTTGTTTCTTGGACCCGAGTCGCTGAGTCATGCGACAAGTCAAAGCGAAAGAGAGGAGGGAGGGGGCGGGCCGCCTCGCTTTAGCATACAGGCGTGACACACAGCATTTACGTATATTTTGCAGACAAATCAGTTAGGTTAATTTAAAAAAAAAGAGAAAAACAGAAGCAAAGTGCGAGGGGTAAAACTTCAATCCCAGTATCGATATTGTAGTTGGAGTATCGATCGATAGCGATACTAGCGTTGGTATCGATATTATCGATATCAGGATCGATCCGCCCACCCCTAGTGATCAGAACTGTACGTAAGAGAGGTTTAGATGAGATTTGTGGCCCACTGGTTAGGAGCACAGACTTGATCAGCAGAGATTCAGACCAGGAGCTAGCAATCTAGAACAATCCTCGCTCGCTAGCTCAGACCTCAGCGGGAAAGAGTGAGTGGACCTTGTTTATCAAAGTTGTATCTGGCAAAAATTGGGTTATGGCCGAAACATAAGCTCCTCCAGATTTATCAAGATGACAAAACCGTATGATATAATAATAATAATAATTACTCTATTCATACCTCACCGGGGAAATTTGTGTGCTGCACTCCTTACACCGCAGCAGGCTGCTCTTCGACGGTGCCAATGGTGGGAGAAGCGGGGGTTAGGTGTCTTCTCCAAGGACCCTAGACGTGCTCTCTGTGGGACGCGAACTTCCGGTCCGCGCGCGAACGCTCTAACCACTGAGCTGCCGTCTCCCCCATGATATGCTCTAGGTGCTGCTGTAAATCGAGACATTGTGAAAATTTACATCAAAATCAAACAAGCACTGGAATGATAGTAAAGATGTAAATTATGATATGGGTACTCATTGCCACATTACAACGTGGACTTACCATAACATATTTAACCAGAACATGTATTTTATTAGTGAGTAGTCAGAGGATTAAAGCTTGTTTCGAACAACGCAGTAAGAATAAAAAATGACTAGCTAGTGTGAGCTATGTGGTTGGTTGACTTGTAGCCAATTTTTACACAAAAAAAAAAAAAAACAGCAGAAAATGCAAACAAAATAAAATCAAAACAGAATATTTTAAGTGCAAGCTATATTTAGTATTCTAAAACTAGAAATCACTATTTAGCAGTGGCGGTCCGTGCAATTCACACACAGGCCTTCTGTGATGTGCTACTTTGTCCGCCTTGAATAAATACCCCTCATAATATCATCATTTATGACACCGCGGCTGGAGAAATCATTTACAGAAGCGCACGTAGGCACTACTGGGCGTTGCATCACCTTAATTGTGTACAACACAGGCTGTTTTTATGGGCATTTAAACATCAAGAAACCCGCATATAAAAAAATAAATAAAATGCTTGCACTCGCTAAAAACGGCTGTCCCTCAAAACATTTATTCCAACACAAAATTCTTTCTCCTTTTTTTCCTGAAGAAGACGCGAATGACTCGGTTGTAGAGTTTGTCTGTGCGTTTAAGTTTGAACAATAAATTCTTTTCTATCGACATAGAGGACAATTCTGAAAGCCGTGTCTGTCCAGTCATATTTCTTGCATATTGTAGAAAAAGTTTCAAAAAAGTCTTCTGGACAGTTTAATTCTTCAACGAGACGTTTCGACTTCCAAGAAGAAGAACACTACATTGGGGAAACGAAGCAACCACTCCACAAAAGACTTTACCAACACAGAAGAAAAGCCTCTAGTGGTCCACAGTCTGCCGTACATCTGCATCTTAAATCCACCAAACACACTTTTGAGGACAGTGAGGTGAAGATTCTAAGTAGAGAGAAAGGTTGGTTTGAAAGAGGGGTGAAGGAAGCCATCTTTGTGATGAAAGAAAATCCCTCACTGAATTGGAGTGGAGGCATTAGATACGTTTTGCCCGGTATCTATAGCAGCCTTTTGAAGCCATGGACTAAAGATGACACCTCGTGACTCAGTTTCACGCCTCTCGTTAGCAGGAATTTCTATTCACTAGGCTTTGAGCATTTTTATAATAGGTTTGTTTACTGGTCTGTGGCTACAATAGGAGCCATTCACGGCCATCTTAAGTAACACAGGCTCATTGGTCGAGCCCTTCTTACTATTTTTTTTACCTTTTACTCAGGTTAGTATAAATGGATCCAGGTTTCAGTCCATTTCATTCAGATTGAAAATGATTTCCGGATGGGAGTCGAAACGTCTCGTTGAAGAATTAAACTGTCCAGAAGACTTTTTTGAAACTTTTTCTACTATGGATCACTCCTGGATGAATGAGGGACTACACGGATTTCTTGCATATGTCTTAATTCGCTTTAAGGCTGAGAATGACCGCTCAACAGAAGCATTGGACACAGGAATTGTCCCAGCCAAACAAGCCAATGCGGGAAGTTGTCCCAAACTCTCCCAAAGTCAAGGAGATCAGCTGGACTTTTCCCTTCAAAATCAGTCACGGCATACATTACAGTTAGTTTTGTTTTGAGTCGGGGCAGATTGAACAGCGTGCCGTAACTATGTGTTACGCTGGAAAAGGCTGTTTGTGGAAATTTTCTCCAGTATGTCTGAAAGTGCTGAGGGTCAAGAAGGGAGAGAAATAATCATTTTTCGTAGTCTTGAAATCGATTCTGCCACTCTGAATCATTCTGCCATTGTGGGTTAAATAAATGAGTAGATATTTCAGATTTTTCTGCTAAAGGTCTTGGGTCTGGCTGTAGAGTAGTTTTGTTGAAATGCAAAGAGTTGCTTCCGCTTACGTCAAGTGAGTATCCAATCAAAAGACGCGTACATGTCATGTTTAATGTAAGGCCTTCCAGAAGGCCTAAATGTCACCAATGCATGATCTGGCTGTCGCAACTACACATGCTCGTTCATTTGCAGTGCACAGACGCCCGCACTGTTGATTTTAAAGCCTCAGGCAGATTTCATACAGCCTAGTGACACCAGCTAGCTGAATTCTGATTGGATAAAAACTTTAACCTAACATTACAACAGTGGAAGCAGTATAACCAAATGGATATATGACATGAAGAAAACAGAATATGGAGAAAAATTACTGCATATATTTAGAAAAATACATTTAAAATTAAATTGACTTTTATTATAATTATGATAATGATGTCTGATTATGTTAGGCCAGCAGAGAAGGCCTTGCTGGCCCTTGCGCTCAGCCACTGCTATTTAGTATTTTATCCTGCAAGAGCTGATGATGCTGTTTTTATCTGCTATAAAGTGATTACATCATTTTTTTATAGCTCAAAAATAAATGTTATTTTAAATTATTTGATGTATTCCAGAACATCTGACCAAACTTTTCTCTTCCAGCGTTCAGGATTTTTTTTCCCATCTCGTTTTAATCCTACTCCGGTTTCATCCCACCCTCCAAAAACATGCATGTTAGGTTTTATTGGCCGTTATAAAATTGCCCCTAGGAGTGACGGTGTGTGTATGATTGTGTGTGTGTTGCACCATGACAATCTAGTGACCTGTTCGGGGTGTATCTTGCCTCTCGCCTTGAATCAGCCGGGATAGGCTCCAGCAGCACCATAGCCCCATTAGAGAGACGGTTCAGAAGATGAACGAATCGATGTTTTAATCCAGTATTTTTTCTGTGCAGTGCTTTGATTTCAGTTTAGATTTGAAAGGTTTATATTGAATATGTGGCCACAGAAAAAAATATTTTAATCAACAAAGGTTGTATTCTATAATTTAACTTAAACACACGAGTAATCTTGGCTGAACAGATTGATTTTTTTTAACACATTCAAAAAGGAGTTGGTTGAAGTTGTAAATGGTCTGTTTTCACCCCAACTTATTTAAATTCTGTTTATTATAAAAACATTAATAACACAGCTATTAAACGTAAACACATACAAAACAACAATAAATAAGCAATAAATAACTGAGTAAATAAAAAATTCAAATGATACATTTAACTTTTTATATTTACATCATGTGATTTTCTTATATTTTTTAAAAACTGCTTAAGATTATAACATTTCCGGATTTTCCCTGTTAAACCATTTCTTAATTTGACTCCATATATGGATTTTGTGAAGTATTTTTTTATTCATTGTGGTTGTGCAAACCTTCCCTTTTGGTGAATAATCGTGTAGCATTGTAAAAGTGTTATACGTGGCTTTTAACAAATCATTTGCATATGAAAATGCACTATATAATGGTTAGAAATCAGTCCAGATGTGTATTCCGGAACGTTGTCTTATATCAGGATGGATGGATGGCTCGGGGAATAGGACGATCGTTCTGTAATTGGAGGGTCGCCGGTTTGATCCCCCGAGGTGTCCTTGAGAAAGAGACTGAACTCCCAATTGCTCCCGATGATAGTGGTATGCGCCTTTCATGGCAGTTCCCATCATCAGGTATGAATGTGTGTGTGAATGGGTAAAAAAGAACTGCAATGTAAAGCACTTTGAGTACCAATGCAGGTAGAAAAGCGTTATAAAAGACCATCAAACAGCACAAAACCAGATCACTAATAAATGATGACTTCACACCATTCACAGCCTTGGAAATTAGGAGAAAGATTTTAAACGTAATGGAATCCAGTACCATGAATCTAGCACAGCAGTAATGTTTTCTCTTCTTCTGGAGAACAACCTTACTCATGGACACTTTATGCTGTTAGCAAACAGTTACCGTGATCGAACCTGATGAAACAAGAAGGATTCAGATCTTCCATTTTGATTTGGGACTTTCCCATCAGGTTGTCGGAAGTTTGTGAAGCTTTCAGTAAAGTTTTGGACCTTTCTGTTTGGATTTAAGTTCATTCTACAGGAATTTAAACTGCCTCGTGGGATTGTGGATCTTTGCTTTTGTTTTTAATCATTTCTAAACATTAGACGCTTTGTATTTCAGACTTCTTTGCTCTCTGACAGTTTGTTTTTTATCACTTTGTTAGCTTGTCAACCTTCTCGTTCTGTCTTCTTCTTCTTTCGACTTTTCCCTTCAGGGGAAAAGTCAGTTTCTTCCATCTAACCCTATCTGCTGCATCCTCTTCGGTCACACCAACTATCTTCATGTCTTCCTTCACTGTATCCATGAACCTCCTCTTTGGTCTTCCTCTAGTCCTCTTTCCTGGTGGTTCAAAATCCAGCATCCTTCTTCTGATGTACGCTCTCTCTCTCCTCTGCACATGTCCAAACCATTTCAGTCTGGCCTCCTCAAGGCAAACACTGCATCTGTAGTGCTCTTTTTAGGCATAAAACCATACTGCTGCTCACAAATTCGTACTTCAGACCTTAGCCTAGGTTCGACAGCTTTTTCCAACAACTTCGTCATTTGACTGATCAGTTTTATTCCTCTGTAGTTACCACAACTCTGCACATCTCCCTTGTTCTTAAAAACAGGAACCAGCACACTTCTCCTCCATTCATCAGGCATCTTCTCACTCCCAATATCCTGTTAAACAGCCCAGTCAGAAACTCTACTGCCACCTCACCTAAACACTTCCATACTTCTACAGGGATATCATCAGGACCCAGAGACTTTCCACTCTTCACTCTTCTCGTTCTGTCTGTAGATGTTTTTTCTTGGGTGTTAAATCTTTAGATCTAACATCCAGAGTATTCTTATGTTGTAAACATGTAACATTTCCACCCTGGAATTTGAAAAACTGTTTTGACCCTCCTGCCCTATAGGTGTCATCAGCTTGGCCAGCAACATTGTGGTGCTGTTGATGTTTGTGAAGTTTAAAGAACTCCGGACCGCCACCAACTTCATCATTATCAACTTGGCCTTTACTGACATCGGTGTTGCTGGCATCGGCTATCCTATGTCAGCAGCCTCAGATATCCACGGCAGCTGGAAATTTGGCTACACAGGCTGTCAGGTAAGAGCTCATAAAATCCAAGGTCTATGTTCTCACACAAAAATACTTGTGATGCTCCCGGGTGAACTGGAGGATGCAGCCAGGATGAGGGAAGCCTGGGTTTTCCATCTGAGGTTCCAGCTCCAAATAAGTGGAAGACAATGAAATGGAACGGTTTTATTTTTTGGTCTCTGACAGTGACGTCAGCTTCGGTCTAACTGTAATGATACTGTATATTTGAATCTTGCCTGTGTTTAATTATGTTTTTATCTTCTGGTTTTGTCTCCAGATTTATGCTGCACTCAACATATTTTTTGGCATGGCCAGTATTGGCTTGCTGACTGTGGTGGCGATTGATCGTTACCTGACTATCTGCAAACCCGACATAGGTACAAAAGTATATTTCTTCATGATTTAAAGAGATAGTATTGTATATGATAGCAGCCATGACATCATGAACCAGGAACCTCTAACAGTGATTAGATACTATGTAATAACCCAGGTCCTTTACCTGGAATATCAAACCAGGTAGATCATATCAAATAAAACTTTAGTTATAGAGCACTTTTCAAATATGAAGTTACATAAATATAAAGTATGCTGGACTGAACAAATAAAAACTCAGACAAGAATTAAAATCAAGGTCATTAAACAATAATAAATTAAAAGCAAACATATATTAAAAATCACACACTTGCACAAAACACTGCACACATGCATCAAAATTCAATGTCAATGTCAATAATAAGTAGCGTAACCTGACATACTGTTGACTTCTGGCATTTTATTACAAAAGAAGCATCATTTGATAAATCAGTTTACCTTTTAAGGTGAGAGAAGCCAGATGGGGTGGTTCAGGCATCTGGTAAGGATCCCTCACAAGCGCCTCGCTGGTGAGTTGTTTCGGGCATGTCCCACCACGAGGAGACCCAGAGGCAGGCCCAACCCGCTGAAGAGACTTTGTCTCACAGCTGGACAGGGAACACGTCAGGATCCTCCAGGGGGAGCTGGAAGATACAGCCTGTGTGGAGAAGCCTGGGCTTGCCGTCTGATGATGTTGCCCCGCGTCCTGGCTGCGGATAAGCGGAAGACGACAGAACAGAAAGATTACCTTTTTGGGTTACCCTACCAATGCTAATTGGCTTAGCAAGTGTATTTTATCACAGAGGAGCATCTATTAGAAATAAATTTACCTAATTAAATAATTTAAAGCTATCTTGGCTAAATACGCACGCACACACACACACACACACGCACACGCACACGCACAAGCACACACACACACACACACACACACACACACACACACACACACACACACACACACACACACACACACACACACACACACACACACACACACACACACACACACACACACACACACACACAAACCAGAACAAAAGTGTGTGCTGGAGGGCAGAGTGAGTAAAACTTGGTGAGCTCTTTGTTCATGTTTTATAGAACTTTTCCAGTTAAATGAGAGTTTGAAATGAAACCTGACAATCTTTCAAACTTAGCATCACGATGATTAATTTGAAGAAGCCTCATGAATGCAGTTTTAAGGGTTGTTGGACAAGTTTAAGAGTGAGATCTTAAACACCACTACCTGAAAACCCGTGGAGGTGTCTCGAGACACTACGACTTCCGCTTGAGTTATTAAAACAAGACACTTAAGAGTCATTTGAAGGCACTTAGCACTTGGAGACTAGGACTAAAAGACTCTAATAGAATCGCAAAAACGACTCTGCTCCTCAGTGTGCAGGTCAGGGAGAGGTGTCAGATGACTTTCCGGGGTGGACAGGAGGTTGAGAAAATCTTGGAGCTTCTAGTGTTAAAGAATTCAGTCGGTAAAACAATGGGTGCATGTGAATGAATTCAGGAGCAAAGAGTCTGACTGGCATGTTTTCTAGGCTTCGGAGTTATAGTACTTTGTGCTGATGATATTATAGAATTTTTTCTTTTATTAACTTTATCTTCAATAAAACTGCAAACTCATTAATGAGGTTTAACGAGGAGTTTAGGTAACAAACTTGGTACAAGATGCTACAGCAACCACAAATGGTTAAAAAAATGCTTGAAGATATAACCTTCTTAATGTCATAATTAACTTGAGAGTTTCGGCTTGCACCATTTTATTTTAACGCTGCAGCATTTTCTGGTTTGCTTTCTTTTTCAGGGCAAAAGATGACGATGCGATCTTACAACCTCCTCATTTTGTCTGCGTGGCTTAACGCTATCTTTTGGTCTTCCATGCCCATCGTAGGCTGGGCCGGGTACGCTCCTGATCCAACCGGTGCCACGTGCACCATCAACTGGAGGAAGAATGACGCGTGAGTATCTCCCTAGTCTTTCAGCCTTCTTCAGCTCTGCACTAGTCTGACAGTGCCGGTCCTCTTTAGATCCTTCATTTCCTACACTATGGCTGTGATCGCGGTGAACTTTGTGGTTCCTCTGTCTGTCATGTTCTATTGCTACTACAACGTATCTGTTACGGTGAAAAGATACAAGAACAGCAACTATCAGGACAGCCTTAACGTAGACTGGTCGGACCAGATGGACGTCACAAAGGTACTGTCTCTGTCTAGTTGCCAGAAAATCCTCCGGACACACCAGCTTTAACTGTTTTTTGTCTTCAGATGTCTATTGTCATGATTGTCATGTTCCTGGTTGCCTGGTCTCCGTACTCCATTGTGTGTTTGTGGGCATCATTTGGAGATCCAAAAACCATTCCAGCTCCAATGGCCATAATTGCTCCTCTCTTTGCTAAGTCCTCCACCTTCTACAACCCCTGCATCTACGTCATTGCAAACAAAAAGTGAGTATTTGGCGATCTTTGCTTTTTCTCTTTGTTCTAATTTTTTTTTCTGGCAGGTTCAGAAGAGCCATCATTGGGATGATTCGATGTCAGACAAGACAGCGGATCACCATCAATACTCAGGTTCCAATGACAATCTCTCAACAACCACTGACCCAGTGATGACATACCGTGTGAAAATACAATTAAAGGAACATTTTGGAAAATTTGATTCTTCCCCACTTGCTGCAGACCACCCAGCCCTGCCTGTCCTAATCTACAAGTCTCACTGTGCTCCCCACTGTAGGTCCCATGCACCCCCAAGCTCCGGCCCTGCAGATCTCAAGTCCTCATTTCACCCCATGTTGTAATGCTTTAATTCCTCTTCTCAAGCACAATAGTCATGTTTTTGTTGTGAAAGTGGGGCCTAACCAATTTAATGAGCAGGTTGAGAGGCAGGCTACACCATGTGCAGGTCACCAGACTGCAGACAGACATTCAATTCAATCACACAGTCACTCATATTTCTGGGCAAAACCCAACTACTCAGTCACATGCGAAGGTGGAAACCAGAGAATCTGGAGACAACATACTCAGAGAGAACATGCATCTTTAGGAAAACAACGGGACTCAAACCTGCAACCTGTCAACTGTGACGCTGCCTTGCCAAACACTGTGCTACCATGCTGCGCATAAACATTAAAAAATATCCAACATTCGTTGTGCTTTCAGATGTTTTCAGTTCCTGCCTGCTGTAGGCCCTGCTACAGTGGTCTAGAAATAAAGAGGTTTAATAAAGTTGGAGAACTGGTGGGTCCTGGTTTTAAGGCACATAAAGTTTTTGTGAAATCAGGGGATTTTAATTTGTGATTTTACATTTTGGAGGAAGAGTTCTGTGAGTCAGAAAGTTTAGCAACTTTTTGTTTAATCTACATTTTAACAAGTTTACACACAATTCAGATACATTTCTGTAAAACTTCACAACTTTAAACATTTCTAAAGCTGAGTAAAAGATGATTTTTCATCTCTAGTTCTGGACTAACTCAGGTCCGGTTCTCTGTTGGCACATCTTCAGGAACGTTATTTTCCAGCCAGGTTTGGATCTCGTTCTTGTTCCTCTCGACCCAGTCAATGTTGTTCTTCACTGTCTCCAGGGCTTGCTGCCTTGGCATCTCTCCAGCTCCTGCTTCTGAGTTCAGTTTGAAGAAATGCTCCATCTGATGAGACAGGAACATAAAACTTGAACCTTGAACGGATCACGGAATAAATTGTTTGTTCCATGAAGGAAACAATTTTTTTTCATCCTATTCTGCACTCGAAGAAGCATAAACAGTTAACAGAAACAAAATTTTTCTTAATAGAAGGAACTAATAAACTGATGAACTACACAAAAAAAAGTACAATCTAAGAATTTATACGGTCAGTTTGGACTCAATAGCATCTCCTCATGGTAGTAACTGGGTGAGGGGAGGTGCTCGTTTCCTCAGGACAGAAGACTGATACAGGTCTAATAAACATGTTTGGTTTGTACTAATAAGTTCTAATGGCCTGACCAGTTATCCCAGAGAGTGTGGTTTTATGTTTAATGGAGAGAGTTTTACCAGGGAGACATATTAACACTCTCAGGGACAAATTAAGTTGTAGAAAGAAAAAAAAAAACAAAAGTACATTTAGCGATGGCAAATCTGCAATGTTTGCCTTTGGGTTAAATTTGAAGATTGGAATCAGTGGTGTACACAACGGTTTAATACGTGTCTGCTGACATTAAAACTCTTCAATTCCCTCAAAAGAACTAGGAAAAGGCTGCTTAAAATTGGCCACACCTTTTATTCCCCAGAACACCCACATTCTTGCATAAGCAGGGAAATACTTTTGCAATGTGCATGCACTCTACTCACTCTTAGTCATAACCATGTTTATTTATACATTCATGATACACAAATTATTACCAAATTATTTTTTGAGATGTTTGGAGATATTCCTCTGAATGTTTTATGGATTCTCTCAAAAAATTTCCAAAAAAAGTTATCAGACATGCTCCTCGGAATATTTCTGATTCTTTTTTCCAGAAAGTTTTTGTAAATGCTCTAGATAACATCTTACCATCAGGAACGTTTTGATGTTTTTTTAAACTCATCTGTGATCCGGAAGAATAAACTCTTCTGAAATTTTCAATTGAATTTTTATTAAATTTGATTTGTACAGAAATGTATCTTTCTGCAACATGGACGAATAAAGTAACAAACAGAATGTCTATTTAGATGTGAAGCAAACATTTAAACATGCTGAAATCCTCCAAAAAGTTGATTGAATGTTATACCTGCCATTTGTCTTAGTTGTAAGAAGGGCTATTGTCCAAAAGGAGTATGATATTAGTATAAGTATAATATTTTATATTAATATCATTGTTGGCCCACAACTTTCTCCCAATGTTTGGAGACGTTCAAATGATGTCACTGCTGTTCTAAAGGGATATCTTTACAAATGTGTCTGAGAGTCAGACACTAAAATAGACTTTGCTTGTGTAGTTTTTTTAAAATTCCATTGTAGAGGAAGGGAGGTTACTGGTTCATCTGTAGAGAAGCGTTCAGGGACAACGTGAAGACAACATCTTCACAGAAGCATCTTCAAGAAGTAAATAACGAGCAAGCAGTTTAAGTTCTGACCTTCCACAGCTGCAGTTCTGTGTTGTAACTTCGACTGATTCTGTTGAGCAGGCGACCAAGATTTCTATCATTGAGGGTGTATCTGTGAACATGAGAACACAAAATTATCTAAAATGTCAGTTTTACTTGTAAATACCACCAGTGTTCCCAGCATGAACCTTAAAAATCTCCAGTTTTCTCAGTGTGAAGTAGGATTTCTCATCTTTTTTAACACAGACTATGTTTTGTTTTTTTTTTTAAAAACCTCTAAATGTTTGCTACTGTTTTATCCTCTCCATTTGTAACTATAACATTTGACTGTAGATGTTGACCCTTGATCTTTTATTTCCTGCCATGATAACTTGTTGTCTGTTATTTTTGGATACACTCTTTTTAAGGTTTTAAAGTTGACAGACATGATTAAACAGGAATCTCTCTGAACTATGGTGTTTGCAGATGAGAGATGTAGTGAGGGAAGAGGTGGAGGAAAAGCTGGAGAGATGAAGGTTTGTCCTGGAAAGGAGTGGAATGAAGGATGGCTGCAGTGAACAGAGAACATGTGCATGAGTGAGAAAAGTGAGGTTACAAAAATAAAGAAGACAGAGGATTTTGAGATGAGGTGAAGAAGCACGCGCAGGCAGAAAAGTATCAGGTGTTAGAGTTTCAGCAGGCATAAGGTTTGGTCTAGAGAAAGTGAGGCAGATGTGCAGGAATCAGAGGTTTTCTTTGGGAGGAAACAGGATCAGGAACATCAGAGGAACATGTTAGAAGTTTTGGAGATAAAGTCAGACAGATATGGTTCAGACAGAATAGAGAGAGGAAGAATGGGAAGGATACTGACAGGCAAAAGGCCAGAGGGAAGACCGTACCTTAAATAAACCTTAAATAAGAGTCCTGGATCAATCACCACTGTTTACAAAAGAACATTTAGAAAACAGTTTTGTGTTTTTTTCTGTCATTTTAAAGTACAGTCCATTTTTTTTTATAGATATTTCCAGTCAAAAGTAGGAAAAAATAACCAAATGTAAACATTCCGTCTTTTAGTAATTCCCCTCTTTCCTCCAGGATAATTTTTAACACAATAACAAAATATATCTGAACAAAAACCTAAATGATTGGACAAGAAGCCTTTGAGTTCTCACCCTCATCATATTCTACAAAATATAAACTACTTGAGTAAAAAAAAAAATAAAAAAAAAAAAAATAAATAAAACTTCATCATGTAATTTTATCACAACAATTTCCACATGGTCCAGCACCAATTAATCTTTTATCACTGGTCCGTCTATCAGATGCACCAGAGGACTGCACTAGAAAAATATCCTTTAGCCAGGCAGTTCTTTCTTTTACAGCTTCACGTCGTTGGAACTCAGTTTTCCAACCAGCCTCTTCGTAAATAATGTACAAGCAAAAAAGTGGCTTATTGAATCAAAAAATGAAAGCATTAATCTTATTGTTGATCTCTTTATTTGACTCTTTTGTCTCAATTGCAGTTTTATATGTAATATATAAAACTTATACATAAACACATATTTAAATATATAAAATAGTATGTGCTCTTCTTCTTCTTCTCCTTACGGCATTTCCCTTCAGGGGTCGCCACAGCAAGTCAGTTTCTTCCATCTAACCCTATCTGCTGCATCCTCTTCAGTCACGCCAACTATCTTCATGTCTTCCTTCACTGTATCCATGAACCTCCTCTTTGGTCTTCCTCTAGCCCTCTTTCCTGGTGGTTCCAAATCCAGCATCCTTCTGCCGATGTACTCGGTCTCTCTCCTCTGTACATGTCCAAACCATCTCAGTCTGGCCTCCCGGACTTTATCTCCAAAACCTCTAACATGTGCTGTTCCTCTGATATACTCATTTCTGATCCTGTCCATCTTGGTCACTCCCAGAGAGATCCTCAGCATCTTCATCTCTGCTACCTCCATCTCTGCTTCCTGTCTTTTCCTCAGTGGCACTGTCTCTAGACCAATCAGCATGGCGGGTCTCACCACGGTTTTGTACACTTTTCCTTTCATTTTAGCTGAAACTCTTCTGTCACACATCACACCTGATACTTTTCTCCACCCGTTCCAGCCTGCTTGAACACGCTTCTTCACCTCTTTTCCACACTCTCCGTTGCTCTGGACTGTTGATCCCAAGTACTTAAAATCTTCCACCTTGTTTATCTCTTCTCCCTGTAACCTCACTTTTCCATTTGGATCCCTCTCATTCACACACATGTACTCTGTCTTACTCTGACTAATCTTCATTCCTCTTCTTTCTAGTGCAAACCTCCACCTCTCCAGCTTTTCCTCCACCTCTTCCCTCCTCTCACTACAGATCACAATGTCATCTGCAAACATCATTGTCCATGGAGATTCCTGTCTGACCTCGTCTGTCAGTCTGTCCATCACCATAGCAAACAGCAAAGGACTCAGAGCAGATCCTTGGTGAAGTCCCACCCCCACACTGAACTCCTCTGTCTCACCTACAGCACACCTCACCACTGTCTTACAGCCCTCATACATGTCCTGGACCACTCTAACATACTTCTCTGTCACACCAGACTTCCTCATACAATACCATAGTTCTTAGCGCACATATTGTATATGTGCGCTATTTTTCCTTTATTATTTATTATTTTATTTCCCACATGTACGATCAATAAAGTCATTCTGATATTTTAATATGTGATACTGTGTGTGACATGAATGATATTGGGAATACAGATGAAAAGTAGCCATTTGACTTATTTCAACATGCCTATTTTGTTTGTTTTTTAACATGCTTTGTGTTACCGGTGGCCGAGTGGTAACAAGTACCGTATTTCCCGCCCTATAAGGCGCACTGCATTATAAGGCGCACCTTCAATAACTGACATTTTTAAAAACTTTTTCCATATATAAGGCGCACCGCATTATAAGGCGCTACAGTAAAGGCTGTTCAACTTTGTCCTCTAACTGTAGCCATTTCGCTTTGTTCCGCGGAAACTCTGTTTTGTCTTGTTTACTTGGCGCAGCGCATCCTCTTGCTTCCTCCACTTCCTCATCATTGATTCATTGATGTTAAACTCTGTCGCTGCGGCCAGAGGTAAGATCTTAAGCCCGACCCAAAATTCGGGTCGGGCCAAAAATGTCAATCATTACGTCGGGTCGGGCTTCTCTCTCGCTGACTTTTTTCTTTTTTTTTTTTAAATACATATATGTTTATAAAATGTAAACTAAAACGAGGTGTGTGTACTAAACTAAGGAATACTTGTTAAAAATTAATAATTTGGATCAAACAGAGAAGTAATGTTTTACTACTAAACAGGATCCGCAGAGCCAGCTCATGCTCTGCGCGCGTGAACGCCTCCTCTTAATTTGGTAATCTTCTCCTGCGCACGTCTTTATTTTATTTATTTTGAACTGGTATCCCCAAGATGAAGGAGTAAGAAGTTAAGGATAAACTAAATTGCTTTCATACGACACCAAAAAGACTGGCACCTCGACGCTGAGCAGGCATTTAAACAGCTGGACTGGTAAAAGTGATGATCGCTATTTTATCATTTGTTTCAAAGACCGTCCTTCCTCTTCGCGCTAAGCAGGCCATCACAGACAAGTGTGTTAGGGGTCCGATAGTGGGATTTTTTTTTTAATTAAAAAAGCGTGTTCTTGAAAATGTTCCAATTTATAAATTTTTATAAATGATATATTTATAAAATATATCGCGGGCTCGGGCCGGGCTGGATTTTTTTAAGCCCGATCTCGCGACTGGCTGTGGCTCTATTCCCGTGTTCCACTGTGTGACCGATCGCCTTGAGTTAAAACTCTACGGTGTAACAGCCATTTCCGGGTCTTTACACAAACACAAATGGAAATGAGACGCCCTTTCATATATCCCAGCATGCACCGCGCACTACTTCTTCTACGGGGGAAATGGAGTCGGCGGCTGCTTACTGCAGTTGCAACACCTGTTGTAGCTCAATATTAATCCATATATACGGCGCTCCGGGTTAAAAGGCGCACCGTGGACTTTAGAGAAAATTTAAGGTTTTTAGGTGCGCCTTATAGTGCGGAAAATATGGTAGATTTCTTTGCAGGTTCTGTTTCGCAGGGAGACCACACTCAGGGTAGCGTTAAAAATATAATTTTAATTCCAAGACAGCTCTTCACATGTATTCAACCACACTCCTAGTTTTCCTTCTACAACTGACAATTCAAATTACCAACAGTTATTTAACGGTCCGCTTTTGTTATATTTAAAATATAATCAACTGCTTTTAACTGTCTGTCTCCATTACCCAACAGTCGTTTCTGTCATGGTAACACTTTGACTCTTGAAATGAATAAGTAAATGTCCACAAAGATCAAGGAACACACACCTGTGTGCAGGAGAACAGAAACACTGGTGAGAACTAATAGATGCTTTTAAAATAAATTGAGTTGTGAAATAAGGGGACGGCCTGTTCTTGGAGACATATTAATTAAATATAATCATAATTGACTAATCAGCTGATTTAATTTGTGTGCGCACATCTTTGTATTTTAAACACAACATTTTTTTTAGTTAATTACTCCTAGTTTCATGGATTGGACTTCAGCTGGAATTTTTTCACTACACCTCCATCTCATCACCTCCCATAGAATTCACCTGTCTCTCTCTCCGATATAAACCCTCAGCACTCATCCAGTTCCAGTCACATTGTTATGTGTGACTTAGTGACTGAGCTCTGGAATCCTGAGCGCCTGGTTGCTTGTTACTTACCTGGTTTTCCCTGATTTCCTGACCTGCTTCCTGTCTCCTGGATTTACCCATTATGTGCCTCAGCTTCTGGGCATTTTGGCCTCACCTATCTGTGATCCACCTGCCCACCATCAGGTGATTGATCCCTCTGCTGGACCTCCAGCTGGATCATATACTATTACCATCGATGTATTCTTCGGCCAGCTTCCTTAGTCATTCACTAAATACATTAAACTGAGGTTTTAAATGTTGCAAACCATTGCATTGTGGTCCTTACCCATCTTAACTTTTATTCCAAATCTGAATATTAGTACTATTAGCGTTCAGGTATGAACGTTGACTATCCAGTCCGTCATATCTAGGATTATCTACTTATGTTTTTGTCAATGCTTTAGTTTTTTTTAAACCATTGCTGATCTTTGATACCTCTAGTTAAATTTTAAACCTCAGAAATGTCTGGTGCTCCCAGCATGATCTTTAAAATCAGTGTGTTTCAAGTCTGATCTTGAAAAGTATTTAGTGTTTTGACTTTGATACACATCTTCTATCTACCATGACCATTTTTTTAACAATGTATTTATTCTTGATATGAATCTTGGGTATCAATTTGGGTTGCAAAATCCACCTGTTTGTCTAGGGTGAAGCTAAAATACAGCCAGAGATCCTGCTACCAGTGTTACCAGTCCAAAAACACTACCTGTGTTCATAGTCTGACGCTTGTGCTGACTGGTACCACCAGTGTTCCAAGGTTGAACCTCAAATAACACTACTGTTCTCTGTATGGACCTTAGACATGATCTTTTCCCAGAGTCCTGTTGATCTGAGCTACTCATTGTGTTATACTGCCAGATGTTTTTGTGCATGGCTAATACTATAGCTCAGAAACTGCTTCCCTCCCTTTCCATTTGAGCTTCCTGTCAGCAAGCAACCTTCGCTAATAACAACTTGGTAGGGTGTTTTCTGAAATTTTCTTACAGAAATATTCATCTTACAGAAAGATCCTGGCTTGATGCTTAAACCAGCCCATTTTGTATCTCTCCGTTCAGACGAGCAATGACTCTACTCCAAACCTCTCAGCTGGTGACCCTAGAAGGGTGCTGGAACGTAGATTGACCGACTAACTTTAGACTTGGTGCCTTACTTCACCAAGAATGACACATGCAGTATCTTCAGATGTCCTGGTGTTTGAAGTATAAACCTTAGATGCTATTAATGCTTAATAATAAATACTACCACAAGTGTTCCTAGTGCACAGCTTCACTATTCCCAATGTGCACATTTAAAATGATCACTAAAGTTGGGGCTTTACCCATTGAGTATCTTTGATCAACAGATTAGTTTAGATACTTAAAACTTAAAGCGAACGTTGGCTTTATGTTAGCATTATCAGCAGACTCACCTCTGGATAAAGTCGAATGAATTGAGAGTAGTCCAAACTTACCTCTGGACAAGATATTCCCAATTTAGAGTGGTCCATTCCCAGGCCATGCTTTGACCAATTGGGTTGTAGGACACATAGGTCACCACAGTGAACAAATCCTGACTCTTCACAGCATCGTCATCTTTGGTTGCCTCTAGCAGTCTGTTGGATTAAATTAGATTAAACTTTGTCATTGTACAAGAACAGAACAGCCATAATGCATGTACCAACCCGATTAGCAAAAACAACATTTTAATTTGTGGGTGTTTTCATGATTTGTGCATTGCAGAATGTGGAGCCACAAAAACCCCCATCTGTAAACCACACGTTGTTTTCAAAAGAAATTTAGCAAACAATTCCATTTTCACAATTTATCTTTAAGTAGGAGTGGAAAGAACTACCCCCAGATGTTCAATCATTTTAATTCCTTTTTAATGAATATTTTGAGATAATTGTTCATTAAAATATTCCTAAAGGGAAATTCAGCGTAAAAGACAAAAGAGAATGTTTGTTCTGGAGTGGAGTGGATGAAATGTGTATGTGTGTTGGGGAGTAATTTTACGGGGTAGCCATACAGCCCTGCGGTAACCTGGTGTATAGTGAGATGGTGGAGGAGCATGTTAGGCCTGGCTGGATATGCTGAGATCTGTTGGTCCAGGATCTAGTGACAGATGAAGCTGTTAAATGCTGAGCTTATATCTACAAACAGGATTTAGTATTGAGAGATTGCATCTTTAGCACTCCTGTTGTTGCGGAAGGCAATCTGGTGGGCTTTTAAGTGTGTGTGTCAAGCAGTCTTTCTGATGTGCAAGGGCCAACCACGCAAAATACTTCATGACAATAAAATGGAAGTTGTCACCAGTGCTTGTTAGTGCATCCTTCAGACACTCACTTAAAACTCAGATGTGAATGAATTTGCTAATCCACGGTGATTACTGTTCTATGCTACCTTGTAACCTGTCTCTTTACACTCGCTAACCCAATCACTATATATCCTACACTCTCAGGGCCTTCTCACCTGTAGAGCCCAATCACAGGTAAGTGCCTACTATTCTGTAGTACCATCATCATGTTATAAATTATTGCGCCTGCTGACATGTTGGGCTTGCTAATCTATAGCACCTGCTAACATGTTACAATCACCAAATACAGTGTCAGGTCACTTGCAGGTCCTGATGATCGATAGCTGCTAAAACAGCTCCCGCTAACCTTGAGAGAAGCTCCACATTTGTGACGGATGCTAAGCCATAAAGCAGCTTATCCTTCTCCTGAGCCAGCGTTGTGTCCTTGTACTTTTGGAACATTTTTTCCCAATTTTCAACAGTCCCAGAACTCCTCATGCCATAGCGATACACCAACAACCTCAGGTTGACAGCTACATTGCTGCGGGGGACACAGACAAAGTTATTGCTGAAATATGGAGGCACACAGACTGGTAGCTCAGATAGACATGCAGACAGTTAGAAAAAAAAACAGACCTCAGGCTTCCATTAATCCACTGGTTAAAAATGTCAGAAGCTTCTTTTAAAGCAAGTTGATCGTCCATTTGACAGGCAATACCAAGAACTGTCTCTCTGAGCAACCTGGAAGACAGTCAATGATTAGACAGGTATGAGGACAGGAGGGAGCACATAAGTGAGGAAAGGTGTGAAGACCTCTCAGTCTGTGTTCCATTATCTTTCCATCCCAGTTTTGTGGTGATGTCCAGAACATGCCCTCGAAAGAGTTTCTGTTGAAGAAAAGAGACTTGAGAGTTGTTCCCTCAAAGTAAATGGCTACTAAGACGCTCCTAAGTTCCATCCATTATGTAAGATGCAGCGATATGATTTCACACCCATGAGCTGATTCTGCAGGTCATACGGACCTTTATATCTGTTTCAAAAATGTAAATGGTCTTTTGGTTTTTGCATATTTGTCCCCTCCTGGTCAAATCTATCCTCAACTTCACACCTGGTCTGGATTACTACTCCCTAAATTGTACAGCTGTATCTCGTTTTCACTCAAGCCCTGCTGCTCATTGTGCTGTTGTCAATCCATTCTGGATTGTTTGCTTTTCTGTCACTCTTCAAGTCTTGTCCCATTCAAGCTCTTGCTAACCTGGCTGTTCTCTCTTGGCTTCAGCATGTTCAGTCATCTCTGGGTCTGCTGCATTCTGTGGGGTCTCTGGCAATCCCCCATCTCAGCGTCTATGCTAAGCCTCCAAATCCACATTTCATACCCTGTGTATCTCCGGCCAGCTGCCTGCCTCAATTCCCTTTCATAAAGTGATTTAACCTGTTCCTCTGGAGATGGGTTCTTTCTTACCCTACAAACTCTGGCATGACTGAAACTTCAGCTCAACCATCCTGAGTTGGATTGACTTCTGCAAATCCCCAGTTCCTATCAATCAGATGTTTCTACTCAGACTAAGGTAGTGTACCTGGAATTTTCTGTACAGGTCAACATTGTTGGACAGCATGTCATGAACGTAAGTGATGGAAGATGCCACGCGGTCCCAAACAATGTAGTCCGACTCATTCTTCAGGTACATGGTGAGATTGAAGGCATGACCGTAGTCCAGTAGGTCAGCTCTAAAGGAAAGCAGAGTGTCAACAGATGGACTTTGCGACCAGTGGATTAGTTAGAGGTTCACCTTGCAAGAGCGAAAACATCATCCATGTAGCTTGTTCGATCGGCTGCGTCAAATTCCTGTTATGAAAAATAAAGGTTTGTCATCAGTGAGACGGGCATACACAGTCCACCAGTTTAATAAGGATTATATGTCGCACTAAGGGGGCAGTCTGCAGCTGCTGGCTGATCCTAGTCCACATCTGGTCTTCATGGTTTACTCTGTAGAATCCCATATGGTTGTTGTTGATCTTTAATAAGCCATCAGCAGGCGGTGAGTAGTTGCCGATAACAAGCTCTGCAATCAAAAAATCTTGTTGGTTAAAATTCTTCCAAGAAATCTGCCCAGAAGGTTTGGGTCCTCCTAAACCCGTCCTGTGAGTCAGCATCACTTCATAGAACCATTTTCTAATAATCTATTACAAACCTGTGATGTCCCTGTCAAACATGTTCAGTATCACTTTGTCACTCTGTATGGCTATCCATTTTACAGGAATCGTCCAGCGATACCTGCAATATACAAAAAAACCCTACAATGTAACCGTGCTAAACTTCAGGACTGATGCCACAGAGGTCTTAAAGCATCTCTTTTTTTTTTATCTTGGACAGGGTAGCATGTTTTTAAATTAATATAAGCATTCTTCTGTACAGCAATTCAACATGAGTAATAACAAAGTATAACAAGTGCACAAATCAAAGTTTCTAATGTCCAAGAAGGAGTGGGGGGAAGAAAAATTATTTAACCCCACCCCCAGTGCTCATATGATACATATTTACAATATTTAATTCATTTTATATTATTTCAACCTCAAGACAATTACATGAAAGAATACGGACCTGCTTACTAATACCAACATAATACGAAGCAGCAGTAAGAGAAAAGCAAGTTCGACGGTAAGGGAAAAACAAAAAGAAAAAACACTGTTCTTTTAAAAATCTCTGTTTTTTAAAAAAAAAAAAATCTAAAATTCTGTGGGTTTTTTTGTGTTTTTGAGGCTGTTGCAATGCTTGTCCAGGTGTGCATTTTCTAAACAGTCTTTTATCATTACCCAAAGGGTGATGGTGGTTGGCTTGAATTAGCATTGGGGTCCAGGAGGAAACGTTGCTGGGTGATTTTAGCATCTGTAGCAGAGACTCTCAGGTCAACCACTGGATAACCCATCTGTTTGGTCCATGTGTCCATCGCATTTGCTATGGGCAACCCACTGACCTGAGGACAAAGCAAGAGGAGAAATCTGTGAGATACGAGAACCCTTCCAAACCCCAACTATACACTACTGTATATATGAACGCACATCAGCCAGAGAGTCCCAGAAATCAGCAGTCTTAGCATTCTTGAAGTAGAAGTCCTTCAAATATTTCTGTAGAAGAAAAAAGGTTTGTACTAATTTGGTGTTCTTTATAAAGAAAAAAAAAAAAAAAGAACACAACATCCTGTTGGAAAGCTGCCAGTTTATAACTTACTCGACAGCCATCTCTGAACAGGTCTCTGCCCATCCAGTCCTCCAGCATCCTGAGCAGAGAAGCCCCCTAGAAACACATGAACAAGCTCAGGCATTCTAAATTGAATTCACCTCTTGGCTATTGTACTCAATACTTTGCTGTAGGAGATGGCATCAAACACAGAAGTGATTTCTGCTGGGCTGGAGACGTTTACAATGATAGGATGGGAGGATAGCAGGGCATCATCGACCATAACTGGAAGCACATCACCAATAATCATAATGTCTCGCTGAAAACCAAAGAAAACCCAAAGTTTAATTCCCAGTAGACATAAACAGACCAGGAGGTTCCAATAGAGAAAAAAACTAATCCTGGTAGGTAAACATTGGGGTCAGTCCACTGGGTCTTTGAAAAATTAACATTAAGGTAAGATAAGCTATGGGAGAAGTGTTCTTCAATGTGAACTCACCATGGTCCAGGAGGGTTCAGCGTTTTCCACACCAATGTATTCAAAAAAGCTGGCAAAGCCTTCGTTGAGCCAGAGATCATCCCACCAGTCCATTGTAACAATATTCCCAAACCACTGGAAACAAAATAAAGTGCTAGAGATTGGTTTAGTATTTAGTGTCCTTTACTACACCTCCCGGACTTTTCACCAATTGGTTGGTACTGTGACTTCTCCTTGATATTGATTTGGCCAATATGCACTTTGACTCCTCGATTGGGATTAGGCGGAATCAGGCAGAATGCATTTTTAGATGTCCCAATAATCCAGCGTTTTTCAACCTGTGTTCCGCGGCACAATAGTGTGCTGTGGGAAATTGTCATGTGTGCCATGGGAAATGATCCTATTACACTTCATACAGTGATCGCAATCTACCGGTAGCTCCCAAAGATTGTTTTGGTTGATCTCATGGTGTTTGTGTAAAAAAAGTAATTAAAGCACATATATTTCTGTTTATCATTATGAAATTGTTTCCTATTATTCAGAGACATACAGGGCTGTCCTGCGATTGGTTGTTTACAGTAACAGTAGGAACACTCTCTTCTCTGCTTTTTTGTTGCATGCTGCTGTTCATCCCTCACTTTGCGGATCATATTGTCTGCATGTTTTTTTTTTTTTTTTTAACTTGAAACTTTTTTATTTCGTACTTGGTCTCCTTTACATGACTATATACATTAACAAAACAAATCATACTCAAATAATACAGATGACCAAGAACAGGCTGAAGCAAAAAAAATGCTTGTGTGCCCAATAAAACTAGCTTTTACAACATAGGTTACCTTGAAATAAATTTACAGAAAAGATGGAAAAAAGGGAAAAAAAAGACACAAATCATAAAGTTTAGTAACTTTCAAAAATAAATTGTGACACTTTCTTTTTAACTATTTGAAACAAAACGCATTCTTTTATGTCTTTAGTTACGAAATTGTTCCATAAATGAGGTCCAACATAAGATAAACACCTTTGTCTGAACCCTTTTCTGGTTTTAGGTAAAATAAATTTACATGCATCTCTGAAATGATAAACAGTTTGTTGAAGTTTAAAGTATTTTTGTATATTTACTGGTAAAAGATTGAACTTAGCTTTAAACATAAATTGAAGTATTTTAAAATGATGTAAATCTTTAAATTTAATCAATTTAGATTTAATAAATAAAGGATGTGTGTGTTCAAAATACCCAACTTTGTTTATTAATCTTATTGCACGTTTCTGTAATAAAAAGATCTCATTAATTAAAGTTTTATACAGTAAGTTCCACCCCATGTTCATATGTCATATAAGGAAGAATTAAAGTGAAGTAAATAACAGATAAAGCCTTAAAACTGAGAAAATATTTATAGTTTTATGCAGTATTCCTAGAGTTTTTGAGATTTTTGTCTTTATATATTTTAGATGTTGTTTCCATGCTAATTTAGCATCGAATATAATTCCTAAAAATTTTGTTTCATATACTCTTTCAATTTCAACATCATCTCTTTAAGTTTTGTATCACTATCAATATCCTTTTTATTACCAAAATTCATATATTTTGTTTTTGCTATATTAAGTGATAACTTATTTAAATCAAACCAAACTTTAAGCTGTTGTAATTCACGTTTAGTGTTGCTCAATAATTCCTGGAGTGTTTTTCCGGAACAGACTATTGTTGTGTCATCGGCAAACATAATAAATTTAAACAATTACATATATCATTAATAAATATATTAAAGAGTTTTGGTCCAATCGCAGATCCTTGTGGTATTCCACAAGTTATCGATCTAAAGTTTGATCTTTTTGAGACATTAAGAGAAAATTTATGTTGTGTTTTAAATCAGAAAAATGGAAGATTCTAATGAAATCTCACATTTTCTGCAAGACATTAAAGAAAGAAATAGTTTTTATATATATATATATGAGGTAATAATATATTGCTAATATAGATGCTTTGAAGAATCGTTTTTAACATTTTAGGTTGGTGATGTGCCTCTAGATTTTTTTTCAATGGAAAAATGCACCTTGGCATGAAAAAAGTAGAAAAACACTGCAATAATCTATCAGAGATTATAGTTTCAAATATATGAACGAAGCCACCAGCAATCCAAAAACCATCACCAGATATAGTACCTCACTAAAACCATTAAAGATTCCGATGGCATCATAAAAAAACTGAGAAAGTTTACTAGCAATCTCAATGCTATCACCAAAATATCTAAGGAAGTCTGTGAACGATTCTACGGAACAAAACAGAGATCACAGGAACATCCTCAGAGATTCCAGTTATTTCAACACAGACTGTAATAGCAATAATGATCCTTGTAAATCAGTTAAAAATACCAGTAACATCATCATAGATCCCACTAACACAATCAAAAATTCCACAGAGACCGTGGGAAACACGTTTTGGTGACTGTATTACCGTTAGAAGATTTTAGATGTGTTTTAGTATCTGTGAGTAGATAAACGTTTGTGAAAAACCTTGAACTCACCCCACAAGTACTTTCCAGAGTGTCTGTAATCTTAATTGGATAATAAAAGTTTATAGATTGTAACAAGATCCTTATCTCCTGCTTGTGGAACATTTATCGTTAAGAGGGAAGTAAGAAAGCCCTCACGTGTTTAAAAATTGTCATGAACCTTGAACGTTTTTGAAAGTACCAAACACCCTCAAGATGAAACATTTACTTCACCTTGGTTATTTAATCAATGCAATTATTAATGGATGGCGCGGTGGTCCAGTGGTTAGCACATTTGCCTCAGAGCAAGAAGTTGTAGTTGGGATGTGGGTGTGCTTAGTAGGGAGACCCAGACGTTTCCTATTTCAGCCCATCTGGGCTGATCCCACGGCATTTCTTGCCCTACTGTATGACAAAGACAAAGACCCTTTCTGAGGTACTGTAACTACTTCTGCCTCTCCTCCTTGTTGGATAGGCCCAGAGCACCACAACATAGTGATGTCTGGGAGGCATCCTAACCAGTTGCCCAAACTACCCATCTGTTTGGTTGTTAATGTATTTGAAAAACATCTCAGCCCAGATGGTGTTGAACAGTTAAAAGACAAGACCAACACATCAGCAAAGAACAAGAACTTTCCACATTACTGGTGGCTGATAGTTACCTGATGAACCAGCTCGTGGGCGATGACGCTCGCCACTCGCTGCTTATTATAAGAAGAAGACTCATTTTCATCATATAATAGGTTGGTTTCTCGGTATGTGATGAGCCCCCAGTTCTCCATGGCACCAGTCCCAAAGTCTGGAATGGCTATCTTATCTAGATCCGAGAAAGAACAGTACAATGAACTGCCATTTGTATGTTTACATAGATGGATGTTGCTGACCTGTGATGACAGACACTTGAAAGCTCATTGTTTTGCACTAAGAACTGGGGACAAAAAAATGTCAATGTAAATTCACAGCAGACAAGCATTTTGCACCTAACATCATGCATGCCAGCAAGTTTATATTTTTTAGCCATTTTGAATGCTTGAAGAGGCGCCTGGACAAATGGGACAGAATTTTTTGAACGTGCGTCTTCGCATTCTTGAGGTCAATGAAGTGCTTTGTTTTTAAAGGGCCCATCTCATGCAAAATTGACTTTCCAGAGTTTTCTACCTTATAAGAGTGATGTCCGGTTCTTGTATATGTCAACAAAGGGGTTTCTAGATCGATTTAGCCTGTTTTTCACAAATTGCTGTGGATTTCTGGTACGCTCAGACAAAACAACAAATGAGCAGATGTCTAAAGTATGACGCGGCTGTCTAGAGTATGACGCATTTGACGTAGCCAGGACGGACTTCGCACACGCCCCCCTCTGCAGCAAACCCACCCTCCTCACCACCCGCCCGCCCTCCTCACCCGCCTCCACTCCGGCCTTACGCCCTCACAAACTTGCTTTCAACGTCCGATATACAGGCTGGTTCGCTGCTCTGCGTCTTTTTTATTTTCTTGCTTGAAACACGCTTTTTTGATGAATCGACATGATAAAATCTTATTTCAGCCCTACCTAACCCTACCAAACCGCTACGCACGGGTTTACGCCTGCCTTCTCCCTCCCGCTCAGAGATGGGCGGAGGAATAGCGGCTCAGTGAGAACAGAGGGCGAAGTTGTACTTTCTCAGGACGGGTGGGGGGATGAGCGATACCCGGCCTTTCTTAGTTCCGGGTCTGTGACTGCGCTCCACCAAATCAATATATTTTCATAACTATGGTGTAATGCATGTTGCAAACCCCACATTTTGCGTGTGTACTGTATGTGCATAAGATACAATGTGAAAAGAGTTATTTTGCATGAGATGGGCCCTTTAACAAACTGGCAAATCAGCTTGACAGAGTATCCTTTGTATTTAAATTAATTTAATTTTCTGACACATCTCTGAGGGAACTTGAACAAAGCGGAACGCACTAGACACAAAATTGTCCTCCCGCACCTTTACTCTATCTTCCTCCTCCTAGACCACTACATCTCCACCTGTGTCCCACTTAACCACCAAATTGACCCTCCCCACCCTCTCATGGCCCCCACCCCATTAGTCCCAAATGCGCACCTTACCATTCCACAATAAAGATGGGGGCCCACGGTCATGTCCCTCAGAAAACATACACACTGCATCACTGTATTTTTAAGCTACAGACCTCTGTAGGGTTTTTAGACTCTGTGGATTCATGGACTTTGCCAGGTCTAAAAACTCTGAATAAAATTTGGATATGAGGTCTGGAACTTACCCAGTTTGGAAATGGAGTAAGACATGTTGAAGTATTCCTCAAAGTAGTCAAAGATGATCTTAGTTGTGTTGGCTGCATACTCAGCAGTTTTTAATTGACTTGGCTGGGCGTAGATTCTCAGCTGAAAGAAAATATTTTTGTTGTTTCTTTCCAGAATCACAGATAAACAGAACTCACTGGTATTCCACTGGAGGATGTTCTTTCCACAAAGCCAAACTGGTGAACAGCAAAACAAACTAGATAGGTGCTCATAGGAATTGACTTCTGAAAAGAAGTTTTATGCTTGTTTCCTGGCAACTTCTCAGGAGGGCCCTGGAGAGACCAGAGAAAAAGATTATTGCAAAGATCCACATATCACGGTTGTTGTAAATCTGGTATAGATGTAATCATGATCTTGTTTGGATGTGGTGGCATTTTGGTTTGGATCTACTGCAAATAAAGTGTGTGTGCAGCATCATACTTCTGCCGGCATGTTGGAGAGAGCTCCGTAACTGGAGTCATGCGTAATGGAGATATTGTATGTTGCTTTTTTATTAGGTTCATCAAAGCAGGGGAACGATTTACGGGCGTCTGTTGGCTCGTGATCAGTTGCAGCAATTTTTCTGCAGATGACATGAAGCACTAATGCAAGTTAACCATTGTAATGGTGATAAAAAATACAGACAGGAAATTATGTTACCAGACAACCGTCGCTACTTCACAGTTTGACCATCACGGATTCACAGTGTTGCAGATTTTTCAATACATACTGTATGTATATTATAAGAGAAATTTATTGCGGATATTTTAAAAAAATTGTCAAAATGTTAAGGAATTTGAATCTCTTCCATGAATCTTTTGCACTGTATTCAATAACATTGTTTGTTACAAAAATCACACCTGGAATAAATCTATTCTACAGGAAAAAAGTGCAGAAGAGCATAAAGCATGTATTCCTTGAATTTGTAACTTGTATGTAAGATGGGCTGTGATTGGTTCCAATGCTGGTACAGGACCAATCAGCTTCCAAGTCTTGTAATCTAGCATATGATTGGTGTTTTGACCGCTTCTCTGACTCGCAGCAGATTCTAAATACTGTAAACATAGCATCTCTACTGTGGGGATTTTCAGCTATCGCAGATGCTTTTGGAACTTTTCTACTGCATTAAACGAGGGTTTACTGTTACCTAAAAACAAAAAATGCTACCATACAGTTGTCTACTTTGGGGCAACAGCCTCAGCAAGGAAACCCTGACATCGTTCACCCTGATCCAAGCATTCCTCATGTGTTTTATAGTAAAGCGACCTTGAGAGCTCTGAAAGGCGCTTATAATGTACGTAAATTTATTATTGGTATTATTATTCCTCGCCTCCACCTGCTCCTCTGGGAGAATCCTGATGGGGGAGACTATGTCTCCCTAGTTAGTTGTGAGACATAGTCTCTCCATAAGACTTCGGTCTGCCTCTAAGTCTGCCCAGAAAACTTCAACAGCGAGGTAATTCAAATGTTGTTTTTTGTGCTGTTTCAGGTGGTATTATTATCAGCATCCCAAATGCTAACTTGGAATAATGCTAAAAATGTTGCAAGCTCAACCTGTTAATGCTATCTATTTTTAAAAAATGAAAAACAAAACAAAAAAACCCATTTTGTCCATATTTTTCAGAGCTGAACATGTACTGAACTTAGAATTTCAAAGAAATAATCTCACCTTGTGATTCCATTCTCCATGTAGGTGACACGGTAGAACCCCACTAAGGATCCATTCAGCCAGCCCTGGAAGTCCAAGCTGAGAACGTAGACCTGCCCCTGGCTAGTAGTGGGTATTTCCTCGCTTGTCTCCACCACCACGTACTGCTCAGGCCGATACTCAAAGCAGTGTTTCACCGGCACTTCTTTCTGATTGCCCTGACCATCCACCTTCTTCAGCCTGGGTTCAGTACTGACAAATGTCTCTCTGATATGCAGCCATAGATGCCGGGTGGGTCTACTAACTTCTAGTTGGATGTCCACCGTCCCCTTGTAGGTGTCTCCCACCAGGTCGGGCTCCATGTGCAAATCATAATGTATCGGTTTGACATAATCTGGCAGCCGGAAATGTCTCCAGTCTCCACTGGAGTCTGAAGATGGCAAACAAGGCCCTCTTCCAGGCAGAGGGGGGCTTGTGGGTTGGGGTGTGGGAGCCTGGTCGGTTGAAGAGCTGAGGCCAATTCCCAAACCGACTGCCAGGGAGCAAAGCATCACTGTCACACATATTACTACCACATGTTTCTTTCGAATACAATACCGTTTCGAATGCTGTTCATACGCCATGCTTTCCACCATGGTGAGCACGTACCAGAATCTGACCCTCAGAACAAGTCTCAAATTAGCCCCCCTGAACCACACTCAGAGGTAAAGAACCAGTTTTTCAGAAACTACACCAAAAGGAAGAGAAACAGTCTCTCAGAAGCACAGTCCGAATTCCAAATCCAGCCTCTCAGAACCCTACTTAGAGGTACAAAACCAGCCACTTAGAACCATAGCCTTGGGAGCCCTATCATCCTTAAGGGTGCAGAATGGAGCTGTCAGAACCATGCAGAAAGGTACAGTATTAAGCGGTCAGAACCCAGTTGAACCAAAAAATAAATAAAAACCTGAGCTCTCAGAACCGGGCTGATAAGAATGCAACAGAACCGTCAGAACTAAAGTAAAAGAACTAGACTGTCTAAGGAACTGGAATCCTAAAGGATCTGTGCCGATAGTGTAAAAGTAACATATATTCTTTCCTCTCTCTCTGAACACGCCTCCTGTTAAATATCCACAAGCAGCTGGTAAACAAGTTAAAGTCCACTATTGTCTCCAAACCAGATCAGCAAGCCCCTACCAGAGCATTTCTACTGACCAACATTGTAGACCAGACCTCCATAGATTGGTGCACGTAGACTGGTTCACCATTAACCAAATTACCATATACTGAGGCACCGTGGACCAGGTACAGTAGAATACATTAGTGTACACATTGGGTCACTATAGTCCGACTGTGACATGATACTATGTGAGACACTTTGATGATCTCTTCAATACGTAACGATCGAGTCACAGTGAGCATTCCACCTGTTTTCCCCACACTAGTGTTCCACTTAATCCCAAATGTTCCCTTTAAGCTAAAGTTCCACCTGATGCTAGCAGTCCATCTTATTCTAACTTTCTACATGCTTCCACACATAGAAGGAAGAATAAAAATATCCATCTGTCTTGCTGCATTTCTCAGAGATTCCAGAGTCTCTCATGATCCACAGTTTGATCAAACTAATTTGAAACCCCTATAATATTCCTTGGCAAAACTGGTTTTGGTTGACCAGGTTCATGGTAGACATGGTTTTGTTGGATATGGTTCATTTGGATTTTGTTCTTTTGAACATAAATCTGCTCTGGTTGAATTGAAAGACTTCAGTTTCTGTTTTTATGGGTCTGAGAGTTCACATGAATGATATAGATAAGAAAAGTAATAAGTTACTGAGTCCAAGCATGAAACATGTGTTTCTTTTTGTGTTGTAGTTTTGTGTACTTTTGCTGTTTGTTGTTGCTTTTGGTCATTGTAGCATTTTGAGATCTCCACTGGAAATATAAAGTGTGTTATGAATAAAATTATTATTATTATTTAAGACCTGCTGACTTTGATGCAGAAAAAAAATCAGAACTCAAGGAAATCATTTTTCTAAGTGTTTCTCCAGATACTAAATGGGTCCCGTTCCTTTCATACTATGATGTCCACATCACTGGTCTGTTTGGACCGGTGGTGGATGAGGTGCTCACTTTTTCAACTTAAGTTAAAGTGAAATAATTGGGCAAAAAATTGACTTAAGCAAAAGTACCAGCGGTGGATGAAGTACTTACTTTTTGTACTTAAGTAAAAGTATCAATAAAAGTATCTACTTTAGTAAAAGTACAAAAGTAATCAGTATAAATTTTACTTTTTACTTAAAAAGTAAAAGTATTAGACCATAATTCAAATGTTTTTGTGCTGTAGGGTCACAGGTAAATACTCTGTATAATGATGGCTCACTTTTTATTTGGAAGTAAACACAACAAAAAATCTGACTCTTTTTCAATTTGTGCTTTTATTTGTTGTTAGTTTTTTGGTGGTGAATGACTGCGGAAAATGTTTACTCTCAATTCTGATTGGTCCTTGATTCAATACTTTTTCTCCCTCTTGGAGACCACAGGTGATCAACTGCTTCCTCCACAGGTTGATATTAGCGATGCGGCTTTAAGTTGCGCCAAAAAAACTGTATATTTTTCAAATTCCTGACCGAAAACATAAAGAAATGCAAAACACACTTTCAAAAAGTAGCGGAGTAAAAGAACGAATATTTGCTCTAAAACGTAGTGAAGTAAAAATAAAAAGTACAAGTCTCAAATTTGACTTAAGTAAAGTACAGATACACAATTTTTTTTACTTAGTATAGTAACAAAGTACATTTTCTTTGCTACGTTCCACCACTGAAAAGTACCAAAGGAAAAAATTACTTAAGTAAAGGTATCAAAGTAATTTATGTTAAATTGACTTTGACGTAAAAGTGTATCTATTATCATTGGAGTATTCAACCCAAACTTGACATTTTTTTGTTTAGTTTGAAAGCCTACAATTTAATTCTAGAGGAACAGTTGCTCAACTTTCTTTAAAATTTAAAACAAAGCACAATAAACTAGAGGAAAACAAGGCTGCATGTAACTCACAACAAAATGTAAATCTCATGACCAATCAGTCATTTCTTACTCTAGATCCGTCTGATATTTATACTTTAACAGCAGTTTATTTTTAACTTTTTTGAGGTTAAGGTCCATCTAGTTTTACTGAACTGTCTTTTGCATGCAGCAGAAGCAGGTAGAACAATGTTTTATTTTAGAGACAACTTTCATGGAATAGAAGAAGGGTAGGACCAAATATATAATATTGAAAGTAAAGATGGATTGTGTTAGTGATTGGTAAATCATGATTCATTTTATCGACATTAACTTTTTTAAAAGCTTTCTCAGCATTTGAAAATGTTCTGATCCTGGTTCCTGCCTCAAAGGGTTTATCTGTCTCAGTGACAACTTGCTCACCCCCTGCAGGCGATCAGAGCTCATCATCGTTCATCTAATTAAACCACCCTGCACATCCAGCCTCTGCCAGAATGCTGGTTCTCATGTGGTAACAACATCCAGCCATCAGTAAATCTTTTTTCTGCCTATTTTCCCATCCACATAATAATATTCTGTTTCCTTTATCCAAGAAAACTGCCTGCCGCAGTCAAACAGCCTGCCAAAGCCAGTCCGCCTTTACCTTTTGGAGAATAAATCATTATTTACATTCATTTCTTGTACGCACTTGAATCCTGCCACAACTTTTTATGACAGAAGGAGCTGGAGGGCCTTATTGTGAAGTGAGAGTCAGAGTGTATTTGGAAAGTCAGGTGGTTGTCCGCCTGTATTCAAAGATTCATAAAACTGTCCACCTGTTCAACCTACTCTTTTGAGTAGACAGAGGTTTGATAAAGTTATAAAAAAGTACAAAGGGAAAGAACTTGTTAAAATGTCAAACAAGATACTTCTACTGTTCACTTTCTTTGTTTCACTAATGCATAATAATGGATAACGTGTTAAGTGCAGTTTTAAAATATAAATTTAATTAACAGCAAAATTTCATACTAAATTTACATGTTAAAAAACTCCAGACATTTTTTACTGTAATTATTTTTGTATATTGTATTTTTATGACTATAAGTTGCACATACAAGTCTTAAATTTTCTTCAAAACGTGCAGTGTGTGCGGTCAGTCATTGTTTCTGTTTCACTGTGCGCTAACATGATCCATTGCAATGTACCAAATGTAAAGATTACTCCTGTGATAATACGCCATGTCTCCAAATATTACTGTAGTTTTATGAGAAATTATATTGACCCCACTTTATTTTTTGCCTCAAAAACACAGAAAATTAATTTTCACCTGTGCATGTTTTCTCAGTTCTGATGAAAAGTTAATATACAATTTCTTTGTGCTCCCTGAACACAAACGTACTGTAGGATGAAAATGCTCTCTTTAAGCATGACAGTGTCTCTCCGTCCATCTATGAGGACAATGTCATCAACTGACTTTTCTTCCATTTATCGTGTTTGGTGTGGTACACGTTGATGTTGGTACATGTTGTTTGTCCTGAACTTTCATTGTTTCTCACCTCATTGCTTCTTCTCCTTCCTCCCTCTTTCAGACTGCAGGTGTTCCCTCTACTGTTTAATAATGGCAATGCAGCTTTAAGATTCACTAAACAATTCAATTCAATTTTATTTAACATTGTTATTTAACATTGAAGAGGTTACATTTATACTGTCTTACAGTTACATGTGGCCCTTTGAGGGCAAGCATTACACTGATGAGGCCCTTGGTAAAAATAATTTTTTCACCCCTGATTTAGAGTAAAGAGACACGTGGCAATGGCAGACTTCTACACCCGCTGTGTGAAGGAGAGATTCAGGTTTTTCCTTCCTGCTTCTGTGGGACACGACAATGAACCATTCTAAGCATGAGCAATATCTGTAACTATTTATTTTCTTTAATTATCATCCACTTAAAAATGGTGCGATAGCCTCTTTTATAATATATTTTTTAATCTATTTAAACTCTTTTTATAATGTATACTTTTATATTTTTATATTTTTGTATCATGTACTGTATGTTTTTGTTTCTATCTGTACCTATGCTGTCCAATATTGTACTTTCCTCATTGTGGGACTAATAAAGGTTTTCTTGATTCTTGATTTATGTGGGGCAGCATGGTGGCACAGTGGGTAGCACAGTGGCCTAACAGCAAGAAGGTCGGGGGTTCAAGTCCTGAGTGGGGACGAGGCTTGGAACACTTTCCTTTCTGTGTGGAGTTTGCATGTTCTCCCCGTGTTTGCGTGGGTTTTCTTCTGGGTACTCTGATTTCCTCCCACCCTCCAAAGACATGCATGCTAGATTGATTGGCTGGTGCCAAATTGCCCCTAGGAATGAGTGTGTGGATGGTTGTATGTGTGTGGCCCCGCGACAGACTGGCGACCTGTTCGGGGTGTACTCTGCCCTTCGCCTTACATTGGCCGGGATGGGCTCCGGCCCCCCCGTAACCCACGAAAGGGATAGACAGATAAGAAGATGACTGACTGATTTATGTGGGATTAATTCAGAAGAAAGGGAAACTTCTTCCTCCAGTGATTTTAACCGATATAGGGTTTCTGATGTGAAAATGCAGGTTTGTTTTGAGGTCTGTGAGATCTTGCCACAACACAAAAAATTTTCTTACAAGGACAATAACGCTGTTCATCTCAATATGGGGTACTAATAGGAAATGGCAGCACTAGTTTGTGGGAGAATTGTTGTCTTATTCCTCAGGTAAAGACTTTTTGGTTACCCATGAGCCCATGTGTCAGTCAAAGTTCACTTTTAGTAGGTAAACATGCTCATGCAAGCAGCCGCTCTGTGCAAGCTGACAGTGCAGAGCAAAGTCCGCATCTTCCTTCCACAGCACCCTCCAACATGATACACGGCAGGTCCCGGGGTCTGCCGTGTGCTTGGTTTACCGGCATATTGTGTATGCTTTGGCTGCACATACAATTCACAGCATCACACCCGCAATGTTTGGACTTTAAGCCTCCTTTCCGTCCACGCGGGAAGCTGTCGTTCTGCACCACATATCAGGACTTTGGCTGCTGCGACCACCATGAGGACAAGCATCTTCAGGCCAGGTTCCATCAGATTACAGAGAGCTACCACCCCAACCACACAGACTGCCTAGGGTACCTGCGAGACCTGCTCTGCCAGGTAGGAAAGGAATACCATTATATAACCAGGCTGACCTGATCATCCCATACACGACCTCTAGGAGGCCCTGCTATGTTCAACTTCTCCTCCTACAGGGGGTCTTTGTGTGTTCCACACCTGCTCCTACAGGAGGTATCTGTCCACACCTGCTCCTACAGGAGGTATCTGTGTGTTCCACACCTGCTCCTGCAGGAGGTATTTGTGTGTTCCACTTCTCCTGCAGGCAAGAGGTCTCTGTGTTCCACACCTCCTCCTGCAGGAGGTATTTGTGTGTTCAGCTTCTCCTCCTGCAGGAGGTCTCTGTGTGTTCCATACCTCTTCCAGCAGGAGGTCTCTGTGTGTTCCACATCTCCTCCTGGGGGAGGTCTTTGTGTGTTCAAGATTACCACCATGCAGGTAGAACATGGCTGTAATTTCACTTCATTACATTAAATGTCACTTCATGCTTCTTGTGTTACTTTTTTTTTTTTTACCCCCTTTGCACTTACAGTCTGTATTGACCTCAATGTTTTGTCAAATTATTCCCTCTATTTTAATATTTTATTATTTTTTTTATTTATCTTCTTGTATATTTCTTTCTTGTTGCTGCTGTAACGCACAAATTTCCCAAGTGTGGGATGAATAAAGTAAATCTATCTATCTATCTATCTATCTATCTATCTAGGCCTGCATCTCATTTTCAGCACCTTCGAGGAAACAATAACAACTTTTATATTGTTTAAACTTTTTTGTGTCCACTTATTGTTTTTATGTCTGAAAGATTTATATTCCTGTTCCAGGGCAAAGTTAATCTATGCACGGTGTGGTTAACATGTAATAACTTCCAGCGGTCATTATTCGGTACGACATCTATGTCACTGTATCCAAAATATTGCTGCCATTATCATAACGTTTTCCTAATAAACTGCTAGAATATGAATGAAATGCATATTACGGCTCTGATCTGTAGGAATCCTCAAATTTGTGTGGTGTGAAACAGATAGAGAATAATCCAGTTTCGCAATAAAAAGATTGTTACCTTGAAGCTAGTTTAGGTTAATACCACTTGCTCTGGACAGAGTAATTTATTCTTATAATAACTTTAACAGAAAACTCAGTGCTGCCTGTTAGCGATTCGTGTTGATTCGGGAAAACTATATTGATATTCATTTTAATGGCCAAACTAACTGGACCATTTCTGAAACTGAAACTCTGTTTCACTGTGCGCTAACATGATCCATTGCAATGTACCAAATGTAAAGATTACTCCTGTGATAATACGCCATGTCTCCAAATATTACTGTAGTTTTATGAGAAATTATATTGACCCCACTTTATTTTTTGCCTCAAAAACACAGAAAATTAATTTTCACCTGTGCTTTTGAGTAAAAAAAAAACCCTCAGTTTTTGTGTGGACGGCAAGCCAAAATGGATAAAAATAAATGCATTTTCAAAAATACCCGGCTACATGTGAACAGGGCCTTACAGAGACACCGAGCTGTGCTGCATTTGACAAGTACTGATTTTTTTTTTAACCAAAATTTTTAGCCCTTGTTTTTTTTTTTTTTTTTAAAAAAGTTGTTATGCTTCATTCTATGAAATATCTTTATAAAGTAAGTTTTGAATTTGAAAAACAATTATAAAGCTTACTCATGATCAATCTCCCCAAGCAAAAAAACTGCAGTATGTGAGGCCCTAGATTCGTCAGTTTCCGACTTCTGGTGTTGTTTAAGAATCTGTTTTCAAATTGTTCCTGTTCTTTATGAAGTCCTTAAATGTTCCTTCTGCATTCTGTTTCCAGGAATGTTCTCCATATGCAGCTCACCTTTTTGATGTGGAGGACCTGGGCACGCCGATAAGAACCATTCCAGGTCTCTGTCCTGGATACTGTTCCAAGATCTCAACTAGGTGTCCACTCCTTATCCCAGCTCTTTCTCGGGACCCACGTCTGATCAGGGTCAAAGAAGACCTGCAGCATATCTGCCACTATCTGGAGCTGGATGATGCAGATTACTGTTATCCGCACCTGCTAAGAAACCACAAGATGACCCGGAACCTGGGTCAGATCAAAACAGACCACGTCGGCTGTCTTAACCTCTGTCTGGAAGAGGTGGCCAATGGCCTGCGGAACCCGCTTGCCATGGTTCATGCTAACGACGGCACACATCGCTTCTTTGTGGCTGAGCAGGTGGGGTTGGTGTGGACCTATCTTCCGGACAAGTCAAGGCTGCAGAGACCCTTTCTTAACCTAACAGAGGTGGTGCTGACGTCATGGTGGGAAGGGGATGAGAGAGGCTTCTTAGGTATTGCTTTCCATCCCAAACACAAGCACAACAGAAAGCTCTATGTGTACTACTCCGTGGAGGTGGACTTGGGTGAGAGGATACGGATCAGTGAGTTCCGGGTGCTAGCCAGTGATATAAATGTAGTGGATCATGCATCGGAGCGGTAGGTCGAGTTTTCCTTCAGACTGCTGGTCTCTGTACTCATTACTCAGTGTTTTGTGGTAGAGTGATTCTGGAGATTGACGAGCCAGCATCTAACCACAACGGGGGCCAGCTGCTGTTTGGGGATGATGGGTACCTCTACATTTTCACTGGTGATGGCGGCATGGCAGGAGACCCATTTGGAAAATATGGAAATGCTCAGAACAAGTAGGAACACCACAAATGAAAATGAACAGAAAGAGAGACTTTTACTAGTGTAAATCGTCTCCTTCCAGGTCTGCTCTGTTGGGGAAGGTCCTTCGAATTGATGTCAACAACAACGAGAAAGGTCCACTGTACCGGATTCCTCCGGATAACCCCTTTATACACGACCAAGGAGCACGACCGGAGGTCTATGCCTATGGCATCCGGAACATGTGGAGGTGCTCAGTGGACCGTGGTGACCCATGGACTAGCGAAGGAACAGGACGGATCTTCTGTGGGGACGTGGGCCAGAATAAGTTTGAGGAGATCGACATCATTGAGAAAGGGCAGAATTACGGCTGGAGGGCAAAGGAGGGTTTTTCCTGCTATGACAGGGAGCTGTGTACCAACAGCTCGCTGGGTATCACATCATATTTTCTCATCCAACTATTCTGAACAAATTCAGAACAAGATTTTAAGATAAAGCTGTAGCATCTGAGATTTTATTCACAGTTTAAAATCAGGATTTATTTATTCAGAGTGTAGAATATTTTTTTAAACATTTTAATTCCTCACTCTAATCTCTCCAGGAGACGTTCTTCCCATTTTTGCTTATTCTCACAAAATGGGAAAATCAGTGACGGGCGGCTTCGTTTATCGCGGCTGCAGGAATCCTAATCTGAACGGGATTTATATGTTTGGAGACTTCATGAGTGGGTAGGAAAATCCTCCATGCTGTATCTCCTCCCTCCTGCTCCTCTCTTTTGCTCCTTACTCCTGTCCGCTCTTCCTCCTTCTCAATGGCCCTCCATCTCCATACCCCTCCTCAATGCCCATCCTCTTCTCCTCTGCAGGCGTCTGATGAGTCTGAAGGAAGACCAAAGGAGCGGCCAGTGGAAGTACAGGGAGGTGTGCATGGGCAGAGGCCAGACCTGCTCCTTCCCTGGTCTAATTAACCACCATCACCCGTACATCATCTCCTTCGGGGAGGATGAATCCGGTATGTGTCGTGCACCTCCTCTTGCTCCTTCTACTCCACTTGAGGAGATGGTAATGTTTATTTATAATCAATATGCATTTAAAATAAATAAATAAATAAACATAAAGGTGCAGATGGAAGCCATCCCACATTCTTAACTGTGTTACAGCTAAGTCTTTATTTACATAAATGTAAAATACACAGGCAAATGTACAACCTACATTGGTTCATTCTGTAATCTTTTGGACTACATAACCCAATCGCTGTCATCAGGATACCAGAGCATATCGGGGCTGGTCACAGATGAGAAGTGGGGTACACATGCTCTTCTTGTCAATGTGGGAAAATGCTCTGCTCTCCGGCTTTGGAATTCACTACCTCTTGAGCTCTTGACCTGTGCAACACTGAAAATAATAATAACTTTATTTATCCATTGGGAACTTTATTTGCAGACAGAGCAATAAATCTTAATAATTAATAAATATACATATTTATTAAATAAAATTAAAAACACCCTCATTTTAAAACCAAACTGAAACACATTTTTTGTCTGATTGGCCTGTTCACTTTAACCATTCTTTTAAACATTGTTTTTATTTAACTTTGTGTGTTTTTTAATTGTTGTTTTTGTATATATGTTGTACAACAACCTTGATTACTCAGAAAGAGACCTTGTAAATAAAATGTTTTATTATTATTATCTAATAGCCATACATATTAAATTCTGTTTAGCCCTGTTTTTGTACTTGCTGAACTTACCACGTAACTCTTTTCTACAGGGGAGCTGTACTTCATGTCCACTAGCACTCCAAGTGCATCGTCCCCTTCTGGAGTCCTCTACAGGCTGGTGGACCCATCCAGGTCAGAGCATGGACTCAAATGGGAACGTGGATGAGTAGAACGATAGACCTGCTAGCAGATGGATGTGTAAATAGACAGATGGATAGGTGGATGAACAGATGGGGTAAAGAAAGAGACGGGTAAATGAATGGATAGGGAGATAAATAAACAGGTTTATCTGTCCATAAACAATCGAACAATAAAAGAATTACATGTACAAAATATTTCACAGTCTTTGCTCAGCGCTTAGTTGTTGCATCTTTGGTAGCAGTTACAGCCTCAAGTGATTTTGAATCTGACCTCACAGGTTTGTCACACCTTTCTTTGGCCAGTTTGGCTCATTCCTTTTTGAACGGTGAGCTGACGGAGCTTGAACAGTACACTTCAAGATCCGTCAGCTTGGATGGGAAGTATCATCCACTTTGACATTTCTAATTTTCAGAAATCAGAAAACTTTATTAGTACTAGAGGGTAAATATTTTACAGCTTTCCTTTTGCAATTTGCCGGACCCCACAAAATCTCACTACAAACAACACTAAAAACAAAACTTAATAAAAAATAAAAACACACACTTTGGGTCAGACAAGTCCAGTTAAAAAATTCCATAAAAAATTAGTTAAAAAAAAAGTAACATTTTGACAAATTTAATTGCCAAAGGCACAAAAGAATGTGAAAAACAATTTGTTGACCTTGCAGAGACATAAAAATGACACCTTGATGGCCTTGTCATGAGCGGTGCCTGGTTTTCTTTAAGCAGAATGCCTGCCATTCACTCTAAAAAGTTTAGTCTCATAAGATCATTTTTTTTCTTCTGGTGTGAGATATCGACAGCCAGGGAACCTCTCCTCAACCTGTTCTATACTCTGGATTTACCACAAGTCGCTGAAACATCACAACAATCATCAGTGAAAACAAAAGAAACCAACATAAAATTTTTAGCTTCACAGCAAACACCGTAACTACTTATGGGCATGTATTTTTTTGTTATTTTAAATATTACATTTTTATCAACTTTAAAAAAAGTTTAGTGTTAGCTCTCAACGTTGTCATTATGGAATAGTTTTTAAAGAGTATTTCGGGAAGAACATTGATTTTGAAATAAGGCTATGATAATGTGAGAAAAGTGAGGTGCTGTGAATACTTTCCAGATGCACTGTAAAGATAACAGCAGATGAATCCCCACCTCAGAATAGTTTATGTTTTTCAGACGTGCCCCCCCACAACTCTGCCACTATGACCCACTTCCTGTCCGGGTCCAAACTCCAGTCATCAGCTTCGTCCCCCAGAAATGTGAGTCCAGCTCAATGCTGCTGAATGTGATGACTTTATGTCAACCTCATGCTATACTGATGTTTTTCAGCCCACGTTGGCACGGAGCCACTTGCCCTGCCAACACAATCTAATGACTGGCTCGATCAGCTCATCCATCTTTTGGATAATAACCAGCCACCCCAGTCTATGCCGACAACAGCCTTCAAACAAGCCAGTGGTCATGGAAAGTTCAAAGGTTCGGGAAAAAAGGGCAAGAACTGGGCAGATGGAGCCGTGAGGCTGGTTGGGGACCCACAAGAGCGTGGTGACCGTGGACGTGTGGAGGTGTTTGTTAATGGGGACTGGGGGACCGTGTGTGATGATCTGTGGACAAGGCAGAGTGCCCAGGTGGTCTGTCGACAGCTTGGCTTCCCAAATGCCTTGAAGGCAACCAGAAACGCAGAATTTGGTCAAGGAAAGGATCTTCAAATTCTCCTGGATGATGTTCAGTGTGAAGGAAGCGAGGCCACCCTGCTGGACTGCTCCCATGCCGGTGTTGCCACACATAACTGTGCCCATTATGAGGATGCTGGGGTGATCTGTGGAAGCGTAGGACAAAATTCAGATTAAATGAATGAAGAAGCAGGGTGAAAATTTCAGTTTAAATGTAAATAATCACTCTGGTGGCGCATCAATCGCCATCAAGGAAAGGATGAAGAACCAATGCAAGCTATGATAAACTGTTTTGATGATTAATGTTTTGTATATTAATCAATAAAGATTAGTTTTATTTTTCTGTGAACAAAACATTTCTGTTGACTTTTAAGCATGACGTGTTCATGTAGTCCCTCATTCATCCAGGAGTGATCCATTGTAGAAAAAGTTTCAAAAGCATGAGTATAAATAATGGGCCAGAATCTGATTGGAAGCTGTTTCCAAAATTCATAAATTATCCGAAACCATGTCAATAAACAATAATAATGTGAGCATTTTGATGTTGGTATGCTAGTTTGTAGGCATGAATGTTTCTCTTCCTAAAACAAACAGTTAATCGTTCTGTTCCATCCTCTTCCACTTATCTGGGGCTAGGTTGCGGGGGCAACAGCCTCAGATGTAAAACCCAGGGTTCTTTCTCTCTGAGCTCCTACTCCTACCCTCCAACTCACCCGAGAGGATACTGATGTATTTTTTGTCCAGCTGTGAAACACAACCTCTCTAGCAGGTCCGGGGCCTCCCTCGGAGTATCCTCTCAGTGGGATGTGCCTTTATGTCTAAAATACCAATGGAAAAATGTTTTTGTCAGCAAGGTTTCTCTCCCTTCTAACTCAATAAATCAACATTGGTCAGCTTTACAACAGAGTACAGTAACAGAGAAGTATGTTCTGCAGTAACAGAAATATGTTTGAACAGCGCAGGAAATGGATGAGGACTGTAAGACTGCTGAGGTGTGTCATAAGTGTAACAGAGGAATTCAGAGTGGAGATGGGACTACATCAGGAATCTGCTTTCTTGCTATGGAGATGGACAGGCTGACAGATGATGTTCGACAGGACATCTGTTGATATCAGAATCAGAAATGCTTTTATTGCCATACATCTCCACCCAGTGGCGTCTCCACCTCTGCTGCTATGACCAGCTCCTTTTCTCCACCTGGTGATGTCTTGACCTCATCCACAACTATCTGACCCGGAGGTGGCAAATTGTCCAGCTCAAAGAGTGCGTATCGGGGAACCTGATGAGCAGCATTGGTGCACCAGATGGAACAGTGCTATCACTCTTTCTCTTCACACTGTACACGAGTGACTTTGTTTATAAATCTTCATTGTTCACATCCAGAAGTACTCAGACAACATAGCGATTGTTGCATGTGTGAGGGAGAAGGACGAGACAAAGTACTTGGGACCTCATTGCTAGATTCACCACATGGAGCAGAGACAACGGTCTGGTTCTGAACTCCTCCAAGACCAAGGAGATGATCATTGACTTCAGCAGGAAGCCCCTTCATCAACCTGTTCTGATCAACGGAGAGAGCATTGAGGTTGTTAAAACCTACAAATATCTGGGTGTGCATCTTGACAGCAAACTGGACTGGTCAGAGCAGGCTCGGGCCCTGCACAAGAAAGGACAGAGCAGGCTGTTTTTCTTAAGAAGACTTAAAACTTTTCATGTGTGTGGTGCCATGTTGAACATCTTTTATCAGTCAGTCGTCGCAACTGCAGTGTTCTTTGCGGTCGTCAGCTTGACCGCAAGGGAGAGCAATAGGCTGGACAGACTGATAAGGAAATGTGCATCTGTGGTGGGAGAAATGTAGACTCTGTGGGAGCTGTTTTGGAGGGGAGGATGAGGGCTTTAATGCAGGGTATCCTGAATAACCCCCATCACCCTCTTCATGATGTTATCACGACCCAGAAGACAACCCGAAGTAACAGGTTCCTCTCACTGCGCTGCAGGGCTGAACGCTTTAGGACAGGGGTGTCAAACTCAGTTCCTGGAGGGCCTTATCCCAGCAGGTTTTCCATGTGTTCTTGCATCTACACACCTGATTCAGGTTAACGAGTCATTGTGCCAAATTTGATTGGCTGTTGATTTCACTGTATGTGCATGTCATGAGATGTCTGGCTGGGGTGGACTGGGGGGCCAGTTTTTCAGCTATGAGGTGCCTGTATGATGCCCTGATAAAAACTAGATTGGATTACGAATGTGTGGTTTATGGTTCGGCGGCGCCTACGGTGTTACAGGTATTGGATGTAGTGCAGGCCAAGGCCCTGAGGATTTGTTTAGGGGCTCTGAGGACTTCGCCAGTGAGTGCACTGAGGGTGGAGGTGGGTGTCATGCCACTCGCTCTGAGGAGGAAGCACCTGGCGGTGAATTATTGGGTTTCCTTGGGAGGAAAGAGCCATAATCACCTTGGGCGGGGGGTCCTGGAATGGTCCTGGGAGAGGGGTGTGAAGGAAACTTTGAGTTTTGGGTGGGTAGGGGGTTTGTGGGCACGGGAATTGGGTGTGGGGGATTTGGAGTTGGATCGGGAGGAAAATTTTCAGATGGTGCCACAGTGGAGGGTGGGAGAGGTGAGGGTGGAATTGGGGATGGTGGGGTGGAGACGGAGGTTTGGGGAGGTGAATGTGGCGGGAGCATTTAGGAGTATTATTGAGGAGAATTATGGGGATTACACATTGGTGTTTACAGATGGTTCAAGGGATCCGGTTTCGGGGAGGACGGGTGCGGGAATGGTGGTGGAAGGGTCTGGAGTGGAGGTAGGGGTTCGCACGTCAGATCACTTATGTATTTTCACGGTGGAGTTATATGCAGTGTGGATGGCTGTGGTGTGGGCGGTGCAACAAGGTGGTGGGAAAGTACCTAAATGCACGGACTCGTTGTCAGTAGTTCAGGCTCTTGAACTGGGGAGGGTGAGGTATCATCAAGGTTTGTTTTGGGATGTTTTGATTATGGTGTCGAGGGTGATAGGAGGGTCATTAGTGTTTATGTGGGTTCCGGGCCATTCTGGTATTGGGGGAATGGCCCGGATACCAGATGGCAAAGAGGGTTGCAGATCAGGTGGGGGTGGAGAGGGTCATGGCTCTGTCACGAGGGGAGGTGAAGGCGTTGGTCTGGAAGGGGATAATGCAGCAGTGGCAGATGGAGTGGGAGTCAGAGGTGAAGGGACGACACTTGTTTGAACTACAGAGGATGCTGGGGGTGACTGTGGATCCGGTGGGTGGTGGAAGGCGGGGGCAGGTGGTTTTTAGCAGGTTACGTATTGGGCACACAGGATTAAATGAAACGCTCAAGGTTCTGGGTAAACATTTGGATGAGTGTTGTGATTTCTGTGGGGGGTTGGAAGGGGTTAGTCACGTGGTTTTGTCATGTAGGAAATATGAGGAAGAAAGAGAGGCTATGATGGTGGTGCTGAGGAGTGTTGGGATGAGACAGGTGAGCTTGAAGGAGGTGTTTTTGTATGGACGATAGGGGAAGGGTTTTGGTTCCCTGTGCACAGGTGTACAGGGTTATCGAGGAGGATTTAAGGTCCATGAAAGTCAGTAGATGGCGGTAATGCACCCAGGTTGGTGCTTCATGCCGCAAACTAAAGAAGAAGAAGAAGAAGACTGAATGTGCATCAGCTGTGTTGAACCAGGAACACATGGAAAACCTGCAGGGACACCGGCCCTCCAGGAACTGAGTTTAATATCTCTGCTTTAGGAAGTTGTTCATTCCTTCAGCCCTCAGGCAATTTAATAGATCAGATGGTTCTGGAAGGAACTGAGTCCTATTTTATTATGTATGTATGTTGTTTTTATTTATTTAGTATGTACCTGATTTCTGTTGCTGCTGGACACCAGAGTTTCTCCTGGGGGAGATTAATAAAGTTTTTATCTATTTTTATTTTGTTTTGGTTAACGAAGAGGATCAGAGACTAGGAACTTGTTGTGGAACTAGTGTGCAAAAAAAATAAAATAAAAAAATGAAAATAATTTGAACAAAATCAAGAGTGCTCAGAAAGAAAAAAGAAGTAGAAAATAATAATAGAAAATAATAAAGGCGGTAAAGTGACAAGAGGGAAGTGACTAAGTGATGAACATAGCCAGAGTTCGCCCATTTCTCTCTCTTGCCAGCACTGAGGTTCTGATGCATGCTGTTATTTCTAGTAGAATAGATTATTGTAATGCCCTGCTCTCTGGTCTCCCCAAAAAAAGTATTTATAGTCTACAGCTACTCCAGAACTCGGCAGCACGAGTTCTAACAAGGACCAGGGGCCTGGAACACATTACCCCAGTTTTAAAATCATTGCATTGGCTCCCAGTGCGTTTCAGGGTCGATTTATAAGTTCTTTTGATGGTTTTTAAAACTCTTAATGGTCTTGAGCCTTCTTATTTATCTGACCTCCTTGTGAGGTATGACCCGTCACGGACCATGAGGTCTTCTAGTATCGGCCTTTTAATAGTACCACATGTTAGAACTAAAACTCACAGTGAGGCCTCATTCCAGTATTACGGTCCTCGTCTGTGGAATAACCTGCCAGAGGAACTCAGGGTCGTAGAGTCTGTTCATGTTTTTACCCACCTTTTTAACTTGGCTTTTACCTGATTTTTATTATTTTAAGATTTTTATTTATTTTATGTTTGTTTACTTTCCTTTTTTATACAGTTTTATTTTTCTGATTGAGCTTTTGTTTTTTATTATTTATTTATTTTAGGGGTTTTACTGTTTTTTTGTTTTTATTCTATTGCCTTATTCTGTGTCTTATTCCAGTGTTTCCTCATGGGGATCCTCCATTCCAGCAGATCTGCCTGCTCTCAGTCTGTGGGGGTCTGACTGGCCTGGGTGGTGGTTTTTGGCCGCTGCAGTCATGGCGGGCCGACTCCTGGTGTGGATTGATCCCCAGTTATTGTTTCCTCACGGCATCAGGTACGGTGGGTTGGGGGGGGGGGCTATGTGAATGTCAATGCATGTGGCATTTTTTTTTTTGGATGCTTATTTTTATTTTGTCTTGACTTTTCTACTTTTGATGTTGTTTATGCTTTTATTTGTTCTGTTCAGCACCATGTGTGACCTTGTTTTGGAAAATTGCTCTATAAATAAAATTTGATTTGATAAAGTTATCATTAGTCCAACGGCAGAAGGAAAGGAGCTGTTTTTGTGGCGGGACGTTCTGGTCCGAATGGACCATAGCCTCCTGCCCGAGCAGAGTCGCTCAAAAAGTCCATGTCCAGGGTGGGAAGGGTCTGCTGCTATCCGTCCTGCTCGCCCCCGAGTCCTGGAGACGTACAGGTCATGGAGAGATGGAAGACGGCAGCCGATCACCTTCTCCACGAAGCGCACAATGCGCGCCAGTCTGTGTTTGTCCCTGACTGTGGCTCCAGCGTACCACACGGCGATGGAGGAGGTGAGGATGGACTCGATGATGACTGTGTAAACTGCACCAACATCTGGGCGGGCAGCTTGGCTTTCTTCATCCTCTGCTGCGCCTTTTTGATCAGGGAGCTGATGGATGGCTCCCACTTCAGGTCATGTGTGATAGTAGTGCCGAGGAAGCGGAAAGAGTCTACAGTGGTGATAGGGGAGTTTGTCAGTCCAAGAGGGGAATGGGGCTGTGATTTTTCTGAAGTCCACGATCACCTCCACTGTCTTCTGAGCGTTGAGTTGCTGCTGCACCAGGACACCACCTGGTCTACCTCCGTCTTTTAGGCTGACTCATCACCATCAGAGATGAGCCCAATGAGTGTGGTGTCATCTGCAAACTTAATCAGTTTGACAGAGTCATGGCTGGAGCTGCAGCAGTTGGTGTACAGGGAGAAGAGCAGGGGAGAGAGGACACAGCCCTGTGGAGATCCTGTGCTGATAGTTAAAGAGGTGAAGACATTCTTCCTGAGCTGCACGCACTGTCTCCGGTATGTCAGGAAGTCAGTGATCCATCTGCAAGTAGAGTCAGGCATGTTGAGCTGAGAGAGCTTGTCCTGAAGCAGAGCAGGGAGGATGGTGTTGAATGCAGAGCTGAAGTCCACAAACAGGATCCTAGTATACGTTCCTGGGGTGTCCAGGTGCTGCAGGGTGATGTGGAAGGCCAGGTTGATGGCGTCGTCTACAGACCTGTTTGCTCTGTAGGCAAACTGCAGAGGGTCCAGAGAGGGAGAGGTGAAGTGCTTGAGATGAGGGAGGACCAGGCGTTCGAATAACTTCATGACTACAGACGTAAGCACCACAGGCCTGTAGTCATTAAGTCCAGTGATGCGGGGCTTCTTGGGGACAGGAACGATGGTCGACAGCTTGAAGCAGGCTGGAACCCGGCAGGTCTTCAGGGAGGTGTTAAAAATGTCCGTGAAAACCGGAGACAGTTCCTCAGTGCAGTGTTTCAGGGTGGCGGGGGAGACACCATGGGGTCAAGAAGAAGTAAGAACCAAAGTTGAACCATGTTTTGTTTATTAAAAATAAATGAATCTGTATTACTAAAACACTTGAGCTTTATTCTATCTAAAGCTTCTTCCAGTTGTACTAACTTCTATTTTGTTGTTTTCCAACTGGAAAACAAAATAACAAAACCATGTTTTGTACATTAAAAATAAATGAATCTGTATCACCAAAATTGAGCTTTATTCTATCTTAAGTTTCTTCCAGTTGTACTAACATCCCTATTTTGTTGTTTTCCAATTGGCCACATCTACTGTTGGTAGATCATAGAACAACATCTACTGTTGGTAGATCATATTACAACATCTACTGTTGGTGGATCGTGTCATAACATCCTCTTTTCTTTAAATGAAATATACCATTCAAAATCTAGATGGATATAAAATATTGCATCTTCACTTTTTTAAAAAACATATTTACATTTAACACACTCGATCCGCTACATCACAAATTTAAACGATCAGTTTTTATAATTTGGCGTGCAGATCTTCTCAACACAGGTTGTGTTAAAGAAACATTAGTCTCTTTCTCTTCAGCAGATCTTCCTTCTGGTGCTGCATCAGGAAGTGACAAAGTGCTCTCATGTTCAACTTTACAACTAGTTTCTTGGTTAGTTTCTCTAGTTATCATAAGGTGACGACGATTTCTTCTCAGCACTTTTCCATCTTCAGCTCTCACTTCACATGACCTTGGTCCCATTTCCTGAAGAACAGTTGCTCTGCTGCTCCATGTGTCCTGTAACTCATCTTTTGCAAGAGCTGATAAAGGTTTTGTTCTTTTATCAAAATAGTGTTTTTGCCTCTTTTTCAGATTGTCCATTTTTGTCATTATCTCTGAGCTTTCTTTCATCTCTGTGTGGCAAGGTAACATCGTATATAACTTTCTATGCATCAACAGTTCTGCTGGAGAATAACCACACTCAAGAGGAGCTGTCCGGTAAGTCAAGAGAGCAAGATATGGATCTAATTTGCTTTTTTATGGTCTTCTTCAGAAGCTGTTTGATGATATGCACTCTCTTTTCAGCTTTTCCATTGGCTTGTGCATGCTGTGGACTGCATGTAACATGGTGAAACCCATATTGTTTTGAAAACTGTTGCCACTCTTTGCAGTTATAACAAGGACCATTATCACTCATTAATGGAAAATGACAGATCACATCACCATTTTCACTCATTTTCTGGCAACACTTGGGGATCATGTGTAGCTGCAAAATGCATTAGTGGTAATTGGTGGTAATTCCCTTTCAGAGAATATTGAAAGGTTTTTATCTCTCAATGTGGGTGTAATTTGGCCAGGGAACTGAAAGGGTTCCCGCCAAAAGTCAAAACAACACCTGCATTCTCACACTTCAAAGATGAGGCCAACAGAATGCTATAAAAACAACCATACACATATTTTCCTATCTTCCTGTCTCTTTAGCTTCCATTTTGTCCCCTGGGTCAAATAGACCCACGAATAGTATCTTTGCAATATAAACGTGTGTGGGGTACGAGGGGCGTGGGCAGGGGTTACAAATATGTGAACTGAACCGTTTTAAAAATATTTGTTGATGACACTAAATAACCCAAGCCGAAGAAGCCAATAAGCCAAAGAAGTTTAAAAAAAAAAATACTTTGAAGTATTTTAATTTTATTTTTGAACTTTGAAAATGGGTCAATTTGACCCAAACATAACATGATGGTTTTAATGACAATGTTTTTATGTTGTTGCAGTTGTCTCAAAGCCTGAACTTCCTCCCTTGCCAAATTATAAGTTTCAGTAATGGGCTTCTAAAGCGTGTCAAATGTCCCCCTATCTATCCCAATTGATTCTACCACCTGGGGTAACAATTTATTAATGGCGGTTGTCCACCGTGATGTCCTTAAAATATGACCCTATTTTTACCTTCTATGATAACTTTGTAGATCAAACTTACATTGTGTTTTATGATTGTCACACAGATTCACAGTAAGGACAAACAACACTCCTCTGCTGAGGAGATTGTGTTTTGGCCCTGACAGAGTAAAACCCCTTGCCAAGAACACCACATCGTCACCCAGGAAAGGAACAACTGAGTAAGCCCCCTCTCATCTGAGTCTTAGAGGGCAGCCATGTTTAATTGTGTGGCTCAATGTTTAAGCATTGTCACTGCTGTTTTTGTCGTCCACTGGACCTGATCCTCCCCCCTAAAAAAGTGTTTTTCAGGTAAGGCCTGTAATGACGACATATTTTTCTCAGTATGAAAATTCAGCAGCTTCAATGTCTGCTTTTCAAAGGGTTGAAGGTGAGGAGAAAAATTGATAATCAGATCTCTGCATACTGGAATTGTCATCTGGCAGCCCTAACTGCTCCCTGTAGTTATTTCATGGAGGTCTCTCTGCCTTTTTGGTTGCGTGATTGAGACCAAATGATAAAATGACCTTCTCTACTGCCACATTGCAGTCCGCTTTCATAATAAGGGCCTCCGCATGTCTGAAATGAACTTTTTACTTTTTACTTTTTTTTCCTGACTTTTTTCAAAATTTTGACAAAAACAAACATTTTTTTGTGATTTTTTTAAAACTATAAAGTTGCAAAAAAATGCAAAAAAATTCTAAAAAACTTGACAAAAAGTTGGAAAAAATGAGCAAAAAAGTTGGAAAAAATTTGCAGAAAGTAACAAGAAGTTGAAAATAAAAAGATAAATAAATTGCCAAAAAAGTAGAAAAAAGTTGGAAAAAGTAAAGAAAAGTGGCAAAAATAACCCTGCAAAAAGTTTGAAAAAAAAAAACCGCAGATGGTTGAAAAAAGTCGCAAAAAGTTAATCAAAAAGCCCAAACCCTTTTTTGCAATGGTTTTTCAACACAAAGAAATCCAGGAACCAACACCCCACACTCCAAACCCAGCATAGAGAGGTTTGGTGAATGTGTTCTGGAAGGTGTGAATGTGGATCAGAGAGTCAGAGGAGACCTCATAGAAGGACATAATTCCTGCAGGAACGTCCACGTACACTCCTACTCTCCGACAAGAGAAGGGAAAGAGGAGCGTTCGTTTGTTATCATGTCTAGCACAGTATCGACCATCAGTTATGATCAAACACCAGGACTGATCATTAGATCCAAACCCACTGCTGTATCCGTTCCTGCGGATGTCTCTGGAACTCATTGAGATATATATTCCTCCCCCCTGCTGCACCTCTATCCCCCACTCCATCTCCCAGTAACAGCGACCAGTAAGAACATTTCCACACAGCAGCAGGTTATCATAGATAAATCTGTCTGGATGATCAGGATACGGCTGCTCCTCCTCCACCCGTTCCATCCTCCTGTTGTTCTCAGACAGTCTGACCCTCCTGTTCACTGAGTTCATGTTGATGGAGAGAGGACAGGAATCTGATGGAGAGTACAAGCAGTTAATGATGGTTGGTCTGAAAGCGTCCCGGGTGGGTACGAGGCTTGAAACACTGGTCTTTCTGTGTGTGGTTTACAGGCTCTCCCCGTGTATTTGTGGTTTTTCTCCCTTCATAAACATATATGTTCTCAGATTAAGGACATTGTGGGTTCTTAGTTAGTTAGATTTATTCTTTTTTGTCAATCATTCATTTAACAGAACGTCAATGGAAAAAAAACAGGCAGAGACTGAAAGTGGTTTAGGCAGAAGTAAAAACTTATTTTAAGCCTAATCCACCTTTACTGTGCTAATAAAAAAAAACAAAAAAACAAGCATTTGGAAACCAAGACAAAAGAAATAATGTTTTCTTCTTTTCGGCATTTCCCTTCAGAGTCGCCACAGCAAGTCAGTTTTTACCATCTAACCCTATCTGATGCATCTTCTTCAGTCACGCCATGTCTTCCTTCACTGTATCCATGAACCTCCTCTTTAGTCTTCCTCTAGGCTTCTTTCCTGCTGGTTCTAAACCCAGCATCCTTCTTCCGATGTACTCTCTCCTCTGTTTCGAAACTCGAACTCTCCCTTTTTCAGCTTCCACCATTCCACCATTTAGTCTTATGCACTCCCTCCAACTTCCTCACTGTCAGGGTCATATTAAAAAAAAAAAAAAAGAATTACTCTATTCACCCCTCACCAGGAAAATTTGTGTGCTGCACTCCTTAACCGCAGCAGGCACCAATGGTGGGAGAAGCGGAGATTAGGTGTCTTCTCCAAGGACCCTAGACGTGCTCTTTGTGCGACGCAAACCTACGAACTTCCGGTCCGCGCACGAACGCTCTAACCACTGAGCTGCCGCCTCCACCACAACCAACCAAGGTGTTTGGCTACACTGTCTCCTGCTACAACTTTGCAGTCACTAAACTCCTTCAGATTACATCGCCTACACAAAATGTAATCTACCTGTGCACTCCTTCATCCACTTTTGTAACTCACTCTGTGTTCTGGCCATTTCTTGAAGAAAATATTCTCTACAGCCATTTCCATTCTTTTTGCAAAGTCGATCACCATCTGTCCTCCTGCATTCCTGTTCTGGATCCCAAACCTGCCCATCAGCTCCTCATCATCTCTGTTTTCTGTACCAACGTGGCTATTGAAGTCTGCACTAATAACAACTATTTTCCACTGTTAGGTGTTAAAATGCATTTGGAGAATGGCTATACATTCGTGTCATTGTATTGAGAAGGGAGGCAGAGACGAGCTGTGCCTCCCTTTTGACTGGATGAGTCAATACAACCTGGGTGGCTTGATGCGTGCTAGTTTCTGTTTCTCAGCAAAGCCAAAAATAGTATTTGAAAAGTACAAGTGTGTTTGTCCTTAAAGATTTGTTCTTTTTCTTTCCAGAGCATTTTAAAAGGCAAACTTTCTTAAAACTTATTAAAGCACCAGAATTTAAAGTTTGAAGTTTAAAATTTTACACTTGGTCAAAACTAAATTTGTGCTGCACACATCTCTACTTTAATTTGTTTACAGTATTTATGCATTTCTTAAAACCATATCCATAGCTATAAAAGACACAAATCTGTTCCTGTGTTTATGTTTGTGAGTGTAATTGAAAGAGGAATGCTGATGAGATATGAAGCATTATCAGGAGTTGGATGATGTTGGATGAAAGGTGAAATGAGATGCATTTAAGGGGAGACAGTGGGTCAGCGCTAGAGCGCTCCCCCACGGACCGGAAGGTCGCGGATTTGATTCCCGCTGAGACCACCCTCTAGGGTCCTTGGAGAAGACATCTAACCCCCGCTTCTCCCACCACTGGCGCCGTCGAAGGGCAGCTTGCTGCGGTGTAAGGAGTGCAGCACACAAATTTCCCCGGTGAGGGATGAATAGAGTAATTCATTTATTTTTTAGTCCTTACAGTTGTAAATCTGACTCTTGAAGAGTCAGTGCCCCCCCCAGACATGTACCTCACCGCACGTCACTGAGACAGTTGATAATTTTAAATTGGAAATGGACCTCGCCACCATCACAGGGTTAAAGATCCTCAGAGCTTTGCTCTGAACTTTGCTGAGCTGGGATGAAGGGGTGCCGGGAGAAATATTCAAGAATATGAAGCCTTTTTTTAATATGTTGGGAAGCTGGTCTTTCCAGACAATCTGGAGTAACTCATATATTCCCTTTACTGTCAATCATTCACTGATCTGGAACTGTCAGCCACCAGCATAAATCATTTTCTCTTATTCTTTATGTTTCATTAAAAGTGCTGTGTTTATATTGTTTATAACCATTTTGTGTGTTTTATGCATTTTTGTTTCTTTGAGGGTTTGTTGTATGTGTAATTCTGTGTTGTCTTTGTTGTGTTTTTGTTACTAATTATGCAGAATGAAACGAAATGATGAATGGTCTGTTTGAAGGAGGGAAGACAGATAGGTGTGATGAATAAATGAATGACTTACACTTTCTCAGACCTGGTCTCAGCCATGTTTCTCCAGCTGGATCCACACTGAAAGTAGAGGGATGGTCTGAGCATGCTCACATAGACATAATAATAATAATACATTTTATTTATAATGCGCCTTACATTTTAAGAAAAAAATCCCAAAGCGCTACATAGAAACTAGGCAAGGTAAAAACAATAAAAACACTTGGGAAATAATGATGGGAATTAATGTGTGAAAACTCAAAAGATGCTGGGTGGATTTATATTAAATTTTCAGGACATATCCACAATGGGAAGATATAGAAGTGATTACATTTTGGAAGTGATGTTGGTCGCTGTTTGGGTCTAGAAGTGTTTTCAAGGTTCTGTTTAATGTCTAAAGTCTTGCCACACAGTGCCGCTTTTAGAGGCGGAGCAGAGGACATTGGAACTCTGGTCTCAAGTAGAATTAAGTTCCGACTGGTTCTGTTGGTTTGTTAATCTGCACCGATTGGCTGGCTAAAACAGTAAATTTGTTAAATACCTTTTGCTAAAAAGTTAACTTTAGCTTTTCAGCCAACCTTAGTATTTTTCAACTTTTAAGCTGCTTAGAAGACAAAAAAAAAAACAAAAACATCAGGGTTTTATTTTTTGGGAGTTTTCTCACTTTGACAATAGGCGCTAACGTGATTGGTTGTGAATCCCTCCATGTGGTTCTTAGACTGGAGACCTGATCAGGTCAATAAATTGCACACAATTGAAGCGGCACTTCAACTTTTCTAGATATATTTGTCAAACAAATCTTTCATATGTGCGTATTTCACTAATGCAATTACAATACGTTCAATTCTGGTCATAAAATTTGTCACAAAAAACTTCACTAACATCTTTTTCTCTCTTTGTTCTATCAGTTTGAACTATTATCCAAGAAGTAGTTTATCAAGAGTCTGCCAGACCATAGTGGATGCACTGCTGCTGACATATGTTGTCATGATTTTCTTGCCTACCACCAGAGGGAGCGCTGGACCTTCCTCCCTCTCCCAAATTCAACCTGATTCGAACCTAATGCCAACACCTGTGATCATTTACCTGCTGCTAACACCTGTGAATCATTTACCGGCTGCCTGTTTAAAGGCAGCCTTCCATGACGTGTTTGTCTGGTTTTCACTCCTCCGAGCATGATCTTCCGTCCTGCTCGATGAAGAAATAAGCTTGAACTCTACGCATGATACTCTTGAACTATGACCAAGAGACATTCCTTTGTTCCAATCCTGTATCTTGTCTTACAGCCTTGCTGGGCCCTTTTAGTTAATAAATATTGTTTGTTATCCTGCAATTGGGTCCTCCGCCCTCCTTCCACACCCTCAATATTACACTTGCAAATACCTGAGTTTCTGTGATAGAGTGGTCCTCAGCAGCTTCACTCCTGAGTTTCCTGGATGATTGTATGTCAGGTCCAGCTCTCTCAGATGGGAGGTATTGGAGGTGATAGCTGAGGCCAGAGAAGCACAGCCTTCCTCTGTGATCAGACATCCAGACAGACTGCAGAAAACAGCACAACATGATTGGTTTCTTCCTCTCCACCACAGCTTAGACTGATACAGAGTTCACACCACTCTCATTTACAGTAGTTCAGAAACTTTCTAACTTTGATTAAATGTTTTCTTTGACACACACACACACACACACACACACACACACACACACACACACACACACACACACACACACACACACACACACACACACACACACACACACACACACACACGTGATAAAAACTCATGGTAGAAAGTCACTAAGATGCTTTCCGGACCTAAGAGTTTCCAGATGACAGTTTGGACTCTTCAGTCCACCAGATAGCTTCTTCACTCCAGAATCTTGCAGGTTATTGTTACTAAGGTCCAGATCTCTCATCCTGGAGGACTGGGAGCTGAGAAGTGAAGACAGAACTTCACAGCTTCTTTCTGAGAGACCGCACAGACTCATCCTGAGGAGAAAGAGAAAGATGCTGTGTGTTAAAGAGGGAAAGCTTTGGATTCTAACTCCTGTTAACTTTGTACTCATGGATGCTTCTCACAAACCAACAGAAACTTTAGAAAAACAAACCAATTAGTTGATGATCTTACTACTAATTACTCATTTACAATCTGTTTTATAATCATCTTTCCTTTTAAATGATCATAAATCAGTTTCTGTTAAATTCCCAAAAGAATTAAACAGCTCATATTTTAACAACATACAAAGAGAAAATCTAAAAACCAAAATGTAAAGACAAATTAGAAAATGTTGTAATAAATTGATTAGAAATCTGATGAAACGATTTGATCCTGGAAGTGAATCTACTGATTTTAACAGAAGGGAACTGGTTTAACCTCCCCCGTGCTTCCTGTCTGCTTTACAAGAAATTTTAAAGATTCCTTTTAAAACAGCTTTTGGTTCTATTTCAGATCTTTTAATAATCCTTCCTGCAAGTCTGATTTTAACATTTTTTACGATGGTAAGTTTTTTTTTTTTTTTAAAGTTATTATTTTAAACACTTTTCAGGATTGGATCTCTGCTTTTTGCGGATTATGCGGTCCTGTAGGCTTCATCGGACCATAATCGCCAGCTCTCATAAATCAGAGACCATGGTCCTCGCCTGGACAAGGGTGGAATGCCCCTTCAAGTCGGGGACAGGGTTCTGCCCCAAGTGGAGGAGTTTAAGTATCTCGGTGTCTTGTTCACAAGTGGGGGAAGAATTGAGCGGGAGATCGACGGACTGATTGGTGCAGTGTCAACAATAACTAAGACGCTGCATTGATACATTATGGTGAAGAAAGTGCTGAGCAAAGCTCTCGATTTACAAGTCAATCTACGTTCCCACCCTCCCCAGGGTAACCAGGATCTATGTTCATCCCTTCACCTAACAAGATTGTGGATACAGGTAGCCGAAATGAGCTTCCTTCGCAGGGTGGCTGACATCTCCCTCAAAGATTGGGTGAAGAGTTCTACCAATCAGGAGGAGCTCAAAGTAGAACCGCTTCTCCTTTAGAGTGAGAAAAGCCAGATGGGGTCCTGTTCAGGATGCCTCCCGAGTGCCTTGCTGGCGAGGTGTTTCGAATACGTCCCACCATGAGGAGAATGAGAGATGGATCCTGGATCCGCGCCTTACAACTAAGGACCCTTCCTGGAGAGCCGGAGGATGCAGCTGGGTTGAAGTCTCACACACGCACAAAATTGATCAGGTTTTCAGCAACCAATCAGACCCAACATTCTGCTGACTCAGCAGGAAGCTCTAACCACTCACGCTGTCCTTCAAAATAGAAAACTTTCAAACGTAATCTTCTTTCTCATAGTTGCAGGTGTGATAGAAACTTCTCACAGTGGTGATCTGCATCAAACAAGCTCACCTGAGAGTTTCCAGCTCACATGATGGACTATGTAGAGCAGACAGCAGTTCCACTGCAGAATCTTCCAGTCTGCAGTTTATCATCTGCAGCTTTTTCAGGCTGAAGGTCTGAGATCTGAGAGCTAAGAAGAGAACTTCACAGCTTCTCTCTGAGAGGTGACTCACACTGAGTCTGAAGAGAAAAGATTAAACATCATGATGCTCAGAGCAAAGCATTGTGGGACATGCTAACATCCCTACCCCGTAATGTCTCTATGCTTCCTCAGACGAAGAGGAGGAACTTCTAACCTTCTAACCTGTGTGGTAACCTCACAACTCTGTAACAGATGTTTTACTTCTTCTCTTCTGATCTGGTGTAACATACAAGGCTTGATCTCTCCAAAAAATTAATCACACCTCTTCCCTCCCTCTGATATTATTATATGGCCCGCACCGCATCGAAGTCACAGTTACATCAAAAGAGAATATCCAGGCAGCATTCTAACATAAGAACACCAAGTACTCAGAGCTGGCCACAGAGTGCCAGGGGGACTGAAAGACGATATTGACCCCGGGGAGGTTGGTTGCTGAGACGTTGTGGGCATCAATGAGACACAGGAGTAACCAGATGAAAACTTCAGACGGTCCCAAAAGAACGCTCAGAAGAGAAAGGCAGGTTTTGTTTCTGGCTGAGTTGGAGAAAGTACAGCAAAGCCCAAAGATGCCTGGGGAAAACAACCATCTGCTGCAGGGAGCGACAGGGAGATATTCCAGGATTAAAGGAGGGAAATGTAACTTAATGGTGGTGCCAAGGCCGATGATCCCCCTCCTCCGTGCAGCAGCACCTAAAAGCTGCAGACGAGTTTCAAACACATCGCTATGGAAACGTCTGTTTAAAATAAGAAAGGACTCAAAAAGTCTGAGAAATTAATCTGACGGAATAATGTTAAAAACTTAAAAAAAATCTCAGAACTGGAGTTTTATTTTATTTTATTTTTTTTTACAAATCTTTAGGTGAAATTAAGCAGATTAGAAATGACAGAAATAACCTCTTTTGAATCTGGTGATAGAACTAATTTATTTACTGAGCTGCAGATTGTTTCACATTATTTCCTCCCAGAGAGTCTGAAGCTGAAAAACTAGAGAAACATTTCAGAACCTGACCTGAGAGTTTCCAGTTTCCAGTCTGGATTCTGCAGTGCCTCACAAAGAACCTTGACTCCCGAATCATCGATGCTCAGGTCCAGTTCTTTTAGAGAGCAGGACGGGGATCTGAGAACTTCAGAAACAGCTGAACATCCTTTGTCTGAGAGGACACAGCAGCTCAGCCTGGAAATAATAAGAAAAGTGGTTTTCTATTTCATCCCACACAGATTCTAGACCTCCTGCTATAGATGAACTTACAGAGCTTTGCTAGAAACTTTGAATACGGGCACCAGCTTTAGAAAAACCTCTTCTGAAGGAGAAAATTTCTGCAGGTCAAACACCTCCAGATCTCCTTCTGATGTCAGTAAGATGAAGACCAGAGCTGACCACTGAGAAGAAGACGGTTTATCTGTGGAAAGACTTCCTGATCTCAGAGACTGTTGGATCTCCTCCACCAGAGAACGATCGTTCAGTTCATTCAGACAGTGGAACAGGTTGATGCTTCGCTCTGCAGACACATCACCACTGATCTTCTCCTTGATGTACTCAACTGTTTTCTTAACAGTCTTTGAGCTACTTCCTGTCTTTCCCATCAGGTCTTTTAAGAGGCTATGATTGGTCTTCAAAGACAGACCCAGAAGGAACCGGAGGAACAAGTCCAGACGTCCATCTGGACTCTCTAAGGCCTCGTCCACAGCACTCTGGTAGACCTGAATCTCTATAGTTTTAGATTCCTGGGAGATTTGTCGCTTATTTTTCATCAGGTTGATTCCATGGATGATGAAGGTCAGACGGACATGAACAGCAGCCAGAAACTCCTGAACACTCAGATGAACGAAGCTGAACACGTTGCCCTCCTTTAGACGCAATCCCTTCTCCTCTTTAAAGATCTGGGTGAACAGTCCTGAGTAAACGGAGGCTGCTGTGAGATCGATGCCACTCTTCTTCAGGTCTGATTCATAGAAGATCATGTTTCCTTCCTGCAGCTGATCAAAAGCCAGTTTGGCCAGAGTTTTAATTACTTCAAATCCTGGATCCTTCTCTGCTTCACCAACATACTTTTTCTTCTTGACTTTGGTCTGAACCACCAGAAACTGGATGTACATCTCAGTCAGGGTACTGGGCAGCTCTCCTCTCTTACTGGTTTCCAGTAGAACCTCTAGAACTGTAGCAGTGATCCAGCAGAAGACTGGGATGTGACACATGATGTGGAGGCTTCTGGATGTCTGCACGTGGGAGATGATCCTGCTGGCCTGCTCTTTATCTGTGAACTTCTTCCTTAAGTATTCCTCTTTCTGTGGATCAGTGAACCCTCTGATCTCTGTCATCATGCCAACACAGTCAGCGGGAATCAGATTGGCTGCTGCAGGCCGTGTGGTGATCCAGATGCGAGCGAAGGGAAGCAGGTTTCCATTGATGAGGTTGGTCAGTAGAACATTTACTGAGGTGGGTGTCTCAGGATTCTTTAGGGTTTCAGTTTTTTCAAAGTCCAGAGGAGGGCGACACTCATCCAGACCGTCCAAGATGAAGAGGACCTGGAAGCCTTGAAAGTTGTAGATTATTTGTGTTTCAGTAAAGAAGTAATGAATGAGTCCCACCAGACTAAACTCCTCCTCTTTCAGTACATTCAGCTCTCTGAAGGTGAATGGAAATATGAATTGGATGTTCTGGTTGGTTTTGCCTTCAGCCCAGTCCAGAGTGAACTTTTGTGTTAGGACCGTCTTCCCAATGCCGGCCACACCCTTTGTCATCACTGTTCTGATGGGTTCTTCTCTTCCAGGTGGACCTTTAAAGATGTCTTCCTGCTTGATGGGAATCTCTTCTCTGTTTGGTTTTCTGAAAGCTGCTTCAATTTGTCTGACCTCATGTTCAACATTGACCCCTGCAGCCTCTCCCTCTGTGATGTAGAGCTCTGTGTAGATCTTATGCAGAAAGATTGACTTTCCTTCAACAGGAATCCCCTCAAAGACACACTGGAATTTCTTTATCAGAACAGATTTTAACTCAGACTGACACTTCTTTGTTTCTCCTGAAAAACAAACATTTCAGGATGTTTTAGTATCTCATCTGTTTAAGTAGAAAAGATCTGAACAGTTTCAGTAAAATACATCTTACTCTCAGTTCAAGAGATGGTGGAATAAAGAGCTAAATTTGTACAGATTGAAATAAATCTCACGATGTCATCTGATGGTTTTAGATTCATTTATCATATGATGAGGAAATGAATCACCTCTCCTTCCCCTGTCCTGTTGATTATAAAAGCTGCTGGAGTTCTCACCCTGGTCCCAATCAGTTCTGGCCTGGTTCTGGTCAAACACGACCACTTAAACCCTGATCATTATCAGATTTATGGAGATAATTACAGTCACTCTGTAGACCTGGATGTGCAGGTCCAGTCCTGGAGAGATACTTTCCTCCAACATGAAGATCCAGCAGACCACAAGTAAACATCGAAACTCCTTCACGCAGATGGAATTAGATCTACAGAATGTCTTGGAGCCGGAAAACATCCAAAAGGTGCTGGATAAGAGCTCTGAGGGGCAGGACCTGCCGTGCATCCAGTGAGGATTGCATTACGTTATTTAATAATAAAATCTCAAATATAACTGAATGAATGTTTCCATCAGGATGAAGAACATCTACTCATCCCCATACTGGACATCTCCGGGCTGAGGAGTCTCCCGTGTTTCCATTAGGATGAAGAACATCTACTCATCCCCATACCGGACATCTCCGGACTGAGGAGCCCCTCTTGTTTTCATCAGGATGAAGAACATCTACTCATCCCCGTACTGGACATCTCCGGACTGAGGAGCCCCCCTTGTTTTCATCAGGATGAAGAACATCTATTGACTTCTTTAGATATTTAGCTGTAGAGTAGAATAAGCTACATTTGTAATATTCAAACAATAATCTTAGATTCATTGGATGCTCGTCCCGGAGGAGGGATCTCTCTTTTGTGTGGATCCCCACAAGGTTTCTCATTTTTCCGTACTGATGGGTTTTTTAGGAGTTTTTTCCTCACCGTGAAGGAGAGTCTAAGGGCAGGAATATGCTAGTCTTGTTTAGTTGGCATTTGTTAGTTAGTTTTCTTGCTGTGTTTTGAGTTAATACATTCCTCTTTTTCTTGTTTTTTCTCCTCCTGAATCTTTCATGTGAAGCCCATTGTGACAGAAATTCTGTGATTTTGGGCTATACAAATAAAATTGAATTGAACTTATTCCTACAATTAGTCCAGAACAGACAAGAGCTGCAGAAATGAAAGCATCTTTAAAAACCTCTGTAATATTACATTGTTTCACTGCTGTAGACCAAACTGAACTATTAGATGTTATTACATACTCCTAAACATCCACTTGTCTTTTAAAATAAACTTTCCCTGTAATTAACAAATCCATATTAACTATAACAATTTCCGCCCTAGAAACAGGATACATTCCACAGTTATTTAAACATGCAGTTATTAAATCCCTTCTGAAAAAGACCAATCTAGACCCCAGCATTCTGGCCAACTATAGACCAATATTAAATCTACCTTTTATCTCAAAAATTCTAGAGAGTTGTAGTTAAGCAGCTGAACTGCCACCTGCAGGACAATAGTCCTTTTGAGGAATTTCAATTAGGGTTTAGCTCATACCACAGCACAGAAACCGCGCTAATTAGAGTGACAAATGACCTTTTATTAGCCACAGAAAAGAGACTCATTTCAATCTTAGTCCTGTTAGAACTTAGCAAAGACTTTTACACGATTGACCCTGACATTTAACTCCAAAGATTAGAATATGACTTAGGGATCATCCGACAGTCAGGAAGGGCATTCGACGTAAAACTATGCCAAATACAAATATGGAAGTCAGTTAGGCAGTGAGTAAAAGACAGGCACTGAAGAAAAGACGGAAAACAAAGATGAAGGTTGCAGAGATGAAGATGGTGAGGATCTCTCTGGGAGTGACCAGGATGGACAGGATCAGAGGAACAGCACATGTTAGAGGTTTTAAAGTCAGAGAGGCCAGACTGAGATGGTTTGGACATGTGCAGAGGAGAGAGAGAGAGTACATAGGAAGAAGGATGCTGAGTTTGGAACCACCAAGAAAGAGGTCTAGAGGAAGATCAAAGAGGAGGTTCATGGATACAGTGAAGGAAGACATGAAGATAGTTGGCGTGACCGAAAAAGATGCAGCAGATAGGGTTAGATGGAAGAAACCGACTTGCTGTGGCGACCCCTGTAGGGAAATGCTGAAAGAAGAAGATGATCAGAGGAGCGGCTCCTCAGTGGTATAAATCTTATTTGTCTGATACAGTAGATACCAGTTTGGTTGTGTGATCAGTCCTCTACTCCCACCCACAGTTAGGAACTTACGTGTTTTATTTCACCAGGATTTATTAATTAAAGCTCACATAGCACAAGCTTGTAAAACTGTATTTTTTCACCTTTGCAACATTTGCTAGAATCTGAAATATTTTATGAAAAAATAAAACTAAAAAACTCATCCATAAATTTTTTATTTTAGGGTTAGAAATGTTTTTGCATGTCTGTACATGGTGTGAAACTCTGGAATAGTCTGGACAAATCCTACAAGCAATATCAAAATGTTTTACGTTCAAACTAAATAATAAACATATGATCTGGTCATAGATCATATATGAAATGTTTAATGTAATTATATCACTGTGTTCTGTAAAGCTCGCTCTGTTGGAGCGTATCTTTTCTTTGTATGTGTTTTTTTTTTTCCTTACCGTAGTACTTGCTTATCTCTTACCATTGCTTTCCTCTTAGGTTGGTATTAGTAACCAGGTCCATATCCTTTCTTTTAATTGTCTTAAAGTTGAAATAATATAAAATGAATTAATTATTGTAAATATGTATCATATGAGCACTGGGGGTGATCTTAAATAAGTTTTCTTCCCCCCACTCTTTCTTGGACATTAGAAAGTTTGATTTTGTGCACTTGTTATACCTCGTTATTACTCCTATTGAATTACTGTACAGAAGAATGCTTATATTAATGTAAAAACATGCTACCCTGTCCAAGAAAAAAAAATATTGTAACACTTTGCCAGCAGCATGCCCTTAATCTACCTAAAAACTCTTCAACTTGGTCAAAATGCAGCATGAACAGAGTTTTTTCTAAACCAACAGCAGGAATTCATCTGATCTTCCAGATGATCAAACTAAACATCTGGATTTATTCTTTCACTACGTGAGACACTTTGGTGAGACTGGTAAGCATAGCAACAGCAAGGCATCCAAAAGTTTAACCTCAAGAACAAACATGCACACCTGTACAGTCATGTGACTCAGACAGACCAATAGAAAAGTCCAACCTGGTAAAGTTTCTGTTCTGTAACTATGACTGTTCCTCATGATGAAAACATTCATCTGTTTATCAAACAAAGTGAGCTTTAGTCACAGCTGAATATGAAAGTATGACTCTGCAGAAGAAGAAACATGTTCTTACCGTCCCAGGAAGAAGAATCAGAGGATGAAAGAAGCTGAGAGTAAAGTTTCTGGTCGATTCTCTGAAGATGTTCCAGCATTATCTGGCTGGCCTTTTCACCTTTATGCCTCACACAGTCAATGAGATCTCGAGCTTTATCTGAGGTGGTTAGGTTCTTCTCAAGTAAATCATTTGTGTTGAACACATTTTCTCCTTTCAGCTGATAAAATAACTGCTTGATTATTACTACTGAGACCCTCCTCACGAACTCAGAGCGAATCTTCTTCAGTTTAGTCTCTGCAGGAAGAAGAAGAATACATGTTTTACTCAGACTTTGTTTCATTAAAAGTTAAAGAACATTTTTCTTTTTGGAATTTAACAGAATGTTTCTGAAACTGAACCAACCACTGGTTTAACGTGTGACAGAAACAAAACAGGATTCTGAAAATTTCATCTTTATTTCAACAAACAGCAGAAAAGAATAGTATTTTTTTCCAATTACACTTCATTAGTCTCCAGTAAGACTCCACTGCACATGCTCTTTGGAATGGCTTTCAAATTCTATTTAAAAAAACACTTTTTTCTACTGGTTGGGATTTTAAACACAATAAGTAATATGCCACCTTTTTCTTTTCAGGAAGTTTCTTTTTAACCAGGTTTGGCAAATCTGTAGTTTTGAACTGGGATCCGAGAAATTGAAAGCTAACATCAATCCTTAGACACAGGCAGGAATTGCGACTCCTATTGTTGGCATCCTTTTGTCTCCAGAGACAATAGAGTCTGCACCAGGTGCTCAGTTTTATAACTAGCCTATCCTGCCAATTTTGTGTAAGCTTCATGCCCCTGAAGAAGCAAGCAAGTTGTGACGGGTAGTACTCTTTTTGCTTGAGGACTGCTCGGGTTAAGGAAGGGGTAACTTCCCAATGGAGTCATAGTACTCCTCCTATCATTGAGAGCAACTCCTAGAGCCCTGCTTTACACAAAATGAGCCTGGGCTTATAAGTGGTATCTGTTGCTCCCCGTGTTGAATCTGCGCAGAGACAGCAAAGCTGGGGTGACCTCTCCAGGTGCAGGCCTGGGCAAGTGGTATGGAGGTCCTGGAGAGCCCAGTGCCAGGATACCCCTCTCAGTGTTACTTACAGAATCCGACAGAAAGGCAAGCCACTACAGCCAGTGTCAGCACCACTGCAGTAGGCACCAGAAAGCATCGCAGAGTTCAGCCAACTGCCTACGGGATTTTCTGTCTGGGTTTTAATCCTATAGTCTTTGGCCAGCCAAGGGCAACCTGCAAAGCAGCAGGAACCCTAATACTAAAAATAATAAAAAACTAGTGGTGGTAGATTAGCTAATAAACTTTAGGTTGATTTAAGTAATTAAGTACATAGTTGAAAAATGCTAAGAATTGTTTTTTTTTTTTTGTCCTGCCCAAACTAGCTTCTGGTTCTTCCTTCCTCAGAAGGAACTTAATGCTGAGAAAAGTACAAAACAATGCTGATTATGATACCTGGGCCCCCTATTTCTGACCTTGTCCATGGCAGGTTACCTACACTTCTCCTGTAAAGCTCCAAGAGATAACATGATGACACATGTGAACTGGACAAGTTTTCTGGTTAGAAGAGGTCTGAGTGCTCATCCGACTTCCTCACTTCTGTCCAACTGGTACTGAGCTGGCAGTATACATCCTTCTTGCCGGAGTTTCAATTTTTTTACGTCCAACAATAGCATCTGATGACTGTGTGGTCTGCCTATGTTGTTCGGCTACATCTTGCCTGTTGTTATTCTTCTTTGCATAACAAGGCCCATTGTTATGCTGTGTGTGTTTGATTTTTTTAAAACAGGAGTGTGGATGGATGAAAGGTTGTATCTGAGCCCACCATCTCTTTTAAGTGAACAATTTTCTATTTTTACAAATGTTGAAAATGTAAAAAAAGATTTCAAAGTGTATTCTAAACAGTGTGTTTGACAATTGATACGTTTATACTTCCATCCAGAAATCATTTTCAATCTGATAGAAGGAACCTGAGAACTGGTTCTAGATTAACTAACCTAATTTTGCCCAAACTCCTAAGGAGGAGCTGACGCCCACAGCTAAACCCCACCTTCCCAGAATGGATGCAGCTTCTTGTACCTGCAGAATGTTCTGGTTCTCTCCTGGTCTGCCCCTCTTCTTCCATGTTGTTTCTGAAAAACATCAATAATCAGAGTCATGTCGCTTCTGAAAGGATTCAGAAGTTCCTTTTCTCTGGTTCTGATGAAGGAAGCCGGTCTAAAGCTCCTTCCTTGTTCATCAGGAACCAAACTGGATCATTTTCCAGACAATCACACAGACAAACTGATGTCATATTTAAGCCTCTGCTCACATAAAATGAGATGCATTGACATCTAGGAAAATTGCGGTGAGTGTGAATCTGTGAGTGTGAATTGCATGAGATGAAAGGGTTACGATAGGTGTTGCGTTAAAGCAACTCATTGGGGTCATGTCAGCTTTTCAATTGGGAGATGAAGTGATTCAATTTGACCGCATGTCGGGAAAACATCAAATGATGCCTTTTTTGCCTGCATGGCAACAATAGACCGTAGAGTACTTTATGAAAGGCTTTTGCAGATTGTTAGGCGATGCATCACAAAACTTAATGCCGACACATTGGTGACCAATGCTGATGCGTATGCGAAGTGAACGTCCACGGCTTAAGTATAAATAATGGATACATTGCAAGTCGCACATTGTACATATTATTAGTTGTACATATCGCTGTGAGCAACATTTTGTTGTGATGTAGATGGAGGCAGGAAAACTGAAGACGCTGTGTGATGAGATGTCTTCCTGGTGGCATCCTGAACTTCACAGCACAGCATGGCTAATCTACACACAGAAGAATTTGGATTTGCATGTATGCAACTACTTTTGCAGGCACTTGAAATGAGGTCGATTGTTGGGAGACAACTGTGTGACTACCAAACTCATCTGTATTTAATTGCCAGGTGATCAGAGACATGTCTCCGACTAGACAACGTGTCTGTGATCACTCAGAATTGGTCGATTAATGACACATTTTCTACTGAACATCTACATATTGTTGCACAATGTACTTCGGATAAATTTCACTACTTACCTGTTATTAAATCGGCTGATGATTGATTGTTTTATTTGTGCTTATCTGTAGGTAATCAATCAACAATCACACAACCTTTCAGGCTTGGAATAGATTTCAGAAAACCCTAGCGACAATCGCAAATTTTTACATCAGAGCAATAACAATGCGATCTGTCGCAAAAAGCTGAAAAATTAGGCAAATGATGCTTGATACATGAGATGGATGCCCGAGCTGCGCTTAAATTAGCTAATTTTTCCCAATTTGACGCATCACCTACCCATCACTTTTTTATGTGAGCAGAGCTTTAGTTTCTGTTTTAATAAATTATCTTCCGGAAGATTCAGTAGGTTTTATCCATTAGCAGAGAAAGACATGTTGGAGCTTCAGGTTCTGCAGGATGGACAAACTTTTTAAAAAGAAAAACAGACTTTAAAAGTGAAAAAACTGGAAGGAAGGCTCAGAATGAGATTATGGGACCGCATGGAACCTAAAAGATGGAGAACCTGTTTGGACTCACAGGAGAGAAACCAGAACTGGTGTGTTTAGTTATTTGGAAACTTTTTTGCACTTCTCTCACAGTGAATCTGAAGGTCCAGGTTCCTCCCTAAAATCTGGAGGATCAGATTTAGACCATTCGCTGATGGACTGATTGTCAGGATGAGGACTTTCTGGTCTGCGTCCGGCCTCCAAACCTCTGCAAACATATTAAAACAATTTGTCAGTTTTGCAACCAGTCCCACAACCTGCTTAGTAGACACCATTAGCTTTAGCACACACACACATACACACACATATCTCAGGGTACTACTGTCTCCCCACGAGATCCCCTGTTACTCTAAATGCATCACATACAGGATACACCTACAGCAAACCGCAACCTTTCAGGGTGGCCGAGGTACTGATAGTCCTGATGACAAGAAGGGGTTCAAGGTGGTCAGTACTTTGGACCTTGAATTAGAAACTAATATTTCCCTCGGGATCAATAAAGTATCTATCTGTCAATTGGTTGGTGGGCCGGGAAGCAGTAAAAGGAATGTGTGTGAAGAATTGTGTGAGTCTGAAAGCCTAATAACAGAACGAAGATAGCACCGTGTAGATGCAGCGACCTTGTGTAATTAGCATAGAACTGACTTACAAACGGGGAGAACTAACACATTTACAGAAATACTGGACTTACTGGTCTCTAGAGGGATTAGATTTGTTCCTGAAATGTTTACTCTCATGAGAGCAGAGATAGAAAAGACAAAGGCGGCTCTGTGAAAGACGAGGGGGTGAATGAGCTGGTGTTCTGTTGAGATGAGCTACCAGTAGCTCCGCCTATCGATTCATGCTACATAATGGAAAAGTTCTTCAGAGTACCTGATGAGGGGAACTTTATTCCTCTTAAATAACTACATTAGATAAGATTAAAAAACACTATTGTCAATAACCGCAGCATATTGATCCTTGATGACCATGGCATTGGTAGCATAATTCAACAGGTATCTCAGCTGTAGGAGGGAAGGAGGGTTATGTGTCATGAGTATACATAGCTAAACGGGTTGCTCAGATCGACAGGATACTAGCTTTAGATATAGGCTAACCGTTACACCTTACAAAACAACAATTCCAAGCATTTTTCTCACCAACATTCGTTCCGCTAGCAACAAGATGAACAAATTTAAACTGAGATTTCAACAACCAAATAGACTGTTGTTTAATGTAATAACAAAGACTTGGCTGCATGAAAACATTTCTTGGAGCTTGCAAAAAATCTTTACTGCAGACTGGACCTCAAGCTCTGGACAGACCGGTGGAGGGAAGAAAGGTTCAGAATGAGAGCATGGAACTACATGGAACTTATAAGCTGGAGTATGGACTCACAGGAGAGAAATCAGAACTGGTGTGTTAAATTATTTGGAAGCATTTTTGCAGTTCTCTCACCGTGAATCTGAAAGTCCAGGTTCCTTCCTGAAATCCTGAGGTTTTTTAGACCAGCCGCTGATGGACCGATTGTCAGAATGAGGACTACCTAGTCTTTGTTTGGTCTCCAAAGTTCTGAAAACACAATAAAACAGTTTGTCACTTTTCCAACCGGTACTATTTCCAGCTTAAAAAATATATAACCCCAGCACACGCGCATGTACAAGCTCCCCATCACAAAACCCAATTTTTAGAGGTAAAATATTAAATATATTTTTTTAAATTATTGTGAATAGTAGCCAAACAACCAGCAGCCCAAACAGTTGGGCTGAATCTGGTCTCAGACTCTATGTTACAAACACTCCAATAGATGCTGTTTTTGACTTTGATCTGAAGCTGCAGGAACATGCTGCTTGAATGCTGACCAGCTGAGTTTGCACAGTTTTTTACTTGTTGCATACGAGTGCGATTTCAAAGTGTATGTACGCACAGCAATAGAACCTAAAAAAATAAAAACCTGTCTGTAGATTGTTGAGCCACCTGGAGCCAAACAACCTGGTTCAGTTTCCTCACCGTAAGTCCAAAGATTCTGCATCGTTGTCTTGGGATTTTCCTTCAGAACGCTCATTCTTTTCGGATGAACAGTCAGGTTCAGGGTTTTCTGCTGTTGATGTTCTGGGCAAACCTCGTTGAAAACGTCTGTTGAACCATTTTCTCATTTGTTTCATTATGTTCGGACCCTGGTTCTGTAAATACAAACTTTTTTTTTAATGTTTCAATCATTCCAACTTCTTCTTTAGACATAATTTAACTTTCATTGTTTCTGTTGATGTGACTGTGAAGGAAAAGCCTGTTCTTTTTCTGCGACTCAAAGTCTGTTTGAGTTAGATAAAACATATCTACGTTCTAACCCTCACTGTGGTAACAAGGATCTAGGTTCCTACTCTCACCATGGTAACCAGGATCTACGTTCCTACTCTCACCATGGTCACCACAATCTACGTTCCTACCCTCTCCATGGTAATCAGAATATATGTTCTGGGGAAGGATGGCTCGGTGGGTAGGGCGACCGCTCCGTAACATGAAGGTCGCAGGTTCGATCCCCGCCCAGAGTCCATACCGAGATGTCCTTGAGCAAGACACCGAACCCCCAGTTGCTTCTGATGATAGTGGTATGCGCCTTGCATGGTAGCTCCCATCATCAGGAATGGATGTTGTGTGTGTGAATGATTGTATGGAGTGAATAAATAATGCATATACAGTATATGTAAAGCGTCTTTGAGCGCTATATAAGTTCAATGCATTATTGTTATTATTATTCCTAACCTCACAATGCTAACCAGGATCTACATTCCATTTTTATGTTTTTATCTTGTTTTTAACTCCTGTTTATATGAACTGTTTTTATTTTACGTGTTGTGAAAATGCTGCAGAAATAAATTATGTTATAATCGTAATTTTGAAAAACATTTTTAGTGGACATTTGTATTATTTTTTAATATGGAGCTTAAACCTGACACTACACAAACCTACGTATACAGGTCAATTCATCCTTTCATCTTCTTAACCACTGATCCCTAAGAAGGTGTAGGGGGCTACCAGAGCCCATTCCGGCTGATTTCAGGTGAGAGGCGGGATTCACACGAAAACTAGATAATTGCAGGGAACTTGTATGCCGTGTTTCTTCAACTCTTCTCATCACAAGATGCTCCTGTCATGGTGTTAAGCTTCGTGGTTGACCTGGACGTCTCTGTGCAATGGTTGCAGTTCCATCTTTCTTAAATTTTTGAATTAGTTTTGCAACTGTATTCTTTCTAATGACTATGGCTTTGATTATGTTCTTGTAACCTTTACCTTTCTGGTGTAAATAAATGATTTTCTTTCACAGATCTAGTGTCATTTCTCTTCCATGTAGTGCCATTGCAGACAGCAGGGAATGTGAAGAGGTGGTTTGCCTTAGGTATCACCCTTTTGTAGCCAACTGCCTGACGAACACCCGTGTAATGACTAAATAGACTCACCTGTGGTTAAATGCTTGCTCAGTTACAGGTTGGTAGCCTAAAATGTAGCTTTGCTCAGAGACCTACGATGGGGTGCACTCATTTTTGCACCACACTCATTTGACTAAAACTGATAAATATGACATCTAACTTAATTTATTAACTTTTGTTTTAAGTCAAAAGTTCAACAGATGCTGTGTTAAACTTAGGCTGTGTACATTTTGGAAATATTGTTTGTTTTTATTTAAAAATTGCAGAAAATGTTACTTTTCGAAGGGGGCGTACTCATTTATGCTGGGCACTGTATGTGTATATATATATATACATATATATATATATATATCAATACTTCAAATAGTTCAGTAATTATTTGTCTTCATTTTTTTATCTTTGTAATTTAACTATTGTGACAAATCAATTTCCCTCTGAAAATAAAAAAAAAAAAGAAATCTTAACTGCTATTTAAAGACATTTTTAATTTTCTTTGTGAGTGTTTTTGGGGGGATAGGCCTGGAGCCAGTCTCACTAGAGTCCACCGAGGCTGCCGTCTCTAGCAGGGTTTTAAAGAGGGCCATGGGGGAGGGTGGGCAGGACTGCAGGTGAGGGATTAGCGGAACGATGAGGGGTAGAGGAGGTACAGCTGTGGGTGGATAGTGTGTGTGTCTGAGTGTGTGTCTGTGGGTGTGCATGTGAGTAAATGTAGTATGTGTATGTTTGTCAGTGTGTATGTGTGTGCGTGCATCTGTGTGAATGTGCATCTGTGTGAGTGTTTATGTGTGTGTGAGTGCGTACGTGTCTGCGTGGGTTCATGCATCTGTGTGAATATGTGTGTGTGACTGTACGAAGAGCAGTTAAAATGCAGTCAGACTAGTTTATTTTCTTTCATGCGTGTTAAAGGTGATTTCCTGTAAATGTGTTTCATAAGAAAATATCTTTGCTCTGATGGAACATTGTGTTCTTCTAGAGAACACGAGGTTCGACAGTAGAACGTATGCAGGTCTCACACACATTATAAAATCAGATTAATTGATAGAAACATTTAGTTTGATCAGATTATTTCCAGTTTAGTTTGAGAACAATTTAATGAAGAACAACATGAATTCAGAAAGAAATCAAAGTGATAAAATATGGACAAATTCAAATAGAAAATATGTTCAAATCAGAAAACAATACCTTTGAACGAAACTTTTCCTGTTTGGCCTGACAGATTAGAACCATCATGCAGTTTGTTAGGGATTAAAATAAAGTTTAACTTACCGAGAAGGCAGACAGAGGTGGATGTGGTTAATAGCTGTAGACAGAAGTAATAAATGCCTGCTGATATCTGATTGGACCCTGATCATAAGACTGATCAGGTTTTATCCAATCAGGGCTTTAACATATTTTACTTGTGTCACTTAAACACATTCTTTCTTTTCAAACTTTATTTATCAATTTTTCAAACAATAATAATTATTTACACCAATAAAAAATGGTAGGTATTAATTATAATACTAATACATTTTATTTCTAAGGCGCCTTTCTAGGCACTGAAGGTCGCCGCACATCACATTTAGAAATATAAAAATATACAGTAATAATTAAAAACAATATAAAATATTAAATACATTCAAATTTAAACCTTTATCTGTATAAAAACATAGATTTAAGAAAGAGAATGAGCTTGTTGAAAAGGATGAGTTTTTAACCCAGATTTGAAATGTGAGTGTGTGTTAGTGTTGCAGAGGACAGGAGGGAGTGAGTTCCAGAGATGAGGAGCAGAGCGGCTGAAAGTTCTGCTTTCAGCTGCCCCATAGTGACAAGACGGGCGGAGGGTTAGTATTGACTTATTGAAATCAGCTGTACACATAGACATCAGATTTCATAAACAGTATGTTTGGTATGGGTGTGTATCCTGTGATTTCAAAAATCATTGAAGATAAATCAGTATCTGTTCACAATATAATGGAATTAATCGCTGTCGAAATTGAATTTAAAAAAACAAAAAATGTACATGTTACTTGTGTATACCGAACACCTGGTTCACCGATTGATACATTTAATAAAAAAATGAATGAAATTATAAATATAAATGGATATTCCACAAAGGAATTAATAATATGTGGAGATTTAAATATAAATTTGCTTAAAGCAACTACCCATGGGAAAACAACTGATTTCATAAATATGATGCATTCAAATATGTTACTACCAATTATTGATAAACCCAGCAGGATAACGATTGATTCCTCCACTCTAATAGATAATATTTTTATAAACAATATTGAAGCTAAAATTGTTGGTGGCCTTCTTGTCAGTGATATAAGTGACCACCTACCAGTTTTTGCTATATTTCAAAATAAAATTATAACTGATGACAAAGAAAACTCTGAAACATTCAGATATATTAGGCGAGTGACAGACCAAACTCTAAATAAACTTAAAGAAGACTTATTAAAACAGAAATGGGACGAGGTCTACAACCAAACTGACCCAAGTGAAGCGTATGAAATTTTTATATCTATGTTTTTAGAAATCTACAATAAAAACTGCCCATTAAAAAAGGTAAGACTTAAAGAAAATTCTAAAATAAAGCCATGGATAACAAGTGGATTACAAAATGCATGTAAGAAGAAAAATATGTTATATAAAAAGTTTATTCAACACAAAACCAAGGAATCTGAAATAAAATATAAAAATTATAAAAACAAATTGACTAGTATTTTGCGGAAAACCAAAAAAGAATACTTTCATAAATTATTTGAAGAACAAAAAGAAAATATTAAGGGAACATGGAATGTCATTAATAAAATAATTAAAATAAAAGATAAAAAATATAAAATACCAAAACAATTCATGAACAAAAGCTCAAAGCTGGAAAATATAAAAGAAATTATAGAAGGATTTAATCATTATTTTGTTAATGTAGGAAATACCTTGGCTGAAAGTATTGAGAAGCATAACATAAGTCCAAGTGATGCTGTAAACAGAAATCCTTTTACATTTTATTTAAACCCAACAAATGAAAATGAAATAATTAAAATAGTAAAGCAATTTTAATCAAAAACATCTAAAGATACACTTAACATTGATATGAATTTAATAAAGAATACAATAGAACATATTGCACAGCCTCTAACATATATTTGCAATAAGTCTTTTCAAATTGGTAAATTTCCTGAAAAAATGAAAATAACTAGAGTTATTCCAGTCTATAAAAATGGCAATAAACAATTATTTTCAAATTATCGGCCTATATCCATACTTCCACAGTTTTCAAAAATAATAGAAAAAGTATTTGTAATAAGATTAGATAAATTAATAGAGAAACACCAGCTCCTTAGTGACAAACAATATGGGTTTAGACAAAACCGATCCACTAATATGGCTGTTACAGAACTAATAGAAAATATTACTACATCAATAGACTCAAATAATTATGGCATCGGTATTTTCATAGACCTTAAGAAAGCTTTCGACACCATAGATCATAATATATTACTGAGCAAACTAGACAGATTTGGTTTTCGAGGAGCTGCATATACATGGCTTCAGAGCTACTTAGAAAATAGATATCAATATGTACAAATAAAGGAGGAAAAATCTGATTTATTAAAAGTCATATGTGGAATTCCACAAGGCTCAACGCTGGGGCCTAAACTCTTTATCCTGTACATCAATGATTTGTGTTACACATCCAAACTAATAAATTATGTACTGTTTGCAGACGACACTACTCTTTACTTTTCAGGAAAAGACCTGAACCAAATGATACAATCAGTTGAAAGAGAATTGAGTAAAATAAAAATATGGTTTGACATAAATAAATTATCATTAAATATTGAAAAAACGAAATTTATAGTATTTACAAAATTAAAAATACCTAAACAAATTCAAATTATGCTTAATAACACCCCATTGGAACGAGCTTACGACAGTAAGTTCCTTGGAATGATTATAGATCACAAATTAAGCTGGAAATCACACATAAATTATACAAAAAATAAACTGTCTAAAGTAATAGCAATCATTTATAAATTCAGATTTGTCCTAAATAAAAAAAGTTTGTTTATGTTATATAATACATTAGTACTTCCATATATAACTTATTGTATCGAGATTTGGGGAAATACGTACAAAACTAACACAAAACCAATTTATATTTTACAAAAAAAAGCAATATGAGCAATAACATTCTCATCGTATAATCAACCTACCAATAATCTATTTATAAATTTAAAAACATTAAAGTTCTATGATTTAGTGGAATTACACACTTTAAAATTTATGTTTAAGATAAAAAAAAACATGATGTCAAACTCTCTACAAAATATGTTTATTATTAGGAAAAGTCCATACGAACTAAGAGGAAATGATGTGTTCATTAAAAATAAATTTAGAACAAATGTTAAAAAATTCTGTATTTCTATTAAAGGTGTGGATCTTTGGAATAATTGTAATGATGAACTTAAATTGTGTTTAAATCTTTTATGTTTAAAAAAGAAATTTAAGTTATTAATACTTAAAAAATATGCAAGTCTTGATGGTTAAATTCAAGCTTCTATAAAAAGTAAACAATTATGATGTGTTATGATTATGATTATGTGTTACGAATATGTGTTATGATTATGTTATATGTTATGATGTGTTATGATTATGTTATGATGTATTATGATATTATTATGTTATGTGTTATAACAATTATGATGACTTAGTATTTACTTATGTCTTTTTGCTTTTATTATGACATAAAAAAAAAAAAAAAAAAAAAGGGTCGGCGTAATAAGCGTTTGCTTCAGCCGTTACCTTTTCGGTCCTTTGCTGGAATATGGTTGTTTTCTTTATTTCATTGATATGAGGTTGCACTGTGACCGAAATAAATAAATAAATAAAAAAAAAAACCTAGCAGAATAACCAAGAATAGTGCATAGATAATTCTTCTTCTTCTTTCGGCATTTCCCTTCAGGGATCGCCACAGCAAGTCAGTTTCTTCCATCTAACCCTATCTGCTGAATCCTCTTTGGTCACATCAACTATCTTCATGTCTTCCTTCACTGCATCTATGAACCTCGTCTTTGGTCTTCCTCTAGGCCTCTTTCCTGGTGGTTCCAAATCCTTCTTCCGATGTACTCTTTCTCTCTTCCCTCTGCACATGTCCAAACCATCTCAGTCTTGCCTCTTGGACTTTTTCCCCAAAACCTCTAACATGTGCTGTTCCCCTGATCCTGTCCATCCTGGTCACTCCCAGAGAGATCCTCAGCATCTTCATCTCTGCTACCTCCATCTCTGCTTCCTGTCTTTTCCTTAGTGTCACTGCCTCTAGACCAATCAGCATGGCCGCTCTTACCACGGTTTTGTACACGTTCCCTTTCATTTTAGCTGAAACTCTTTTTGTCACACATCACACCTGATACTTTTCTCCACCTGTTCCAGCCTACCTGCACACGCTTCTTCACCTCTTTTCCACACTCTCCATTGCTCTGGACTGTTGATCCTAAGTATTTAAAATCTTCCACCTTCTTTATCTCTATATTGAATTTAACCGTCAGGACTTGCATATTTTTTAAGCAATAATAACTTAAATTTCTTCTTTAAACAGAAAAGATTGGAACTTAAGTTCATCATCACAATTAAATTATTCAAAAAATCCACACCTTTAATAGAAATACAGAATTTTTGAACATTTGTTCTAAATTTATTTTTAATGAAGACATCATTTTCAAGTTCATATGGACTTTCCCTAATGTTATACATAATTTGTAGAGAGTTTGATATCAAATTATTTTTATCTTTTATCTTTAAACATAAATTTTAAAGTGTGCAATTCCACTAAATCATAGAATTTTAATGTTTTTAAATTCATAAATAGATTATTGGTTGCTTGATTGTAAGATGAAAATGTTATTGCTTGTATTGCTTTTTTTTATAAAATATAAATTGATTTTGTGTTGGTTTTGTATGTATTTCCCCAAATCTCAATACAATAAGTTAAATATGGAAGTACGAATGTATTATATAACATAAACAAACTGTTTTTATTTAGGATAAATCTGAATTTATAAATGATTGCTATTACTTTAGACAGTTTATTTTTTGTATAATTAATGTGCGATTTCCAGCTTAATTTGTGATCGATAATCATTCCAAGAAACTTACTGTCATAAGCTCGTTCTAAATCAGAATCAGAATGCTTTTATTGCCATGTCAGTGAAAAACATCAGCGACTAGGAACTTGTTCTGGTACTGGTGTGCAAACATATAAAATAAAAATAATAAAAATAAAATAAATAAAAATAATAATAATTTTTACAAAACTAAGAGTGCTCAGAAGAAAAAGAAAAGTAGTGCAATGTCATAGAAAATAATAGAAAATAATAAACATAGTGAAGTGACAAGAGGGAGGTGACTAAGAGATGTGGGGATCCAGGTTATAAAGAGTTCATAAGTCCAACGGCAGAAGGGAAGAAGCTGTTTTTGTGGCGGGACGTTCTGGTCCGAATGGACCGGAGCCTCCTGCCCGAGGGGAGTCGCTCAAAAAGTCCATGTCCAGGGTGGGAAGGGTCAGCTACTATCCAACCTGCACGCCCCCGAGTCCTGGAGACGTACAGGTCTTCGAGAGATGGAAGACTGCAGCCGATCACCTTCTCTGCGGAGCGCACAATGCACTGCAGTCTGTGTTTGTTCCTGGCTGTGGCTCCAGCGTACCACACGGTGATGGAGGAGGTGAGGACAGACTCGATGATGGCTCTGTAAAACTGCACCAACATCTGGGCGGGCAGCTTGGCTTTCTTCAACTGCCGCAGAAAGTACATCCTCTGCTGGGCCTTTTTGATCAGGGAGCTGATGGATGCCTCCCACTTTAGGTCCTGTGTGATGGTAGTGCCGAGGAAGCGGAAAGAGTCTACAGTGGTGATGGAGAAGTCTGTCAGTGCAAGGGGGGTAATGGGAGCTGTGACTTTCCTAAAGTCCACGATCATAAAGGGGTGTTATTAAGCATAATTTGAATTTGTTTGAGTACTTTTAATTTTGTAAATATTATAAATATTAGTATCATTTGTCAGTGAAATTGTTATAAGTATACCTCTACATGACATTGTATCCTCATTAACATTAAAGTAAGCAAAAAAGAAAATGCAACATACAACAAAAAAAAGCTTTATTAACATTGTTTTTTAGTCTGTAACAGAAACGATTTAAAGTGCATCAATTAACTTGAAATAAAAAAAAACTTATTTAAACTATAAACATTTATAATACATTTATAATTATAAACACATTTACGCTTTATTCTGATACGGCAAAAAAAAAAAAAAAAAAACTCAACATGTGCCACAGGGTCACATGCGCACCACCTAGCATCGCGCCGCGCCCCGACTATTTGAGAAGCACTGGTCTAGAGACAGTGGCACTGAGGAAAAGACAGGAAACAGAGATGGAGGTAGCAGAGATGAAGATGACTAGGATTTCTCTGGGAGTGACCAGGATGGACAGGATCAGAGGAACAGCACATGTTAGCGGTTTTGGAGATAAAGTCAGAGAGGCCAGACTGAGATGGTTTGGACATGTGCAGAGGAGAGAGAGAGAGTACATTGGAAGAAGGATGCTGGGTTTGGAACCACCAGGAAAGAGGTCTACAGGAACACCAAAGAGGAGGTTCATGGATACAGTGAAGGAAGACATGAAGGTAGTTGGTGTGACAGAGGAGGATGCAGCAGATAGGGTTAGATGGAAGAAACTGACTTGCTGTGGCGACCCCTCCAGGGGGGAGCAACGAGACAGGTGTTTAGAAAAATATAGAATATTAAATGATCAACAGTATGGTTTCCACAGCAAGAGATCAACAAATGTAGCAGTTAAATTTAACACTTTATAGAAAATTTATCATCAGCTTTTGACAACAAAGAACATGCCATCAATATCTTCATTGATTTGTGCAAAGCTTTTGACACGATTGGTCACAATCTACTTTTGAGGAAGTGGTAGTAATATGGAATTAGAGGTGTAGCTAACAGCTGGTTAAAAAAAACTATTCAAAAACAGATACCAGTATGTAAATATCAATGGGATAACATCTGAATAGAAAATATTATCCTGTGGTATCCCCCAAATATCCATTTTTGGGCCGAAATTATTCATTTTTTGTGAGTCCTTCTTTGGCTGTAATAATCTTGACAGCCAAATAAATCATTCATTCATTCAAAGTGTTCATAGTGAGAGTCAGAAGCATGTGCGAGAGGATCATAGTGGTTGGGGGCGTGACTGCTTTCACAACCCTGGAGTAAAAACGGTCTTAGGTGTGAGGTGGGGGTCTTGATGGTCCTGTACTGTTTCCTTGATGGGAGAAGTACAAAGAGTCCGTTTTGTGGATGAGTGGGTGTCGGACTGAGCAAGAAAACAATGAAATGAAACATAATTCTTTGATTTATGTTGTAGCCCTCATCACGCTCAACACACTGGCTGTTTCGGTGCAAACTTTTTCTAGTGAATAAAGCACAAAGAAGTTGACCAAAACTTGATCACTTTAACGTCTTTATTATCATCAAAAAGTTTTATTTACCTTTGCTTCATAGTCTCTGCACAGCAACACTGAATGACTACATACATTTATAAAAGCTCCTTCAGTAAATGAGGGACACCTTGTGAACATGAAATCTGTCCATAGTATCAATGTCAGGTAACAACTGAATTTCCAGACTTTAATCTGTCAGTGTTAAAGCCACAAACCTCAGTACTCCTTTCCTCTAACTAGCTAGTATGTGATGCAACCCACCTCATCACTATTGTTGAGGCCAAATGGCCGGGGTTTGTATATGATGCTAGAATATTCAGGGAGTCATCATTCTGCCCGTTTGCATTGCACTATGTCTTTTGTGTTTATACTATAGTTGTTTTATACATTTCAATCATTACAGGACACTACAATGCTTATTTATTGGGGGACAGAGGGTACCTCTTTCTGCCCTAATGATGACACCTGAGCCTTGAGCAGAAACCAGATTCAACGTGGCTCACAGCCGAACAGGAGACAAGGTGGAAATGACCACTGGCATTCTGATGGCACTTTTCCAGTGTCTGCGGGACCTCAAGGTCAGTCTAGAGAGGGCCTGTGATATCACAGTCACTGGTGTTGTTCTTAACAACATAGCCATGCTGAGTGGGAAATGTCCCTCCCTCACGTCCTCTCTCTGACACGTCATACTCCTTACTGGAACTTTGCAAGTTTTAGAAGGCCACGTCACCTCTTAGTTTCAACAGAGAGACCGGAATTAAAAAAACAAGATCGCCGAGCCTTGTGACAACAATAAAACATTCTTACATCATCTGATTTTCTACTGAAAATCTTAATTTTTATGAAAATCCACCTGTTTGATTCTTTTGTGGAGTTACAGATGGGTTGATAGATTCAAGATTCTTTATCGTCACTATTGTCATGATGAAATTTAGACAGACTGCAGGCTCGGAGTGTAGAAAATAACTAAATAATAACAAAAAACAAATATATGTACATATATTTAAAAGAAAAACTAAAAGTAAAAAAACTGTATAAAGAACACCCACCTATTTTCGGGCTGTGCACAATGGTTGGACATACCCAAATGCCATTGCTTATTACAGCAACATCTTTCAAGTCACATGCTTGTACTATACATCAAAAGAAAGCTTAGACCTTCTAGTTTCTGTAGATATGTACATGGAGAGTGTCAGAGCTTCAGAGCCTAACCTACAGTAGTTCAAACACAAAAAAATTGTACAATTTTAGCCTCGCCTAATTTTTTTCATTTTCCAATGTCCCTAGCCAAGACATACTGTACTTCTTAGTAGGCATAATTCCTTCCATTTGTATGACAAAAATCTTGTTGACAACAACTGTGTAAAGTTTCAGATCTCTAGGTACAAGTGTTTTTGACCTATTGACCTTTTACTATAAAAAGTGTCCAATCGGAACAAGCTGTCCAAATCTGTGCCAAAATGTGCCAAAGTGAATTTTTGCCATTCTATCACTTTTTTAGTCATAAAAAAGGCATATTAGTGTTTCTGTGACTTTGAATGCCCCCCACAGATAATTTTTTTTCATAATTTTTTAAATGTATATTTTAATATTTTTTACTGTAATTATAAATTTTTCCATAAAAATCATGCACAAGAAATGAAATATACAACTGGATAAATGATATGTTTTATTTAGATAAAACCAAGACCTCAGATGTTAAAAAAAAAACTCTTCAATAACAAAAAATAGATATACATAAAAAAAAATCTTTCTTTTCTGCAACTAAATGATATTGAGAATTGTAGTAAAAACCTTCAACTATTTACAAGAAAACAAAATAAAATAAATCCCTACAACAGGTTCCTTTCTTGGTCCCACTGGTGATAGCAGTCTCGACCAGGTAGAAAGAAAAGAGGAACTTCACATGTTCTGCAACCTACAGGTGTCTTTTTGTGGCAGACTTTGCACCGTCGTCTCCCTGCAGTAGCAGACAGGTGTTTGGGAACACTCTGACAAAGTTCTCTAATCAGTTGGATTCAGAACTCTAACTGTGTCAAAGTGGTTCTAGGAAACCCAACATGGTTGGTTCTGATAGTGCCACAGTGAAGCAAAGAGGTGATATCCAGTTCCTAGGTTTTGAATATCCATTAGAGACATTACAGAGTCATAACTCAATCCTTTCCCAGTGTCAGAAGCCTTGCCTTCGTACACAAAAAAGTTTCATGTATATCCTGTGGCAGAGTCAGCAAGCACAAAAAGTTTATAGCCCCACTTAGTTGGTTTGTTTTTATATATTGTTTCAGGGCTGTTCTCTTTACACCCATCTATCTTTGAGCTGTGCACAATAGTTGGACATACCCAAATGCCATTGCTTATTACAGCAACATCTTTCAAGTTACATGCTTGTGCTATACATCAAAATAAAACTTAGACCTTCTAGTTTCTGTAGATATGTACATGGAGAGTGTCAGAGCTTCAGAACCTATGCTACAGTAGTTCAAACATAAAAAAATTGTAAACAAAATCGTCTAATTTTGTTCATATTTTGAATGTCCCAAGCCAAGACATACTTCTTAGTAGGCATAATTCCTTCCATATGTATGAGAATAATCTTTTTGACAACAACTGTGTAAAGTTTCAGATCTCTAGGTACAAAAGTGTTTGATTTATTGACCTTTTAGTATAAAAATGTCCAATCTGAACAAGCAACAAATTGAACTTTTGCCATTCTATCACCTTTTTAGTCATAAAAAAAAATGCATATTAGTGTTTCTGTGACTTTAAAAATCTCCCAGATCTTTTTTTTTTTTCCTTTTTTTTATTTATTTATTTTTTTTTATTTAGATAATTTTGGCTGTAATTATAATTTTTTTTTTCATAAAAATCATGCACAATAAATTTTTTTTGGATAAAAAATATGCTCCAAAACCCCAGAAATATAGTTTGCCAAAAGAAAAGTGGAAAATAAACTAAAAATAAATAAATCTTTCAATCTTTGATCATCTCACCCAGCCTGTCTCCCCTCATGCAGCTGAAGCACGCGTCTTTACGCACAAAGATGGCGGAGTGTTAACATTGTAAATTTTCGTTACGCAGCTGTATAACAAGCGATTCGATTGGTCCGGTTTTGGACCAATCCCCTCGTTTTGAAGGTGGACGTATCAGCTTTCTTTATTGGCTAATCATATATTTGTAAGTGACGTCGTTAGCCCGCTAGAAGCTAACATGCTAGCAGTGCTGTTAGCTAAAGGAGGAGCGCTTGTTTCATTCAAACCCTTCTAACAAACAAGCCGATGATCGGAAAATTTTGCGAACGGTCTCATTTTGTAGATAACTTCGTGAAGAAAAGAAACATACCCAGGATGAACTTAAAAACACAGCTTGGCAGTTACTATGGAGATTGGAACGCGACCGCTACAATTTCTCGCAAAAAAAAAAAAACATGTTTTCTGGAGTTTTTCTCCAAACTGGTTTACTTTTGAGAAAATACAATTTCATATAGTTATTCTGTGGATTGTTACGGACAAAATGAGACCAATCACATGAAGATCGAACCCGTCTGAGCCCATTACGACTGGATCATAGGTGAGAAATGCTCTCCAAACAGTTTGATTTTGTTTGCGGATAGTTAGCTATTTCTTCTTGAAACTAGTGAAAACATAAGAATGGATGCTATGATCGTTTTCTTGAAAGTCTTAGCTTTAAAATGAGGTACAACTTAGTGGAGTTGAACTAAGAATAAGTGTCTTTGAGTGAAAAAAAAAACAAAAACCCACAAACGTCCCGTCGGCGGTACGGTGGGAGTTAAGAGGATACAGTAAATAGACTGTACAGTGAGACAAAGTCTTAAGAGGAACTGGAGGATTTTTACAGAATATTTAATAGTGATTATTGCTGTTAAAGTGAGTAATGCTGTAAAGTGTCCATAGTGATAGTCAGGTGAGTATTCCAGGGGATCATTGGTGATTGTTCTCACAACTGTGTGAGAGAAACTGTCTCTGAGGCGTGAGGTGGTGGTCTTGATGGTCCTGTACAGTTTCCCGGATGGGAGAGGTACACATCAATAATATTTACAGGACACTACAAGGCTTATTTATCGGGGGACAGAGGGTGCCCCTTTCTGCCCTAATGATGACACCTGAGCCTTGAGCAGAAATCAGATTCAACGTGGCTCACAGCCGAACAGGAGACAAGGTGGAAATGACCACTGGCATTCTGATGGCACTTTTCCAGTGTCTGCAGGACCTCAAGGTCAGTCCAGAGAGGGCCTGTGATATCACAGTCACTGGTGTTGTTCTTAACAACATAGCCATGCTGAGTGGGAAATGTCCCTCCCTCACGTCCTCTCTCTGACACGTCATACTCCTTACTGGAACTTTGCAAGTTTTAGAAGGCCACGTCACCTCTTAGTTTCAACAGAGAGACCGGAATGAAAAAAACAAGATCGCCGAGCTGTGTGACAACAATAAAACATTCTTACATCATCTGATTTTCTACTGAAAATCTTAATTTTTATGAAAATCCACCTGTTTGATTCTTTTGCGGAGTTACAGATGGGTTGATAGATTCAAGATTCTTTATTGTCACTGTTGTCATGATGAAATTTAGACAGACTGCAGGCTCGGAGTGTAGAAAATAAATAAATAACAACAAAAAACAAATATATGTACATATATTTAAAAGAAAAACTAAAAGTAAAAAAACTGTATAAATAGACTGTACAGTGAGACAAAGTCTTGAGAGGAACTGGAGGATTTTTACAGAATATTTAATAGTGATAATTGCTGTTAAAGTGAGTGTTGCTGTAAAGTGTCCATAGTGATAGTCAGGTGAGTATTCCAGGGGATCATTGAGGCTGGAGGGGTGATTGTTCTCATGACTCTGTGAAAGAAACTGTCTCTGAGGCGTGAGGTGGTGGTCCTGTACAGTTTCCCGGATGGAAGAGGTACACATCAATAATATTTACAGGACACCACAAGGCTTATTTATCGGGGGACAGAGGGTGCCCCTTTCTGCCCTAATGATGACACCTGAGCCTTGAGTAGAAGCCAGATTCAACGTGGCTCACAGCCGAACAGGAGACAAGTTAGAAAGGAACACTGGCATTCTGAGGGAAGTTTCCCAGTGTCTGCGTGGCCTCAGGGTCAGTCCAGAGAGGGCATCTGATATCACAGTCGCTTGTGTTGTCCTTCACAACATAGCCACACCGAGAGGACAGTACAACCCCAGCTCCCTGAATTCCGAGAAGGCCATGTGCAGAGTCTGTGGTGTGAGGCCTTTTAGGCCTGCTTGTTTTTTTTTCTCCCCCAAAACTCACAGGTGCTGGATGGCTTCTAACGAGAGGATTGGCTGATTGCTCCCAGCTGCACAGACTTACCGGTGGCTATAAAAGACCTGGTGTCACCCACAGTCTCTGTCAGGTCTTCAACGATTCTAGTGGTAAACTGACCACCTCTAAGCTGAGTCAAATTTTGATATCAGACTAATTTTCTTATTCTCCTCACAGGAACCTTCAGCCCTTCCTCTTGGCCATCCAGCACTGCCTGAAGCCGTTATCTCTCTGCTGTGGATTCCTTTGTTCAACACTTAATAAACTGTTAAACCAGCATTTGGATCCTCCTCATTCCCTCTCCCACACAACAGAAGACCTGACCAAGAATGGATCCAGCGGGTTCTGCATCACCCTCAGTGTCAGAGATTCTGACCCGACAAGGAAATTTCCTGGGACAACAACAACAGACTATAAAGGCCCTTATGGACGAAAATACTCAATTAAAAACACAGTTACAGGCTTTAACAGACAAAGTAAATAATCTAAGTTCTCTTCTTCTGTCCACAGCCTCGGCACCTCCTTCAGCTATGCCCAGCCCACTCATGGACCACCATATTACGGACCCGGAACCTTTCCATGGAACCCTGGGGAAATGTCGTGGGTTCCTCTTGCAGTGTTCAAATGTCTTTGCTCTAAGACCGCGGACCTTAGAATCAGACAAAGTTAAGAATTTGTACATTGTGGGTCTTCTTCGGGGCAGGGCACTGGAGTGGGCCGAGGCCGAAGACGCGGCAGCCCCCCTGGCTGATCGCTCAACATCTGATTTTCTGAGTTTATTCAGAACCATGTTCGAGGTGCCGGACCGGGCTGGAGATGCCTCCCAGCGTCTACTCCACCTTTCCCAGGGAACTCTATCTGTGGCGGAGTTCTCCATCTCATTCCGGACCCTAGCAGTAGAGGCTGGCTGGGGACAGAAGGCACTGAGAGGGGTGTTCCTAAATGCCCTGAATGATCCTCTGAAGGATGAGCTAGCTGGCAGAGGGACCCCATCCACATTGGAGGAACTCATTTCCCTGGCAATACAGTTAGACAACCGTCAAAGAGAGAAACGATATAAAAATACCACCCAGGCCTTACACCCTACTCCAGTTCACAGCCATCGACAGCCTTCCTCGGTCTGCCCCCCACCTAGGGCATTTGCATCTGTTCCACAAGAGGCTGAGCAGCCTTCCACAGAACCAATGCAGTTGGGACAGATGCATCTAACCAAAAAGGAAAGAGAGGTTAGACTAAAAGAAGGGAGGTGTCTCTATTGCGGGTCGAGAAGTCACTTACTCTCAGCTTGCCCTTGTCGCCCAAAAGACGGGGCCCACCGGTAGACCTAGGGTTACGGGTGGGCACAACTAGATTTCATAGTAGCCCTAGGCTTATGATTCTTGTGACACTAACCTCTGGTTGTTCCTCTTCTTTTCCGGTCGAAGCGTTGGTGGATTCCGGGGCCGACGGCAACTTCATCGACGCAGATTTTCTCCGTCAGTGTGGATTCCAGTCCCAACCACTCGGAGAACCCATTAATGCCACGGCGATCGATGGACACGTTATCACCAGGGTGACCCACCAGTCCTCCCCGTTGGAGATGGTGGTATCGGGTAATCACCGTGAGCACCTTTCGTTTAACGTTATTTCTTCACCCGGCTCACCCCTTGTGTTAGGTTTCCCCTGGCTTAGGTTGCACAATCCACAGGTCGACTGGCAAAACCGACGTATCGTCGGGTGGAGCAATCAGTGCCATGCAACTTGCCTCCAATCTGCCGTGACAACCGTCTCTTCTGACACGGTAGGCTCAATCGACCCGGTGGATGTTGCGTCTATCCCGGCAGAGTATCATGACCTCAAAGAGGTCTTCAGTAAGGAGAAGGCACAATCTCTCCCGCCTCATCGGCCATATGATTGCGCCATCGACCTCCTCCCTGGGGCAACCTTATCCGCCAGTCGCCTGTACAATCTGTCTGCTCCAGAGAGGGGGGCGATGGAGAAGTACATCAATGAGTCCCTGGCGTCGGGGCTTATCCGCTCTTCCTCGGCACCCATAGCAGCGGGGTCCTTTTTTGTGGGTAAAAAGGATGGTTCCCTCCGTCCGTGCGTCGATTATCGGGGTCTTAATAACATCACCGTTCGCAACAAATACCCGTTGCCCCTCATTAATTCGGCGTTCGAGCTACTTCAGGGAGCCCGGGTCTTTACAAAACTCGATCTGCGTTGCGCCTACCATCTCGTCCGAATGCGGGAGGGGGACGAGTGGAAGACGGCGTTCAACACCCACCTGGGCCAATTCGAATACTTGGTCATGCCTTTCGGGTTAACTAACGCTCCCGCAGTCTTCCAGGCATTCATCAACGATGTACTGCCTGACTTCCTTAATCGTTTTGTCTTTGTTTATCTGGACGACATTCTTATTTTTTCGCCCACTGTTGAGGAGCACATCGTCCATGTCCGTGCGGTACTCCAGCGGCTCCTTGTTCCCTCAGAAGGTAACACTGTTGTGGTCACGATTGTGGACCGATTCTCCAAAGCTGCACATCTGGTGCCTCTTCCTAAACTCCCTTCAGCCTTGGAGACTGCCCAGCTCATGGTGACCCATGTGTTCCGTCTGCATGGTATCCCTCTGGACATAGTCTCTGACCAGGGTCCGCAATTCACATCAGCTGTTTGGAGGTCCTTCTGTAAGGCGCTGGGGGCTTCCGTCAGCTTGTCATCTGGCTTCCACCCCCAATCCAACGGCCAGTCGGAGCGGGCTAACCAACACCTGGAATCCACATTACGGTGCGTGTTGGCCTCTGCCCAGTCCACGTGGTCGTCTCATCTCCCGTGGATTGAGTATGCCCATAATTCCCAAGTTAGTTCCTCCACAGGATTGTCCCCGTTCGAGGCTTCTCTGGGTTACCAACCCCCATTGTTCCCGGATCAGGAACAGGAGCTGGCCGACCCTTCGGTGCAGCTCCATATCAGACGGTGTCGTCGGATCTGGAGGAAAACTAGGAGGGCCCTCCAACAGGCCTGCGGCCGGGCTCGGCGCCAAGCTAATCGCCACCGTCAGCCAGCCCCAGCATATCAGGTTGGTCAGTCTGTCCTTCTGTCTACCAGGAACATTCCCCTCAGGGCGGAGTCTCGCAAGCTTTCTCCCCGCTTCATTGGCCCTTTCCGGATCCTGCAGCTGGTCAACCCGGTGTCGGTAAAGCTCGCCCTGCCCTCTTCCATGAAGGTACATCCTGTGTTCCATGTCTCTCAGATCAAACCGGTTTCTACCAGTCCCCTCCAGCCTCCTTCTGCTCCCCCTCCGCCTCCTCGCCTTGTCGACGGCTCGGATGCGTACACGGTCAACCGTCTTTTGGATGTTCGTCGCCGAGGTCGGGGTCTACAGTACCTCGTGGACTGGGAGGGTTATGGCCCGGAGGAACGGTGCTGGGTGCCCCGTTCAGCGATCCTGGACCCTGGCTTGGTCCGGGACTTTCACCGCCGCTTTCCGGACAGGCCTGGTGGTCCGCCAGGTGGCGTCCGGGGGGGGTACTGTGGTGTGAGGCCTTTTAGGCCTGCTTGTTTTTTTTTCTCCCCCAAAACTCACAGGTGCTGGATGGCTTCTAACGAGAGGATTGGCTGATTGCTCCCAGCTGCACAGACTTACCGGTATAAAAGACCTGGTGTCACCCACAGTCTCTGTCTTCAACGATTCTAGTGGTAAACTGACCACCTCTAAGCTGAGTCAAATTTTGATATCAGACTAATTTTCTTATTCTCCCCACAGGAACCTTCAGCCCTTCCTCTTGGCCATCCAGCACTGCCTGAAGCCGTTATCTCTCTGCTCTGGATTCCTTTGTTCAGCACTTAATAAACTGTTAAACCTGCATTTGAATCCTCCTCATTCCCTCTCCCACACAACAGAGTCTAAAATTGAATAAAAGTAAAGTGAGCAGCCAAACATCTGGTGTCAAGATGTAAAAATGATCTGGAAGTTTTAAATCAGTGGTGAAATGTTGTGAGATGTTTTTTCAAACTACTGTTTGATTGTTCTATTCTGTTTATAAACTCCACAATGGAATCACACAAGTGGATTTTTATAAAGATTCAGATTGTTTTATTGTTGTAACACAGGTGGGACATCTTGTTTTTTTTCAACTCGGTCTCTCTGTTGAAACAAAGAGGTGACGTGGCCTTCTAAAACCTGCAAAGTTCCAGTAAAAAGGTTGACGTGTCAGAGAGAAAGGGCGTGCACACTCTCTGTCAATAAAGGTTCATCACAATGAGGGTCCAACATACAAACTCCCAGATCCTCATCAGTTTGATCTTCAGCAGCTATGATACCTCCCCTTTACGTGTTCTATCTATATGTGAGCCCCGAACCGCTTAATCCCGACCTGCAAGGAACTTCACACTGAGTCCGGTATGATACTTTTGAAACTTCAGCATCAGGTAGATGTTATGTTTAAAGGACAGATGTGCTAACATATGTAAACACTGATTTTATCAGAGAAAAGAAAGAAATGTGTCTTTACCCCATGTATTAGTGCTATTTCTATACTAGAAAAGAAATAGAATTTCTTTTCTAGTAGAATACTCTGCTTTGCTTTGACGAACTGAGCGCGTGCGGTTCTTGCCTAAAACCTCACTACCCGTTCAATTAAAATATGTATTTCTTTATTAATTTCTCTGCATACCTTTTACCAGGAACAAAAGCTGCAGAGCAGGTCTATAACTCGAAATTAACAAATCGACCTGGAGAGCAATCACTCGTTACTCGTGTTTTAGCATTTAAATAAGTTTCATTCAGATTTTATTTCTAAAATTCAGAAGCTTACCTTGAATCAGACCAAAGCATCCTCGATCCTGCAGAGCTGATTCAACCATGCGCCAGAATAGTTGCTCAGCACCTTTATTGGGTCTGGGGGATAAGAAATTACTGGACAAGGAAAACGCCTTGACACAAATGTTATTACACACACAAAAACTTTATTCAAATTCAACAAGTTACAATCTTAACAAATTATTCTAAAAGAATTGCCACCCTGTGCCCATGGTGGTCTATACTATTCTAAAAACTAAGTCCTAACCAGACCCTACTATCGAAGCCTCCGATCCTAAGCCGATCTGTCGAGGTTTCCTCTCCCTAACCTACTCTTTCGCGCACGGACTCTTGAGTTTTTAAGCCGAGTTCCGTCGCGTCACATCAAAGTTTTTATACAAAGTGTGGCGTCACATACCAGAGGCAGGTGCTTCTAGCTCTAATTTTCCTCTCTCACTGACAATTTCTGACCTTAGCGACACCTGTTGACCCAAGGAATAAACTGACCATTGACCTCAACTTAACCTCACATTTTGGAAGCTGTCAGCTCAACCCCTCCCTTAGAGCACAGGGTGGCTTCCCCAGTAACACAAAGATATTTGGTTTCTTGAAATGATCACCCAAAAACCATTTGATATCTTACAAAGAACATTCCAACATGAAGAATAAATCAAAATAAAAGCATGAAAGAAACACAAAATCATTCATATATAAGTAAAGCATAATAACTAAACAATACATAAGAGTTCTAATATCTAGGCAAAATAATAATATAAAGAATAAGAAATAGCATCCAGGCATTCCATCATAGAAACAGGCCACGCCTGTTCGACATCCCCCCATGGAATGACTGGATGAGAAGATGGGATACACACAACATGGAGGAGAGATACACACAACATGCCATGAGTCGGCTTCCCTGGTTCCGTTGTAATGAGCAGGAGAACACATTGAAATCTCATTCACACTGTCCATGTAGTTTTCCGAGACCTGCAGCTTCACGCTCTGGTGAAGGCGGGGGTGGAGAAGGAGGCTGCTATTCCAGCCAGGTGTCGTGCTCGTCGTCAGGGGTCAGCAGAAGGCCATCACCAAACTGGTGTACAGACGTAATAGAAACAGATCCCTTCCCCCCTGAAAACTCCACCCATCTGATACAATGAACATGACCAGAGGAGGAATCAGGAAAGGATTCACAGATCTGCTTTTCCACAGATGAGCCACCTGCCCCTTTAGAGCCAACCACAGCAGCAGACCCACCTTCTCCTTCATCATTCTGTGATCCCATGGACAGGGTTTCACGACCATGATCGCCCACCAAAGCAGGAAGCTTTGGATAATCTTCATGGAGAATAGTTCCCTTATCAACTGGAATTCAAGAGGAAATCACCTTGAATTCTGAATTGTTCTCCTCACAAGGGTTCTGGAAAAAAACAAAAAGAATATCCTTCTGAGAGACAGAGAGTGTAAAACACAGATAGGCCCACCTCAGTGTGGGACATCACCCCCTCCTCTTCTTTCTCTCTCTCTCTCTCTCTCTTTTCTATTATCATGACTTTCCCCCATGATGCAAAACACAAACAGTAATATTGTATCAATTCTCGAGAAACTTTTCAATAACCACTATTTATACAATAGAAAGTGTAAAAATAAGTTCTCTAATTAACTTATAAAAACTCTCAACCACAACAGGACTCTCAAAAACCCTGATGATATGTCTATCAGGGACCCTCCTCCGAGGAGCCCTGCAGTAACACGCAGTATCTCTAAACCTCACAACTGCAAAGTTACAGAAAAATGATAACCTGTTTATCCAATAACAGTTCAACCAAACTACACAGGTTTATGCTTGTTTCACAATGTAAACAAAAGAACAAAGCAAGAGAATTTAACAGAGTTGATTTTGCCCACTGTGATGACATGTAAGACAACATTTCAACAGCATTATTCAATCCTGAGGCTTCGAGCCTCAACAACAAATAATTCACAACAAGCAAAATAAGCAGCAATATTAATGAGGTATTGTGCCTCAATAATAACAAATATTAGAACAATCTGCACCTGAAAATTAGAAATATCCTCCCTCCAACTGTCACCATCCTGTGGAATAAAAAATCTGTGTGTTTTTTACTCCTACAATTGTCATATGAGAAACAATCACAAATGTGGTGATCATTGAATATAAAACATGAAAATAATCAGCATTAATGCAACACTAATTATTCTACAACATCTACACCCTTTACATTAAAGGGAATTTTGATGGGATGAGAATCCCAAAATTAGGTCTACTTCGAAGTCCTTCTCCTGCACCTCCCCCCTCCAAACATGGCTTTGTTACCTCACCCATGTTTGGACCAACAAGGAGAGATGAGCACCACCTTTCCAAATAAAGTTTTGGTACTAACTTGCATATTGTGTTTTGTGCCACATAATTTTAAAAAATGCCAACCGGAGTTGGTTTTTCTGGTTAAGAAAATGAACCATGGCTATTGTAAAAAATATCCTTACAAAGTAAAACAAACAAAAAAAATGTAAAGACTGTTAAGGTTTTTCTAAAGTTGTTCTAAGTTGTTAAAAACTGAGTTAAAAAAAACAACAACTGGAGTTGCATATGCAAATTATCTGATTAGCCAAAATTTATGTTTATGGTTAATGAAACAAAAAATAAAACAATAAAATACTACACAAAATTAATCCTAGAGATAAAATATTATCAAATTCAAACCTAAACATTTTGTCAAGTCAATAATGTTTGTATGAATTAATATAGAATAATGAAAGTGAATTATTTAATTATTGTTAATTTATATATGTATGAGTACTGGAAGTGGGTTTAAATAAGTTTAAATAAGTTTTCTTCTCCCCACTCCTTTAATAGAAACTTTGACTTGTGCACCTGTTCTTATTCTGAATTGACGCCAAATATTGAAGAATGTTTATGTTAAATTTAAAAACATTTTAACCTGTTCAAGATAAATAAATAAATAAAATAAACAGACAAAATTATATTAAATACTCTAACTACACATATAACACAATCATCAGAAAAAAATAATAATAATAAAAAAAATATTTAATTAATTTTTAAAGTCCAAATGTAACCTGGCGGACTTACTCCTATCCTACTTTTCCCCCTCCCCAAGGCGCTTAGTAACATATTCCCACGAGCGAGTGATTTGTTTATTTGTTTATTTGTTAGATCCCCATTAGCATCAGCAGCGAACTGCGTCAGCTACTCTTCCTGGGGTCAAATGAAATTTCAAATATTACAATTAACAAATTAAATCACATAATTTGTTAATTGTAATATTTGAAATTTCATTTGATTGATCTCAATTTCTGTTCCCAGAGCAGCGACCATTATTAAATAAATCTAAAATTATATTATTATGAACATAATAAATTTATTATAAATATTACATTATTTAAATAGAAAAAACATCTCACATAGAAATTAAATCTCCACGAATATTGACAATTTTACTCTGACTTTTTAAATTCATACCGTTCTGTTTTGGTCCCCTCCTGATCCATACGCAGTCCCGATCCGAAATGGGAGAAAACTCCATGTCAGATCAGCCAACATAAATCAGAACACAAGAGGCCAAAAAATTAACTGTGCCTAACACAATTTTTTGCAATTATAATTTTTTATATAAATTTACGTGTCTATATAAGCCGTCTGCTAATTTTACAATGACCCTCGTATAAACACGTCCGAGGAGTGCACTGTAAATTTTATATGGTCGAGGCTCCTGTATCAAACGGATACAGGGGGTTTTCACCCTTAAATTTCAACCCAGAATTTTCCGTCAATTTCTATGATTTTGAGGAGGTTTTCAACAATCGCTCCTCATAAAATTTCTGTTTATTCATGCTTAACCTCGTAGGCTTCGGGCTCGTACTCCCTCTGCCACTCTTGGAGCCTCTCGACGGAGGCATCCCTCTCCCCCTGAGGAAGACGCTTTAAAGTCTCCGGAGGCACCGTGGGCCTCGGAGGGCGCATCCCGTCCCCCGACTGAGCATTCTTATACACCTTACCCCCATTTTGGGTTTGTGTCTGATAAGACTGCTGTCGCGGCATATTAGGAGGAGGATGATATAATGAAGGTTTACGATCAGATCCCCTATTTTCTATCCTCTTCTGAGCTTTCATTAACGCTAATTTGTCCCAAGCTCTTAATTTTAAAATCATGGTGAAAGCATCCCACTCCTCCCAGCTAGACACCATCTCCATAGTGTCAGGTAAAGCTAATAAAAGTCTCTCTTGACACTTTACGTTAGCTCCTTTAGATCGGAGTATGGTCATAGCCTGGAAAAGTGACATGTCTCCGGAACGAACTGATTCAGCTAACTGCTCTTTAAGCCTTTCCATTGAATCTTCCCCTGGCATGCTAACCTTATCAACCAGCATATCACTAGCCCTAAGACCATCTGGAATTTCTAATTTACGCTGAGCCTTCAAAAACGCAGTGACCATAGAATCGTCTAACGCGTATTTATTTCCTCCTATATTTTCTACCACCCTCTGCAGGAAATGACCAGTCTGTTCACCCTTCTGCTTAACGGGAATGACATCATTCAAAGCACAATGATAACCAGAGACTGGTCTGTAACAACCTGACGTTTCTACACCCGCAGGAGCACCAGTAAAACTCTTTTGCCACCTTAAGTGTGAATCCTCACACTCGCGCTCAACAGGTTGTTCAATGTGAAACGCGTGCCTCTCTGTGGGATAGAATTCAGAGAGACTAGGCATTAACTCAAATGGTTGTCGCATCATACGATTCTGTTTTTCTACTGATCGATCCCTTTTAACACACTGCTCTTTAAAATAATCAAATCCAGCTCTAAAATGTGCATTCTTATACGAAGTAGACAGACCAGGAAGTTCCCGAACCTGTTTTGGTGTGAGTCCTTGTTTAGCAGCCTCAATTGAAAGGCGCGTAGCATCATAACCCGGATAGGGTCTCTTTTCCCATTCCTCATCCTCTATTTCCTGTTCTGGAGGATCTGGCATAAAAGGAGAAAACACATTACCATCAATTGTCCTAACAACGGGATGGTTAGAAGGCCAGGCCTGAGGATTAATCCTCAGTTCAGGCATAAACGCTGCATTACGCTGTCTCCCCCGAATAACCCGAGGAAGTGGCGCCTCCCGAAGAATAGGCTCCTCAAAACTAACTTTCCTAGGTGTACTAGCTATTATAGGTCTCCTTGCCGGAGAAAAATTATCTCCAGAGAAACAAGGATGAGGAATAGGAATCACAGGATATAATGAACGAGGCTCTGAAACAATTTGCGCTGGTGGAGGGGATCCACTCAAAGATCTTACATTTTGTACAGAATGGAAATTCTGCAACCCTCTAACGGGTTTTACCAAATCACCAAACCCCTCACCAGGATCTTCAGAATCAGAAGTTGGTTCTGGTTCATCAGAATAAAACTGCCTCTCCCCCGACTGTGAGCCGAATGGAGAAAGCCCTTGCGCTGGATCTGAATTTAAAGCAACAGATGTGTGTGCTTTAGGATCTTCAATTAATTGACCAAACTGTTGAACTGCAGAGTGATTTAGTAAATTTATTATGATCTCTGATCCTACCGGAAAGTCATGAGTCAATTCCTCAACCACAATTCGCCATATATCCAGATTAGGAATCCCATCAAGCCTCCCCGACCACCTCAAGTTCAGTAACACAACACGCCCTTCAGCAGCTAGTTTCCTACTAGCAACAATGAGATTTTTCACAGCTTTAACATTTAACACCTGTATCCAAAAAACAGTCGGGTGGTCAGGAAGGTTAGACGCGGGCTCCTCCTGATGGATCATATAGAGTGACGCCCGTGCTCTATGTAACATGGCATTAACAACATTTTTTGTCAGAGCGCTTCTGAGCCCCGCTAAATAAGCAGGTGCTTGTTCCAAATTATTTTGTTGGTAAGGTTGAATTATTCCTAAAAGAGGAGTTTTTTCCAAAATATTTTTAACCGTCATTGTGGTGAGAAATATAGTCCAACTACCCCTAGGACTCTGAATAATAAACGGACTGAACTCAGGAGAATATTTGCCTACATTATCATTCAACGGAGAAGATGAAAACTTCTCTGACTCCTTCCCTGACATTGCATCCAAATCTTCTGCTTTCACGGAAGAAACTACCTCTGCCCCAGTCTCCACCGAGGCAGCCGGAAGAAGACACGGGTTACCCACCCGGGGTACAACATCACCAGTATCCAAAGATAGAACTACATCACTTCTAGGAGAAGAAAACGATTTCTCCCTGAATTTCCCAGTGCTACTCAAACTCCCCTCACTAGAGCCTAACCCGGTTAGGGGAGTACGCTCTAAAAACTGCAAAGTTTTCAGAACCTGCTCTCCTTCCTGGCGGTCCTGGACAACCAGATGAATCTTTTTTTCTGGCTGCATCCTTACCGCTCTAGCTAAAGCCCGTGCTGCTTCATTAACACTATAATTAAAAACACCACATCCATACAAGGTGGTAACCACTTCTTTATTAACCGAAAATTTTAACGCACCCAGAAGAGTATTAAATAAATATTCTTCCGCTCTGCGCGAACTCCAAACGGAATCGCGAGAGGAAAATTCCACGTTAAGGATATTTCCCTCTGGTATAGGACACAAATGAACTCCTGGTTCTTCCTGATTATCAGATTTATTCTTCAGAGCAGTAACCGTATAACACTCCGCTAATTCCCTGGGCCACCTGTCTTTTAATGATGAGCCTACCTCGGGGTGGATGGAACCTGCGCGGGCAGGATTTAAAATATCTACTTTTTCTGAACTAGGGAGATCCATAAACCTAAAATTCGGATGTTCATAAACCCAGAGATTGCCTTTCTTCCCGATCAATAGAGGCCGAGAATCAGGTCCAATCCTGAGTTTACTAAAACTCTGAGCTGAGCTCTCCCCCGAAGGGGAGACTGTGGAGAGGAGCGGACATGCTGCTCCTTCCCACCTTTCCTCAGAATCATTTAAACACGGTTCAACAAGAAAATCTGGGTTTACAGAAAATGGTCTACTAGGTGTACTTACATAATTATACACAGACCCGTCTTCATCCATGTTTTCAAACTGCTGTTGTTTTTGCCTGCCCTTCTGTGAGGTTTAAAAGACGTAGAAGTATACTTACCCTGCTCAGGCCCTCAACCGGGTTTTTATTTGGCTATAACCTTCAGCAGTGAATAACAGGAGATAATAATTTGTGAGCATAAATTTTAGAGGAAACTTCCAGGCGTCCCCGAATAATTACTCTTAACACCACTCTAAACCCACTAGCCCGTTTGTCTCCATGGGGTGGAGGGAACAAATAGATCATCAGCTAGACTTCACACTAAAAAGGTTCTTTTATTAATGCCGCTGGACAATATTCACATTAAGAATATTGTCCCTTCGTGGTCGCCATGACAAACTGAGCGCGTGCGGTTCTTGCCTAAAACCTCACTACCCGTTCAATTAAAAAATGTATTTCTTTATTAATTTCTCTGCATACCTTTTACCAGGAACAAAAGCTGCAGAGCAGGTCTATAACTCGAAATTAACAAATCGACCTGGAGATCAATCACTCGTTACTCGTGTTTTAGCATTTAAATAAGTTTCATTCAGATTTTATTTCTAAAATTCAGAAGCTTACCTTGAATCAGACCAAAGCACCCTCGATCCTGCAGAGCTGATTCAACCATGCGCCAGAATAGTTGCTCAGCACCTTTATTGGGTCTGGGGGATAAGAAATTACTGGACAAGGAAAACGCCTTGACACAAATGTTATTACACACACAAAAATTTTACTCAAATTCAACAAGTTACAATCTTAACAAATTATTCTAAAAGAATTGCCACCCTGTGCCCATGGTGGTCTATACTATTCTAAAAACTAAGTCCTAACCAGACCCTACTATCTAAGCCTCCGATCCTAAGCCGATCTGTCGAGGTTTCCTCTCCCTAACCTACTCTTTCGCGCACGGACTCTTGAGTTTTTAAGCCGAGTTCCGTCGCGTCACATCAAAGTTTTTATACAAAGTGTGGCGTCACATACCAGAGGCAGGTGCTTCTAGCTCTAATTTTCCTCTCTCACTGACAATTTCTGACCTTAGCGACACCTGTTGACCCAAGGAATAAACTGACCATTGACCTCAACTTAACCTCACATTTTGGAAGCTGTCAGCTCAACCCCTCCCTTAGAGCACAGGGTGGCTTCCCCAGTAACACAAAGATATTTGGTTTCTTGAAATGATCACCCAAAAACCATTTGATATCTTACAAAGAACATTCCAACATGAAGAATAAATCAAAATAAAAGCATGAAAGAAACACAAAGTCATTCATATATAAGTAAAGCATAATAACTAAACAATACATAAGAGTTCTAATATCTAGGCAAAATAATAATATAAAGAATAAGAAATAGCATCCAGGCATTCCATCATAGAAACAGGCCACGCCTGTTCGACAGCTTAGATACTAAAATACTTTGTTTTACTTGTATATGAAATACTATACCTTGCTGAAACATTGAAATACTTTGTTTAGCTTTTGTGCTTTTTATTCTAATTAGTTTTCCATGATGAAATGTTTGAATGGTCATTGTGAGATATCAAATGTTTTTGGAGGATCATTTTAAGATGTCAACCATTTCTGTTATTTTTTTACTGTGTGTAAACTCGTGTAGCCACATCTGTTGTAAGGCGGATGGGAGGTGAGATGACAGCTTGCAGAATGTGAGGTTGACAGCAACGGCAAGTTATCAGCTTGTGCAACAGGTGTCGCTAAAGTTGTAAATTGTCACAGGATGAAGAAGAAAAGAAGGGGAAAGAGAGAAGAAATACAGCTAGAAGCACCTGCCTTTTATGCAGTGCACACACCACAGTATAAAAACTGTGATCAGATGCGTTGGAGCTCTCTTTAAAAGCTGAGGGATTCAGACTCTCGGTAGGAGTTGGGGTAAGATAGGTTGCCTGGCTAATCGTTTCGATCAGGAGAAAGGCTGCTAGTCGTGAGATCAGAAAGTGTTAGTTTCTTACACACATCTTGTCTAAATAGGTGTCTTAGCCGTTGTTGTTTTAAAACTTGTAACCTGCTTGACATGAAAAAAAAAAAAAAAAATGAACCCAAATCTCTCTGTTTGAGTAAAAAATTCTGTGTCAAGGTTTCCCGTATTTTTCATTCCTGTCCCCAAGGCCCAGTAGGGTGTTTATTTAACTATTTCAGAACATAGTAAAATCAGCACTGCAGGATTTAGGCTGCTTTGACCAGATTAACACTAAGTCGCTGAGTTCTAGTTTTAGATTACAATAAACTAAGTGTTCAAACGTGGGTAACAGGTGATTGATCTCCAAATTGATTTGTTTCAATTTTGAGTTATAGACCTGCTCTGTAGCTCCTGTCCCTGATAAAAGGATGCAGTGAAAGTCTGTCATAAAACATCTTACGAGGACAACCTGTAGTCTGAATGAAGACAAGAAACAAACTGGTGAAGAATCAAAGTCATGACACACATTATATACAGATGGGAGGGAGAGACATCAAGATACGTGAGACACATTAGGACAGATCAGCAAAGAGAGGGGAGGTCGAGAGATTTGAAATGAGAGGGAGGTCAGATTTTCAAAATGAAACAGGAAGCAAACAACAAAACCGCTGAGCGGACCTGAAATCCTGACAACAGACAAGTGGAGCATGTGTACTTTATAGCTGTGAAATACTAAAACAGACTTCATAACTTCTGATCCTTCGGTAATCAAAGTGTTTAGTTCTTCCACTGATAGCATGTTGTCTTAGTTTTGACTGATTTGTGTGTTTTCTCTGTCTTTGCATCACAGATGGAGGGGGTATGGTACCGTGCAGGGATTGCCAGTGATGATCGATATTTTGTGAAAAACAAAGAAGTATTTCAGCTTAGAAAATACAGAATTAAAAAATCTGAAGAGAACGACTTACTCTTGTCCTATACAGAATAGAAGTGAGTCCAAAATAACAAACAGGAACATTTGGACAACAGGAAAAAGTTTTCAAGAATGTGACGGACGTCTTCGGATGGCAAAGTTTTTTCAAGATTGTGAAATAATTAATACTGGAGAAAACACAGTCATCAGGGACTTTTGTTGGACTTAAAAGAACTGAAACTCCAGCAAGGAGGATGATATAAACTAAACTACCAGTTCAGTACCAGTCAGACAGAACTGAAGAAACCATTCGGATGAGACACTAAACGTTTTCTAACCAGAAACTTTTTTTTTACGTGAATGACTGAGAATCCACACAGACATTAAACCTTCTTCATTTTCTCCAGCAAGTTGGTTAATCTTGTTTTTGAAGGATGAAATGAACATATTATTTAAATGTCTGAATGTCTGTTACTTTAAGTAGAATCACATCACCTCGTTCCTATACCCCGGCTGTTTCCTTCAGCTCACCCTGAGCTGATGTCCTTTGACAGCTCTTTGGTCTCGTCCACAGTGGAGTTTGGAGTGTTTAAGGTTGTGAACGGGTGTCTTTTATAAAGATAACACGTTCAAATAGGTGTCATTAATACAGGTAAGAAGTGAAGGACCGAAGAGCCTCTTATAGAAGAAGTTACAGGTCTCTGAGACAGAAATCTAGCTTGTTTGTAGGCGACCAAATACTTATTTTCCACCATCATTTGCATATTAATTTTTTAAAATTCAGACAATGATATTTTAATTATTTTTTCTCTAATACTCTGTGTTAGTTGAGGTTTAACTATGATGAAAATGACTGGCCTCATCTTTTTAAATTAGAGAATGTGCACAATTGGTGCCTGACTAAATCGTTTTTGTCCCACTGTTTTTCTGTTCAAACAAGTTTTTGTTTGGTGAAAAACAATCCAAACATTCATTATGTTTTTATTTGTACTAAAAATAAATTTTATATTAAATCTATGATCATTTTCTCCTCATAGTTTGATGATTCAACTGTTTTTTTTTTATCGTTACTGAAGCTTACTGGAAGCACAAACATTTTAAAACCATCTGGTTTTAATTGAGTTACTTTGAACCCTACATTTTCACAGTACCCCACCGTGTTGTTGATTTGGAGTCTTCACAGGAAAGTCAGGTTTTCCTTCATAATGGGGTATCCTGGTATTTTCTCAGGCATGTTGGGTGGCATAGAATCACCAGCAGATCTGAGGTCTAACTGCGGGCTTTCTGTCAGTGAGACAGGTCCAGGTTTCCTGAAAAGGGAAGCATTACGGTAAGGTTCAGGGTTATGGTTTTTCACTTGTGAAGCTGCCCACAGCGGCTGCCAATAAACCGTTGATTCAAAGAATCCAGGTAGTTACATTACAAACTCTGTTCTGTTTCGAATTCTTCCACTTATCCGAGGCCGAGTTACAAGGGCAACAGCTTAAGACGGAAAGACCAGGCATCTCTCACCCCCGCAGTATCCTCCAGCTCACCCGGGAGGATCCTGAGGTATTCCCCGGCAAGTTGGAAGATATACCTCTTTTCACAACCAAAAGGCACATCGTATTAAAAGGCGCAGTCCCAGTTTCGTGTCCTCTGTATTAAACACACACATAAGCCGGACGTGATGATAGTGCGCTGGTTTTATATACATATCCTCGTCCGCCGTACAACAACAACACACACAAGCAGAAGAGTATGCATATTTAAAAATAGATCAGGAGTAAAACTGAGTTTGGTTGGCTTTATTTAAATATTAGTTACAGTTGTCATAATGTCATTTATCAAATTGACATAATTTGATAATCCAAGTCCTTATCCTCTGTTTCAGAATCTAACACCTGCGTTAAATCCAACATAGCAGGTTCACTTTCCTCGCTGTCAGAGTCACTTTCTGTACCGTGCGGCTCCTCGGAAATGATATGTTAAGCAGATATGTTAGCCCAAGCATCTACAATCCACTGGCTAACTGTCGCGTAATTTGCCCGGCGCTGCCTTCCATCCTCCGTCAAGCCGTGGTCTCCTTCGGTCATCCATGGCGCCCACGCCTCTCGCTGCCTTACTTTGAACGGCCGGTTCACGCCTATGTCCAGTGGTTGCAGTTCCTTTGTCAGACCTCCCAGAATCACAACAAACATAATGTTCATCTGCTTCACTTGTTTTTTCACAACATACATTGAGCGCATTGCACAATTGGGTGCACTGCACGTTAGGGCGCACTGCGCATTTTTAAAGAAATTCTAAGACTTTTATATACGCCTTATGGTCGTGAAAATACTGTAGTCTTTCCAGCGGGACCGGGGCATACCTCTGTGTCTCCTCCCAGTGGGACGTGCCCAAAGTACCTCACCAGAGAGGCTCTTGGGAGGCAGTCTAACTAGATCCGAATCCTAACCAAGATTTTGTGGCTAAAGCAAATTCAATGTGAATAATAAAAAACAAACTGGATTAGCCACAGTGGCTATTAATTTTTCGACCCAAGAGTGAGCGCAGACATGCAAACTCCACACAGAAAGGACAGTGTTCCAAGTCTTGTCGTCACCCGGGACTCAAACCCATGACCTTCTTGCTGTGATGCCACCGTGCTAACCACCGCACAAATATGCTGATGTACGTAACAGACAAAAAAAAGATAAAAATACCATTTTTTTTTTAACCCAAAAAGCAATTGACATATTAAATCATTAACATATTATTTAATTAATTGGAGAACAATGATTTCACAGGGACAACAACTTTTTGGCTTTAAAGTTATTTTATTACTAATTATCAGAGTTTTCTTTTTAATGATTAAAACTCAGAAATGTGCCTTGTAACACATGAAGGTCCTCAGAGATCCCTTCTGGGACACATAATACTTATTTTAGACATGAAGGAACTTTTTAAAATATCAAATTAGTTTTTGTTTTATTTGGAGATGACAAAACTTTACATTGTTCAGGAGGAATTAAGAAAATAAACAAACAACAAAACAACTATCAGAATAAAATGGTTTGATACAAATAAAAGTAAATAAAAACGATGAACATTACTGTCATGTTTAATCTGTCTGTATCCCTCTTTCCCCTTACACCCTACCCAAACCAGAGTCTGTAACCCCCCATCACCATCTCATTCATTGTTCTCTATTGTCTGTTTATTTAGATTTACACTGCTAGTTGGCACAATACAATTCACATGTTGTCCACCTCTCTCCCTCCTCTCTGGGAGAGAGCCCAATTCAGGACTCTGCGTTCCTGTCCTGGGCATGGCCACACTGAGGAGACCTCCGCGCTTCATCATCCCCGCTCCATCAGGATGAAGAACATCTACTTATCACCGTCCAGGGCATCGCTGGGCTGAGGTAATGAGTTCCCCATGTAACCATCAGGATGAAGAACATCTACTCATCTCCGTACTGGACATCGCTGGGCTGAGGAGTCCCCGTGTTTCCATCAGGATGAAGAACATCTACTCATCTCCGTACTGGACATCGCTGGGCTGAGGAGTCCCCGTGTTTCCATCAGGATGAAGAACATCTATTCATCCCCGTACTGGACATCTCCGGGTGGAGGAGTCCCCCATGTTTCCATCAGGATGAAGAACATCTACTCATCCCCGTACTGGACATCTCCGGGTGGAGGAGTACCCCGTGTTTCCATCAGGATGATGAACATCTACTCATCCCCGTACTGGACATCGCTGGGCTGACGAGTCCCCGTGTTTCCATCAGGATGAAGAACATCTACTCATCCCCGTACTGGACATCTCCGGGTAGAGGAGTCCCCCGTGTTTCCATCAGGATGAAGAACATCTACTCATCCCCGTACTGGACATCTCCGGGTAGAGGAGTCCCCCGTGTTTCCATCAGGATGAAGAACATCTACTCATCCCCGTACTGGACATCGCTGGGCTGAGGAGCCCCCCGTGTTTCCATCAGGATGAAGAACATCCATTGACTTCTTTAGATATTTAGCTGTAGAGTAGAATAAGCTAATATTTAAACAATAATCTTTGACACATTGGTTGCTCGTCCCGGGGGAAGGATCTCTCTATCATGTGGATCCCCAAGAGATTTCTTATTTTTTTTCCCCACTGATGGGTTTTTTAGGAGTTTTTCCTCACCGAAAAGGAGAGTCTAAAGGCATAAATGTGCTAGTCTTGTTTAGTTAGCGTTTGTTAGTTATTTTTCTTTCTGTGTATTTGTGTTAATACATTTCTCTTTTTCTTGTGAAGCCCATTGAGACGGAAATTCTATGATTTTGGGCTAAAAAATAAAATTGAATTGAATCTGTCTCGGGGTTGCACTTTCTGTTTTATTTTGAAACAAACTCCCATTACAAGCATGTTCCTTTCTGCCCTGTTGTGTTACCCACAGCTGTGATTGTCTAATTCTCCCTGATTGTTTCCACCTGGGAGTCCCTTCCTTTTGTCTTAAATAGCCTGTGTCTTCTTGTCCTGTGCCAGTGTGTTTGGTTCCATGTCACAGCAAAGAGGTGAAATTTCTAAAATCTCCTAACATGAGTCCTAATTATTGTTATTCCTGACAATTATTGGGATTAAGACTGAAGATATGTTTGTTGAATGAGTTTACATTGATATTGTATCTCAATTTTTAATGAAAAATCTACACAAATTTTTGAGAACATCAGCCTTCTCATAAAAAGTCAAATTTGTTTGAAATATGATCTTTTTTTTATTTAAATCAGTTCTTCTGGGGGAGAGGGAGGTATCAGTCAACCATTTTAGTGTTCCAGAGTGCGTTATGTAGAACATGTAGATGTTATGTTTCCATTAAAACTTCTTAAAACGAACATCTGAGATTCTCTGGTCTCTACCTCTATGTGTGAAAAATTTGTGTTGATGTGTTTGTATAATATTGCTATAATCATGAAGGCTCAGAATAACTGAGAGTTTAAATAATTGTAAAAACTTTCTTTTCCATTAAAATAGTCTTAATACATCATTGTAAAATCTATTTATTCATTTTTATCAAACCCATCTGTTAATTTTATTTAGTAATTTTTTCAAATGATCAAATAAGTTCTTTTTGTAAAAAGAAAAGAGTTGAGGGAACAAACCAACAAATCTTTGTTTTCACAATGTTTTAAGACTTGCACACGCAAAATCTCCCAGCCCCCTCCAGAGTAGAGTTGATTGTGACACACTGTCAGCTGAATCACCAATGATGTGAGTTGGATTAAACCATCAGGGGCCTGTTTCAAGAAGGTTTTGTTGAAACTCAAGTTTGTTAATTTCAGAATGAGGAAAACTCTGACTTTTCGGTTTCAAAAAGGAAGGTAACTTAAACCAGTGAAAACTGGGTACGTTAAGCCCATTTCAAGAAGCGAGGTAATCAAAACTCAGAGTCGATTACTAGGGCAACTGACTCAGCAAACCAAACCTGGTCAGTAGCAAGTTTACTTGAGAAACCCAGAGTTTCGGTCTCAGAGGAAGACTTCATCCACCCTGCAGATTACTGGGATGGAAGGACAGTCAGGGACATTACATGACACAATGTTTTCTTTGATTAAAAAACAAACAAAAAAACCCCACCAATAAAAGAAACTGAGTCAATTAAGTCATAATTTATTTTGTTTTCTTAATTTCCTACAAATATAAAGGCAATTGTTAGATTTTATGATCATTCCACTAATTTATGAAATTCACTGCTAACTTTGCTTTTTGCCTTTTTCAATTTGTGTTGAAAGACTCAGTTTGTACACGTCCTTCTCTAGTAAATGGACATACAGAAGATTTAGAGTTACACGACAGTTTCTACTTCTATGGAATGGAATGCTGATATTTACTGAACATCAGTGAACTGTGTGCATCTGCGCCAAAGAATGCGATGGACCCTCCTCCTGCTGTTCTTCTACACTCTGTGGTTAAAAGGAGATAATAGGCATGTTTGAGATGATTTGCGCCTTGCCTGGATTTCAGACGAGACCAGGCGGCCGCTGCGGGGGGCGGGGAAAGGCTCCTGGAATAAAGTCGACCAGTTTTCTTTAAGTTTAGACAGACGAGAACAGGAAGTAACAGTTTATTTACATCCGGTTTTAAATTTTTACACGATAAATGTATCCATTTGTAGAAAAAAACGCATCAAATCAAAACTTGTGAAAGTTGATTTAGTTTTTTTATGTTTTTAGACTCAGAAGTTATTGTAGATTATTTTAATATAAATTAAGTTAATTAAGTTCCATATTTTAATGTTTTAAAACCATTTCCGTCATTTTTGAAGAGTTAAAGTAAAAGATCATCAGTGAGTGTGAGAGTGACGGGCGTAAAAAAATAAATCTTAAAGCAGCAATGAAATAAATATAAATAAAGCAGATATGTATCGATAAGAAATCAAAGAGTTTCTGATGAAAACATCACTGAGAGCCAATCAGCTATCAGTACACATCTTGAAAAGACTCCATTTCCCATCATGCCGTTTGCTTTGTAGTCCATACAGGCGGCGCAGTTGGAAAATAGCAGCTGCGTCCGCCTGGCTCAAAGCCTGCGTCCGCCTTGCTCTCGCGAGAGTCTCGTTACCGGCGCACAGGTGACATCAGAGCAAGTCGGCGGCATCGCAAACGCAAAAACTAACCGGCATGCATTGCGCACCGATCTGCGCCGATCAGAACTGCATCCGCCTGGGTCATCTCAAACACGCCTAATAATATCGGTATACTTGGAGAACAAGTTACATCATTTAGGCTACGCAACACAAAGATAAGAAATTGTGTAATGTGTATACACTGTATTAATATTGCCTCTGCAGTCATCTAAGTGGCAGTCATGGTGTCATTATCATCATAATCTTAAGAAGATGAGCATTTGGTTAGATTACACCTTGTGATCCCACAAATTATAATTTAGCAGGATATTTAACACATTCTGGGCTTCTGTTGTGGCAGGAGGATCCAAGAGGATGAAATGATCATCAGTATCTGTTAAGACCAACAAAGAACCCAACCCAGGGTCTGAGAAATGTATGTATCAAAAGTAGCTTATGTCAAAAAGACAGTATATAGGCAGGCCTCTTAGATCTTACAACTCCACTTGCATCCTGGGAGGGGGTGTGGGGCTGACTGGTTCTGATGAATTCCCCTCAGGAATACCTTCAGCCATTGGCCTTTCTGCATTTAGAGTGAGGACCATCTCTTCTGCATGAGAGAGTTGTGGTGGTGCAGGTCCTCCACCAGTTTTTCTGGCCTCTGCCTTTTTCCTGTTAGCTAGGTAGAAGACAAATGATTTAATTATGCAATTATTACATGCTAAAAAAGCTGCTGCACTGCTAAACTTAACGATTTAATATCTTGAAATGTTTGTAAAGTCAGGTGGTCTACACACATGATATAATCATACCTTACCTGTTTGAATCAGGTTTTTATATTTCAGTTTTAGCTGCTGCCATGTTCTTTCTCTCTCTGGAGGCTGCAGCTGTGTTGCTTTTTTCCCCCCTCCATTAAAAATGTGCTCGTACTCGCTGTATGTCTGCAGTAGGACATCCAGGTCTGCCTTTGAGAAATATGAAGACCTCTTTGGTTTTGCCCAGGTTTTTCATCTCCATATTTTATCAAAACGCATCATCTGTCATTGTAGAAATTGTTTTCTTGTTGTTGTTTTGGTTTCTTGGAGGAGGCATGACGTCATCTGCCAACACTATTGCCCGGCTATCCCTCTGATTGAAGCGCTCTTCCATCCTTCCCTGCAGAGGTTGCCAGTAGGGGGTGAAAATGGAGATAGGTCCTTCAATACAGGGGTAACCACCGTCTCCCAAAAGAAAATATCCAGGTTAGGGTTCAAAGCTCCAGCATAAATGGGATTGTTTCTAAGAATGCGGGTGTCATGAACAGAGCTGCCATATCCAACAAAAAACATTTAGGAACTATAAAACCAAAGTTTTATGGATAAAAGCTAAAGACAGTACTTTAAGGTTATTTATAATCTAAAAATGATCAAATCAATTAATAGATGCTGAGTGTAACACCAGCACAAAGACAAAACTCTCAAACTGAAAACTGACTGACCTGGAAATGACCCAAATGAATAATATTAATTTATGATTGGCAGAACACATTTCCACAATTCAGTTTGTGCCCTTCTAAAGGTTTTTTTCCTCCATCTTTATGCATTCAGTGTGAAGCCATCACACTGTATCCGTAAAAGGACAAATGAATGAGCATTTAGAGCATGTTGATGAAAATGTTTATTCGTTCTCCTCAAATCATTTAGCATTTTCCAACTTTATTTACCTTTTTACTCTTTTAGCACTTTTTCAAGTTTTTCATATTGTTAACTTAATAGCACAGCTAGCAATTTTCCATTTCTGAGAAAATAAAAAAAACTTTACCCAGTCTATGGAGGCAGGACCTGATGATCGTGGTTTGGTTGGGGAGCACATATTGCGCAAGCGTTTGCTTCAGCCGTTACCTTTTCGGTCCTTTGCTGGAATATGGTTGTTTTCTTTATTTCATTGATATGAGGTTGCACTGTGACCGAAATAAATAAATAAATAAAAAAAAAAAAAAATAATAAATACAGTTTGACTCTTTGTCGAACACTACATTGCAGATACAAAATGTATATATGTAAATAATCTGTATTGGGTTTAAATTCAACTACTTTCTATTGGTAAAACAGAAAAAATTTATGAAAATATTAAACACCAGAAGCGTGAAGTATTTCCGTTGCAATGTCTATTCGTTCCTGTGCCATTCGCTCTACTGTTGTTTCAAATTGCATTTCTGGCATATTTGGGAATGCCACCATTACTGCCCTGGCCATCTAAATAAAGGAAGATAAACACAAGTTTTCATCAACAATAATAATGTGAGCACAGTACACGTGAGCACAACCATTTTTGCTTTCCTTGATAACAATGACCCCACAGCTGTTGTCATCTTGCTGAACTGGGTGCTTCGTAATGGCCCCTGTTCATCTTTTGTCCACCGAGGTCTGTCTGATTTTGCAATACTCTGTTGTGATGTGGAAGGAGGAGGACCCAAATGTAGGACATCAAACAAGATTTATTTAACCAAGGATCAGCAAGGCTGTAAGCAAAGAAGCAGTTGTCAGAAGGGATCAAAATGGTTTTCAAGGAGTTAATCTCAGTTCCAAAAGATATCTGTTGGATCGGGAGTTAGCCAGGGCTGGAAGGCATGAAGACCCGACGAGGAATGCTGGTGATCCAAATCAGGTAGAATTGGGGGAAAGGTGAGATGGTCCCTGTCTCCCTCTGGTGGTGGTTGAGGGAACCACAACATACTCACTGTAGTAGCAGTAGTGCAGTTAGTACAATGTAGAAAAAAATTGATGCGTTACAGAAAACCTATGATAATATTAACTTGACAAGAACATGGCAGATAACTTTAGATACTACCAAACCAAAAGCCATTACGTGGGACAACTTCTACAAGTGCACAAAAAGCAACAGAATTAGTTATTCGTACTATATGTACACCAAAACTTATAAAAATATTTATTATTTTATTAATGACTGTGTGACACTGTTACACTCGACATTAGATTCACCAGATTTTGTACCTTAGCCTTTTTGCTGTGTGCTTTGACTCTCTCAGTTCATTGTGATTTTTTGAAGAATCCATCACATAGATTTTACTTTGGGCAACGTCAATTTGTAAAGAAAAAAAAAAAAATAGAGGCAGCCATTTTGCGCCATCGGCCCTTCTGACCATCACCAACCAATCGCGCACACATCATTCAGACTAGGCACTGTGGGTGAAGTGTCTTGCCCAGGAACACAACGACTATTTTAATCTCAACGGCCATCCCACCGTGGCACCTGGGGTTCCAACGGTCTCCCTGTCTGGACCAAACTTTAATCAGGACTCAGATGCAGAGTTCGTAACAAAGATTTATTCCAAGCATGATCATCGGAATAATCCAAAACACTCTGACACAGGACAAGGGAAGACAAGGACTATTTAACACAAAAGGAAGGGGATCTCAGGTGGAAACAATGAGGGACAATTGGACATACACAGCTGTGGGAAACACACTAGGGCAGGAAGTAACAAACATGAAACAAGAGGATAGTTCGTTTTCACAATAAAACAGGAAGTGCACAACGGAAAAAAAACACAAGACATTACATTCCCATCCAAGTACAGCCCAGGCCCAGCCTGCTTAGCTTTTGAGGTCTGACGGAATCAGGCATTGACAGGCTGGCATGGCCACAAAAAATATAGATTAAAGAAATGTTTTTTTTTTTTTTTAATTCTTAAATTATGAAGATAATTGAAATAATTTTTCTAAAAAAAAAACAGGATGAATAATCAAATTTTTTATTGTGTTTTAGAAGTATGAAGGGTGGCCTTGACCAGAAGATCCTTTTTGTTGCGTCTGTAAGCCGTGATGATTTTGGTGGGGAGCATCTTAATGAAGCTTTTTGAAAATTTTTTTTTAATTTTTTGAGCTAATCTCATTTTGGACGTTGAGAAATTAAGAATAAATGAAAGCAGGTTTTTGGTTGATTTTTCTGCTGTAAATGTTTTGAAGTAATTCTGAAAAAAGGATCTGGAGGATCGTCTTACTAATAATGATTTGAAAAGGATTTTTGTGGCTTCAAAAACGTTGGTCCGTTTACTGTAAATTCTGTGAAATCTAAGCAATTGAGGCTTTACCAAACCTGTGAACACATGCTTCAGATGAAAACTGGACTTGTGGAGGAGGGCATGTGTATTGGTCGGTTTAAAGTAAACTTTTGTATCCAGAATATGGGTTGTTAGAAAATCTGGTTTTCTGTGTCCAGAAAATTGGTGGTCTGATGATGGAGAGCATGTTTGAGTGTAATAGATGGCTGATGTTTATTAATACATCCAGGAAAACAAAAAAAAATTCTTTGGTGTATGATCAGACACCCTAGATTTCGTCCAATTTCAATTCAATTCAATTCAATTTTATTTGTATAGCCCAAAATCACAGAATGTCCGTCTCAACGGGCTTCGCAAGAAAAAGAGGAATGTATTAACACAAATACACAACAAGAAAAATAACTAACAAATGCTAACTAAACAAGACTAGCACATTAATGCACTTAGACTCTCCTTCTCGGTGAGGAAAAACTCCTAAAAAACCCATCAGTGGGGAAAAAATAAGAAACCTCATGGGGATCCACGTGAAAGAGAGATCCCTCCCCCGGGACGAGCAAACAATGTGTCACAGATTATTGTTTAAATATTAGCTTATTCTAATCTACAGCTAAATATCTAAAGAAGTCAATAAATGTTCTTCATCCTGATGGAAACACGGGGGGCTCCTCAGCCCGGAGATGTCAAGTACGGGGATGAGCAGATGTTCTTCGTCCTGATGCAGACACGGGAGACTCCTCAGCCCAGCGATGCCCACGGCGGGGATGATAGAAACCTTAAGTAGCAAAGGGGAGTCTTTGGCCATTTTTTCATTGCCTGAATTTCCCAATTTGCCATGTATAAGTTTGCATATGCCAGTGCAAACTTCTTTTGTTCACATTGTTGTGCCTTTGCTCTGTAGAAAGAATTCTGTGTTGAATTGAAAACACAATCTTTGTGAGATTTTTTTTTCCAAAAGTTGAAGTAGCTGTTTGTCTGGTCTATGGGGATCTGGGTGATTTTCAAATGTTTCCTTTATAATTGCTATACTTTCTGAAATGGGGATGTTGGTATATAAGTTATCTACGTCCATAGTGAATAATAAGCAGTTGGAGGGAATTCGGAATAAGGAAGTTATTTCAAGGAAATAAAAGGTAACTTTGATATAGCATGGATGGTGTATAGAAAGTGGTGTAAGGCAATAGTCCAAATATTCTGCAGTAGTGTGGGATACACTACCGCAGTCAGATACAATGGGCCTCCTAGGTGGGATTTCGTGGGGGATAGTTTAAAAAGGTACTGTTCCCTGCTTATAATGACAGTGGTTGAGCCCTTATTGGCGGGTTTAATAACGATGTTCTCATTTTGTTGCAGTTCTCTTAATGCTTTTATCTCCTCTGGGTTGATGTTGGTTCTTTCGGGTATTGGTCTGTTATGTTCGTGTAGAGACCAGTGGCGGCTGGTGGTAAAAAAAACTGGGGGGGGGCGCACATTGTTCAAACACACACAAATTTTTTTTTTAGATATATTATATAAAAGATATCACATGCCAGTAAATAAATATTTAAAAGCTTTATTTTCACACGAATATGATCCACCCTACTTGAACAGAAATTTGGCCCTTCTTTCTTTCAGCTCTGGAAATTTTTCAATCACCTTCTGATTAAAGTCCCACATACAGTTTCTCAAATCCTCCTTGCTGTAGATGACTCCAAGCTCTGACTTCAGCCTGTTTCCAAAGAGGGCAGGGTATGCATTTAAGGTTACCCCCAATGCTTGCTCAGGGAATACCTCAGCATATTCTTCAAACTTCTCAGCTTGAAGCAGGGTGGCACTAATGAGATGATCCGTGAATGAAAATCACTCTGTTGTGTGCACAAGGATGTTGTCACAAATTTTAAAAACAGAGAAAATTCAATCAGTTATTTTGTCATAACATTGTTTTTGTGATCAGACATATCAGAATAAATTCAAGACTTAAGATTAAAGTTAAGAAAAAAATGAAGTCTACATCCATTTAATCAGACTGTGCTTATTTCTTATTATCTCTCATTATCTCTTTCTCCATGCCTCTGTCAACTACAGGTGGAACACAATCTACTCATTTTAATGAAGAAACTTGACTTAGCCCAGAATAAAAGGGCAGAACTGCAAGTACATTGTAGAACACTGCAACTGTTGTGTAGCTGGATTCCAAGAGGGCCACATGTAGCCGTCCTGAAATAAACAGTACACAGTTTCAAAAAATAATTTTATTTTTGTATTTTACTTGCATCTTTAGCAATTTTGCCACACTCGTCTGGACCAAACATGCTGCTCCTCTTTCCTAGATAATTTTCAATGCTCTGATTTGCAGCAATTAAGCCAACAGCACCTTTAAAGGGTCAAACAAAACATTGTTTTACTGTAACAGAATGAACTTTTGATACATCATTCAATTCATTTTCGTCACACCCAAAATAACAAAAGCAATTCTTTGCAGTAAAAATATCTTACAGTAGAAATAAGAATGTTAAATTCAAATTTAAAATGAACATTTCTATAAAGTTCTACAAAAGAAAATAAAGAGCTAAATTAGATAAAAAAAATTCTTGTCAAGCAAACATTTTAACACCAATAATCAATATAATTTCTAATAAACAACATTATTCATAATGAATTTAATCTGTGCTCAGCCACAAATACAACTAATGTGTCTTATTTTAGTTTCAATAACACAACAATAGTCTAACATATAAAACTAGAAGAAGAAAGGAAGTTATTCTACCTGGTTCTCTGTATTTCTAGTTGGAACTGTTGGATGATCCTTCTTATGAAGACAGACTCTCATTTTTTCTTCTTCAGAACACTAAGAAAACGGATTCTGTAGAAGCCACGACACCAAATTCTCTTTTAAAAAGTAAATTGAATTGTTAACTGAACTTAGCTTCAGACGCCATGATGAACGCCACTTCCCAGAAGTCCGGAGTGAAAACAAAGGGCGTGGCGTGGGTGGGATTTATAGGTCAGCTTATAGCTAATTAATTGGTTCATGTAACAGACTGACAGAGAGGATAACCTATCACACGCCCGATGGGCGGAAAATCTCTGCGCCCCGCGGGCGTGGTTATGGTTTGCAATACACATGAATGGAAAAGATTTTAGAGCTGACGTCACGTTTTTGCCATAAAAACCGGATGCCACATACACACCAATACGTTTTCCTGGTGGGGCGGGCTGAGGGTGCGCCCTCTTTCCGGTTTTTGTAGGAAGTAGAAATAAATGAGTAAGAAAATAAAATAAGTAAGAAAATAAAATAGGAAAAAAAACAAAACGGTGTAAAACGTTATTAAAATGCAAATAATCTTCACACAAGACAGTTTTACATACTTACAAAAATATACATGTTTATATGTTTTTTTTATTGTTAGTTTTGGTGACCAGGACAGGGGGGGGGCGGCGCTCCTGCGCCACACGTCACCAGCCGCCACTGGTAGAGACCGTTGGTCCTCCTCCAACAAACTCCACACTTCTAATGGGAGATTGGACATGGAGGGTGCCCAGGTAGATGGAGAAGTGAATGGGACGGATGTTTCCTGTTGATTATTTGTAAAACAGGAAGTGAGTTTGATTCTTCCCTGGTATTGTTGTAAATCCGTTGTAATTAGTTTTTTAAAATTCTTTTGTAAATCCAAAGTAGGGATGAATGAAAGTCCTTTGTTCAAAAGTGATAATTGCGAGGTGGATAATTGGAAGTTTTTGGATAAAACAAGTACCTCCTTTTGGTTGATTATTGCTGGAGGCCCCCGCTTCATTTACATTTGGGGGGGATGATGGGTTTAAAGTTTTTATCCAATGTATGAGCATATGGCTGCCCATTTCGGAAGTCCAATAAATGTTATCCTGAGTGGAGTTGAATTTTTATATGGGAAGTGGAGGGAGGGATGTGCAGCATGTTGTTTTGAATGTCTATTCAGTAGAGAGAAGTTGTTTTGTTTTTTCTGTGTTAGGATTTTGGAAAAAATCAATATGGGAATCCAAACTTTTGCGTGTGGCAATCATTTTTTGGCCTCTCTCAGGGCCACTTACATGTTTTTAAAAGAAGTTCCCTTTGATTTATTCAACCAGCTGTTGATTCCAAAGGATAGAATGATCTTATCCACCACCAGACTTGCGCTTGGCTGGCATTTTTTAAGGAGAGCTTGTGCATGATGAAAATGGGCCCCTGGGAAGGCCTTGATCTGCACATCTTTGTGTTGGAAGTCTGGGAAGTTGCCAAAGTTGGAGTCACTGATGATTAGTGTTTTGTTTTTTAATCTGATATTAAGCTCCAGTTGATTAATTTTTGATTTGTGTTAGGTTGTCTTCTGACTGTATAGAGAGAGATACTCAGTATGAGGATTCTGGTGAGGTTATTTTGCCCTCTGTGATGTGATAGGTGGGTGTTCTTTTGAGCCACCAACCTGGTCAATCTGGTCTTTCTCCGGAAAATCTGGATGATGTAATTCCTCTGGGTGGGATATAGATGTTTGTGATGCTGTTGAAGAGGAATGGAGTTTTTTTCATGTTGGGGGAGGTGTATGGTGATTTTAAGTATTCTCACCTGGATGGGTGGATGCCTGCTTGGATTTAATCAGATCTGGAGGGTTCCACAGAGGAAGTGTGGGTTCGGGAAGAGGAAGGGAAGGTCCTGGAGGGGCCTTGTTGATGTAGGATTAGGGTTTAGTGAAAGGGGCCTACTCCTGGGAAGAGATGAGGTAGCACTGGTCATCCTTCCCGCACGTTCCGTTGTTGTTGTGTGCGTCTCCACATTTCTGGAGGAAACACAGAGAAATAGGAATGTGTTAGAATTTGTGCTTATCAGTTAAAAAACAAACTTTTTTTAAAAAAATAGTGCTTCTCAAAAAAAAAAAAAAAATCTCCTAAAAAGTTTTTAGATTAGAATTATTTTATTGATCCCACACTTGAGAAATTTGTGCGTTACAGCAGAAAACAAGAAAGAAAGAAATAGACAGTACTTTTATACCCTTGTATATATACAAGAAGGACCATGAAAAATAATAAAATATTAAAATATTAAAGAAAATACAATAAACAAATAAAATAGAAAGAATAATGTGACTATGTTAAACATCAAGGACAATAAGGATGAATGTGCATAAGGAGGTAAAAAAGTCGTTGCTTCAGACTCGGAGAGAGATAACTTCAGTGTGGAGTTTGAGGTGGAGTCCATTGATTCAGGAGATTACGATGAAGATGATGCTTCGCTCTCTGAGCATGAGGTACCAAACATAACATTCATGGGAGGGGCTCATCAGATAAATCCAACCATTTATCATCCGCGTCAGTCCAAGAATAAACCCTGTGGGACTCCGTAGCACAAACAGGACTCCTGATTGGTCAGATAAACAAGATTTAAATCAGCAGCACATTCTACTCTGTACAAACCTCTACCAGGACCAGGATGGAAATCAGGGTCCGGGACTCTATGGGACCAAATGAATTTCAAATTCCAGTTTTAAAGTCTGTTGTTTTGAATTCAAACAGATGCTATCAGAAATAAAGAGCTGCTTTGCTTCTAAACAGTGAGATTTGATGTTAGCATGCTGCCAAGCTTAGAGACATGTTGTGATAATCTGTGTTTATTCCAGATACCAGGCTGATTCAATCCTCTGGGTCTGTCTCCTCTCTTGCAGGAGGATTTAGGGTTGATTGCTTTTAGGCCTCGTTGTCCCTCTTTCACATGTTGCTGGGATTTAAAATTTAATTTTAAAGCCAGAGAAAGTTTTGAAATGCTTGTGTACCTCAGTGCTGTCATTTCAGTTTCTTCCAGAATGAATTTACTTTGCTAATTTTGACCTCCAGGAGTACGAGGTGTCCGTCTTTGAAGATGACGATTATGTTCCTATTATCAATTTCATTGTTTTTATTCTATTTTTATTTATTTATATTTTATTGTTTTATGATGTGTTTAATGAATGTGGCTTTTATGCATTTGTCTGTGTTTGTCCCGGCGCTCTGTCTGTAAAGGAAGTTCCTCTTGGATAAATAAAGTTATTATCGATTGATTGATGATGATACAAAGGTTACAAAACAGTGAGGATGAATTCTGTCTGGGATTTTCTTTTTCTCTTGACTTACACTCCGTCTCCTCCTCTGGACTATTGGCGATGCGGGAAGTGTGACAAGCTGAACCCTCCGCTCTCCAGGAACTGCCCTCTTCTTCTTCTAATGATTTCCGGCAGGCTATATGCTCGAGTGCACATTGCTGCCCTCCACAGGTAGACCAAAGGTTGACATTAGATCCTTGAAAAAAGGCCAGTGTGGCGTAGATGAAAAAGTACTGCTTCTCTAACTTGTTTTTCTTCTGAAAACGACATTGACTTAAGTGAAAAAACGGTTAAACCTGTATCTGCTAACTGTACAAAAAGATGTCTTCTTTCATGATTGTTTTTGCTGCATGACAACATTACATGACTAACAGTTTCAGCGTTTCCACACTCACACAGCCCACTAGGATGTTTGCCTACTAATTTTAAACTCTCCGCCAGGGTACAGTGCCCATGTCTAAGTCAAGTTAAAACAACTTCATCTCTACGACAAGAGGTTTCAGGGCACCTAGTGCCAGTAACTGAAGGCTGACTAGCAAAATAGTGTCTGCCCCATCGCTCATTCTCCCATTCTTTTTGCCACTTCTCAGTAATTTTCTCTGTACAGATGCTATAATATTCCTGCATCTCCAACGCCAAGAACACATCTATAGTGTCTCTACTAAGAGATTCCTTGGTTAGAGTGTCGGCCATTTCATTTCCCACAACTCTAGCATGCCCAGGGACCCAGACAAATAGAACTTCTGAACCTATATCTTTCACTCGTTTAAGGCAGCACAGAATATCAAAAACTAAATCTGGCCGAGCTCCAGGTGTCCTATACCGGAGAGCTGATAAAGCAGCTGAAGAGTCCGAACATATTATATAATATGACGGAGGGAGATCACAGATCCAATATAAAGCCCATAAAATTGCCACCAACTCTGCTGAAAACACAGAGACATCATCTGACAAACAGACACTATTCATAACTAGCGGTTTAGTAACATACATTCCAAAACCTGCTTTTTTGTCCTCTTTTGACCCATCAGTGAAGATATGAATGGCTTCACTCTGCTCGCTTAATTAGTTTTTAAAACACTCACAAGCTGTCCTTTTGCTTAAACCAAGCAGATCTGTGCTGACCTCTGGCTCAGGCAGGCTCCATAAGGGACTACCTGAGCCAGTTTTTGGACCCCTAGTTTTTGGACAAAGTAGGGGTCCAAAAAAGACTTTGAAAAAAGACTTTGCTGAAACACCTTAAAAGCTGAATATAGTGGGTGTATATGTTAGATTTTCGTCCAGCTGTTTCCATGCCCTGTCATCTCATATGTGCATCTTAAGTTTTTGGACCATGTTTGTTCAAGTTGCGTTTCTTTCTTTTACCATTGTTATAGTTTTTGTTGAAAACTAAGGTTTGAATTCATAAGTTGATCAAATGGACCCCTAGTTTGTCCCATCTAAGCTTCAGAGGAAACTCCCCAATTTCAACCAGTAAGGCAGGAATCAATGTTGTCTTAAAGGCACCACAGCAGATCCTCAGGGCCTTTGATTGTACAATATCTAGTCTTTTCAACACAGAATAAGATGCAGCTCCGAACACCACACAACCATAGTCAAAAATGGGTCTAATCATTGCTCTGTATATCAGTTGAAGAGTATATCTCTCCGCTCCCCAGTCACTACAGGAACTGCCCTCGCTGTGGGACTCTGCATCAAGATTGGCTGCCTGACATGTCTGCCTGCAGTCCTGCCCCTAAAGCTCTGCCCACCAAGCCAGTATTTGTGCGCACAAATACACGTTTGGGTTACTCCCAGCCCTCCTCCAGCAACCCCTAGCCTCTCAGCCTTCCTCCTGCCACTCCCAAGAGCTCCCTCCCCAGGTCTCTGAGGTAGAATACACTGTGTGTGCCAAGCGGTGGCTGACGGACTCATGCCTGGACCCATTTATCATTTGTTTATCCCGGCCAAAAAACTGCTCAATCATCCATGGACGCACCGGTCACCTCGTGTCGTGCTACACCTGCGCACGCAAGCTCTACAGGAGAAAGAAGCTGTGTCCTTTATGATCTTTAAGATTCCTGCTAACGAGAGGTGTGAAACCGAGTCACAAGGTGTCATCGTTAGTCCATGGCTTCAAAAGGCTGCTGTAAATACCGGGCAAACTGTATCTAACGCCTCCACTCCGATTCAGTGAGGGATTTTCTTTCATTACAAAGATGGCTTCCTTCACCCCTCTTTCAAAGAGAGAAAGGATGCTTGTTAGCAGGAATTTCTATTCACTAGGCTTTTAGCATTTTTATAATAGGTTTGTTTACTGGTCTGTGGCTACAATAGGAGCCATTCACGGCCATCATAGGCAACACAGGCTCATTGGTCGAGCCCTGCCTTACTATTTTTTTTTACCTTTTACTAAGGTTAGTATAAATAGATCCAGTTTCCAGTCCATTTCATTCAGATTGAAAATGATTTCCGGATGGAAGTTGAAACGTCTCATTCAAGAATTGAACTGTCCAGAAGACTTTTTTGGAACTTTTTCTACTATGGATCACTCCTGGATGAATGAGGGACTACACGGACTTTAGAGACTATGTTTCTTATGAAGATTAAGAATTAAGAATACCTTTATTTGTCCCATAATGGGGAAATTGCAGTATGCAACAGAATGGGCACAGGAAGAAAAAAAAGGTCAGGACAAGTATGCACAAACAAAACAAAAACAAAAAAGGCAAAATAGACTAAGGACAAGGACATCCATTCATAGTGAGTGAGCTACCGCACAGTTCAGGTGCGAAATAGCAAAAAGAGCACATGGTTAAAGTTACTTATTGTGGAGTCTCACAGCAGAAGGAAGGAAAGACCTCCTGAATCTCTCCTTCACACAGCGAGGGTGGATCAGCCTGCCACTGAAGCTGCTTTTTAGTGCAGACAGAGTGTCCTGCGGGGGGTGGGACTTCTTTTTCAGCATGGATGTCTGTCTCTAGAGGACCCTTCAGCACTAAGCCTAACTCCTTCTGAAAAACATGCACAGAGTCAGGATGTAGCGTCCAAGCTCCATTTTAATGACTATGAAAAAGATGTCTTCAGAACAGAGTAAAACTGTAAAACAGAAAGAAAATATACACTTAGTGCAAAAGTATGTTTAAAGTAGCTTATCACCATGAAAATACGCCTACATGCAGTATGATCTGACTACGAATGCAGTAATAAACATACAAACTAGCATTAGCAAAATACACATTTCCGAGTGTCATTTCACACAAATGAGACATTAATACTGTACTTCATGAACATATAAAACAAACTTACAGACTGTGATGTCAAAAAGGATTAGAAAAATAGACGGATGGCAGTGGATAACTTGTGTACATGCTACAATGCTAACTGAAAATGCGGAAGCAAAAACGCTGACTTCTCGTCACAACTTCCTGTTTCTAGTTAGGCCTTCAAAATAAAAGACAGGGAAAACGGCCTTCAAAATAAAAGACAGAAAAACGTAAAGAATGTAGTCTAACCATGAAAATAAATATTCTGCACAATTATAAAGGGCAAGACAGTCAGTGTTATGAGTCCAGTCCAGTTTGTTATTGAGGTGAACACCCACGTATTTGTAAGGGTCCACCTGCTCAATGTTCATTCCCTGGATGTTCACTGGTGAGGCTAGTGGTAGAGGGATGCCTGCAGAAGTCCACCACCATCTCCTTGGTTTTTCCTGTGTTAATCAGGAGGTGGTTTCCCTGACACCAGTCTACAAAGTTCTGCGTCCTCTCTACTCTGCGTCATTGTCATCGCTGATGAGACCAAGAATCGCAGTGTCGTCGGAGAACTTCTTCAGCATGCATCCTTAAATCATCCATAAATCTAGTCCTTACCTACCAAAGAACCTTCTGGTGACACCATAAGTCCCAGAGTAGCTCATCTCCAAAGCAGATTGGGTGAGAAGCAACAAAGAGCAGAGTGTCGTGCGGCCTGTCCGGAAACTCCAGCCCCCTTCTGACTGGTGCAATGTTTTGAGTTTTTCTGGAGTGTGTCTGTGTGGGAATGGCGTGCACAGCGAGGCGCTGCAGCGTGAATGGTAAGACATGCTCCACCTTCCCCCTTGACAAAGAAGAGGTATCCCATCTGTGCCCCCTCCCTCTCCTAAGCACTTGAAATGACTTTGTCGTGGTAGTCACAGACGATATCTCCTTTAATGAAGGGTACGGTTGCGGTGAAAATGACTAAAGAATGGTTAGTGGTTTCATGCACAGTGGGACCCTTGAAAAGATGATTGCAATTGAAATAATGTGGATTTACTTTTGCCCTTTCTTCCTCCAACATCTTTGATTTTCTGTTGTTCTTTCACCCAGGAATCCACACCCTCTTGGCAGGTGGATTTGTTTGTGGTCCACAGTCTCCTTGCCCAGCACTACTCTGATCTGGGCTCCAGGATTGCACAGAAATGGCAGCCAGACAATCAGAGGCTTGTTGTTTTGGATGGATGTGAAAATGGCTGATAGTGTTGATCTAACATGTCATTTCATCGGGAAACAGCTGATCAGTTTCTTTCTATTTAGGAAGCATCCACAGCAGAAGTTCTGCTGAAGGCAAGTCATCTCATTGGTTCATTAGTTCCATCTTATATCTCATCACTCCTTTATTGTTATTCATACAGATGGAGGAGGAATGACAGATCATAAAGGTGCTGATGTGAGGATCTTGGTTCTGATGATCCACAGAGTCTAAAGATTGCTCTATTTTGTCAAAGCAGTTTTTTTTCATTAAATTCTCAGTGTGTTTGTGTTGAAAAAAGTTTCTTTGTGTTTCAAACTGTTTGTAGGTGTCATCCTATTTATTAATGGTATTACTTAATATGTCCATGAGGTGGCAGCATTTTGCCTTTTTAATACCTTTTTTCTCTACAAGCACCCTCTTGTGGTGTTGTTTGAAATTAAAGCTACATGCAGCTTTTGTTATGTCTAAATTACTGGTGTCAGTCAATATTTTGTTTTTTATCAAATTAATTACAGGATTTTGTAATTAATTATTTGAATTAATCACATTTTAACACAATATTTGCTAAATTTCTCCTGAATTTGAATTCTTTTTGAATATTTGAATACTTTGAATAGTTGAATACTTTTTTAAAAAAAAATCTACCAGACCTAATGGAATCCCAACTAGTTTTATGAGAAGACTTTAATTGTGTCCTCAACCAGCAGCTTGAAAAATCAAACCCAAGAGCTGATAGCAAAATTTCAAAATCGGGCGGGATCATCTCAAATTTCATGGCATCTTCTGCTCTTTTTGATCCTTGGAGAAGCAAAAACCCAACTTCTAAACAATTCTCATTTTTTCTCACCAGTACATCGGTCATATTCAAGACAACAGGATTCTTCCCAAGGTGTTGGACTGTCAATATATATAGATAGATAGATTTACTTTATTGATCCCACACTTGGGAAATTTGAGCAATATCATGCAATTGTCATCTCAGATCACAGTCCATTCAGTTAGATGTTATGCTGTATGATCACTCTAAACCTAAAGCTACTTGGCAGCTTGACCCACTGCTTTTAGTTAAAGATTTATTTTAAAAAGTGATGTCTGACCAGATACAGTATTTTTTGGAACTGAACCAGACTCCAGACATGCATATTAATGTTAAATGGGAAGCACTGAAGGCCTATCTCAGAGGCCAAATAATCTCTTAAACGTCTTTCCATATCAAAAATCGTAAACAAAGAATGAACAAACTGACTAAAAACATAAAAGACACTGATCGCTCATATGCAGAAACTCCAACTCCAGACTTATACAAAAGAAAGCTTGCTGTTAAGTACAGAGTATGACAATTTGTCAACACAACACACTGAACGCTTGTTGTTTAAATCAAGACAAACATTTTATGAACACAGAGGAAAAGCCGGAAAACGTCTCGCACATCAGATTAAACAATCCGTAGCTGCTAATGCCATTCCTGACATTTATAAAACCAAAAGGGAGAAGACAGTCGATCCAGAGACCATAAATGACCAGTTCAAAGAGTACTATTCCAATCTCTACACCCCAGAGCCTGTAGATGAAACCAACCTTAACTATTTTTTCTACAAAAAATAGTTAAGCATCACTTTTATGTAAGTTATTGAAATTAAAGTGATGCTGAAAAACTCATCCATGCATTTGTTACATCGAGATTGGATTATTGTAACTTTTTGCTCGTAGCATGCCCTAAGTCTTCCCTAAAAAGTCTTCAGCTGGTTCAAAATGCAGCAGCAAGACTATTAGCAGGAACTCAGAGAAGAGATCATATTACTCCCGTGCTAGCGTCTCTCCATTGGCTTCCTATTGAGTTTAGGATCAAGTTTAAAATCATCTTACTAACCTACAAGGCCCTAAACGGCATGGCTCCATCCTACATTAGTGAACTTATAGTACCTTATCAACCAAGCAGAACACTCTGCTCACAAAATGCAGGGCTGTTGGTGGTTCCTAGGATTTCAAAAAGTACAGTTGGAGAAAGAGCCTTTAGCTACCAAGCTCCAGTTTTATGGAATAAGCTCCCAGCTCAAGTGAGAGAGGCAGACAGTGTGCCTACATTTAAAGGGAGGCTTAAAGCATTCCTGTTTGAACAAGCTTATCAATAGGCCAGATAGAAAAAGATTCAATTAGCTGATGTAATTATTAGTTGGCTGCTAGATAGTAAAAGCTGGGGAAAGTATGGTACATTGGGGTTCTGTCCACTAATTCTATCTACTATTCTCTGCCAGACTGCCTTGGCTCTTTCCCCGTACCTCCTACTCTAACCCTCTACCCTAAACCCCTGGCTTTCTATTTCATTCATTGTTCTCAATTGTCTGTTTATTTAGAATTACACTGCTAGTTGGTACAATACAATTCACATGTTGTCCACTTCTCTCCCTCCTCTCTGGGAGAGCGCCCCATCCAGGACTCTGCGTTCCTGTCCTGGGCATGGCCACACCGAGTAGACCTCCACGCTTCTTCATCCCCGCTCCATCAGGATGAAGAACATCTACTCATCCCCGACCAGGGCATCACTGGGCTGAGGAGTCTCCTGTGTCTCCATCAGGATGAAGAACATCTACTCATCCCCATACTGGACATCTCCGGGCTGAGGAGTCCCCCGTGTTTCCATCAGCATGAAGAACATCTACTCATCCCCGTACTGGACATCTCCGAACTGAGGAGTCCCCCGTGTTTCCATCAGCATGAAGAACATCTACTCATCCCCGTTCTGGACATCTCCGGGCTGAGGAGTCCCCCAGTGTTTCCATCAGGATGAAGAACATTTATTGACTTCTTTAGATATTTAGCTGTAGATTAGAATAAGCTAATATTTAAACAATAATCTTTGACACATTGTTTGCTCGTCCCGGGGAGGGATCTCTCTTTCACGTGGATCCCCATGAGGTTTCTAATTTTTTCCCCACTGATGAATTTTTTAGGAGTTTTTCCTCACCGAGAAGGAGAGTCTAAGGGCATTAATGTGCTAGTCTTGTTTAGTTAGCATTTGTTAGTTAATTTTCTTGTTGTGTATTTGTGTTAATACATTCCTCTTTTTCTTGCGAAGCCCATTGAGATGGACATTCTGTGATTTTGGGCTATACAAATAAAATTGAATTGAATTGAAAAGTATTTCTCTCCCTGAATTATCTTCAGATGACAAAACACAAATTGATGAAGAAATAATAAGTGAAATAAAACAGGCAATCGAAGCAATGCAGAGCAAAAAAGCACCAGGTACAGATGGTTTTCCCATTGAATTCTACAAAATCTTTATAGATAAACTAGCACCACTACTTAACTCTGTTTACCAGGAGGCATTTGCTTTTGAGAAGCTACCACCGACCATGAGACAGGCTACAATATCAGTGCTGCATAAGGTAAAGACCGCTTACAATGTAGTTCATACAGACCAGTGAGTCTTTTGAACAGTGACTACAAGATTCTTACAAAGTTCTTCGCTAACAGAATTGATACAGTGTTTCCAAAAATTCTACATTCTGACCAAACGGGTTTTTTGCCTAGTAGACAGTCGTTTTACAATATGCAGCGATTGCTTGATATTTTGTTTACAAGAAAATGAATCAGAAACATCTGAACATCAGAAAATTCAGAAATAGTAGTTTCCTTAGATGCCGAAAAGGCTTTTGACCGTGTAGAATGGCAATATTTATTCAAAGTTTAAACAAGAATTCAAATTTCACCCCTCATTTCAAAAGTGGATTAAAATAATATATTTCTCCCCTGTCGCAGTGGTACGCACAAACTCTCTGACATCAAATTTCCTTAAACTGGGGAGAGGTTGCAGACAAGGCTGCAGCTTGTCTCTCTATTTGTTTGATTTAGCGATTGAACCTCTGGCTGTAGCTCCTAGAATGGACAATGAGATTACCGGAATTTCCAGAGGAGGTATTGTACACAGAGTCTGACTTTATGCAGACAATTTGTTATTATATTTATCTGATCCATCTACATTCATACAGAGACTCCTCAAGCACTAGATCAATTTAGTAGCATATCAGGATTTAAATTAAATTAATAATAATAATAATGCATTGTATTTATATAGCGCTTTTCAGGACTCTCAAAGACGCTTCACACATATGCATTATTTATCCACTCCATACCAGGTGATGGTAAGCTTTTCTTGTAGCCACAGCTGCCCTGGAGCAAACTGACTAAAGCGAGGCTGCCATTTTGCGCCATCGGCCCTTCTGACCATCAACAACCACACACACACACACACACTCACACACACCATTCAGGCTTGCCCAGGAACACAACAGCAATTTAATCTCTACGACCGTCACACTGTGACACCTGGGGTTCCAGCAGTCTCCGATCCGTGTACAGCCCAGGCCCAGACTGCTAAGCTTCTGAGGTCTGACGGGATCAGGCATAGACAGGCTGGTATGGCCACTTTATAACTCTATGGCCAAATTATATCAAAAGCTTGTTGTGTCCTATCTATAACATTGACAGTGACTTTTCTATATATCCATTCAAACAAGAAACATTTAAATATTTAGGAATAAATATTGGCCGCACAATGGTTGAACTACGAACTCGAAACTTTGACTCATTGTTAAAACGGACATCAAGGGATCTAAAAAAATGGTCAACATTGCCAATCTCACTTACAGGCAGAAGAAATATCATTAAAATGTCTGTTTTGCCAAAGTTTTTGTATATTTTCCAAATGATTCCTATTTTTATAACTAAGTCCATTTTCAAAAATCTGGATCAAATGATAGCGGAATTCATTCATTTGGAATAATACAAATCCTAGAATGAAGAATAACATTTTTGTAGGTACCAAAGGAAGCAGGAGGGCTTGGACTTCCAAACTTTATGTTTTACTACTGGGCAGTTAACATTGCCAAAATGTTATACTGGAGACATGCATAATAAAAAATGAAGGGGAAGTTTGGACTCAAATGGAATTGATGTATAACCCACTACCATTACTGACTTCTTCATTGTCTCAAAACTGGTCACAACAAAAACTTAATCCAGTCGTGAGAGCATCTATTCAGATATGGGTTCAATTCAGAAAACACTTTGCCGTCCAACAAGCCAGCAGGTTTCTTCCTATCTCCTCTGACCCATTATTTTTACCGTCAGTGTCAGTGCATTTACAAGTTGGCATAACAAGGGTCTGAAGTTTTTTTCTTAACTTTACACTGGTGATGTTTTCTGTACATTTAGTCATTTGGTAGATAATTACAACATATCTGTTTCACACATGTTTAGATATTTACTAATGCGCAGTTTTACAAAATCATTGTTTTCTTCATTTCCTCATTTACCTCCCAAAAATAAAATGGACACAATTTTAGAATTAGATACTTTTGGCAAGAAAATAATTTCTGTTCTTTACAAACTTTTATGAAACCCACAAAATGGAGAAAACCAAAGACAAATAGGAAAAAGACATTGGAGAGAATCTATCTGATGAGGAGTGGGAATCCTGCCTCACTCGTATACACAGCTCATCTTTTTGCATCAGTCATGGACTAATTCAGTTCAAAATTCTCCACCGTCTCCACTATACAAGGAAACGGACCCAACCTGCCCCAGATGTGGACACACCCCAGCTACTGAGGGTCACATGATTTGGTCCTGTCCTAACATTTATAATTATTAGACAAATATATTTCAGGTTTTATCCCATATCCACCGAAAAGACCTGACACCTGACTTCCGGGTTGGTATTTTTGGAATACCATCACCTCAACAGAAAATGCACAAATTTCAAGAAAAAGCTATTGCTTTTGCCACTTTGATTACACGCAGGCTGATCCTCTTTCAATGGACATCGAACAAGGCCCCTTCAGTATCTCAGTGGCTGAAGAAGGTGCTCTCTTTCTTGCCAATGGAGAAACTCCGATACAAGGTGTAAAAAAAAAAAACACAGAAATTTTGTGAAACTCGGAACCCATTTGTTGAATATGTGAATTTTTATTTATTTATTTTTAATTATTTTTTTCTTATAGGGTTCCCTATTCATACCCCTTTTGTTTTATTTACCGTATTTATTTTTTGGTTTATTTTTTTAAGAACCTGGGGTGGGAGGGAGGATTTTTTTTCTCTACTCTGTCATTTATGTATGCATAATTAATACCTACCAATTTCATATCAATGTACATAATTATTGCTGTTGATTAATTAATATATAAAATTTGAAAAAAAAAGAATGTTTTATTGTTGTCACACAGCTGGGACATCTTGTGTGTTCTCATTCCGATCTCTTTGTTGAAACAAAGAGGTGACGTGATCTTCTAAACCTTGCAAAATTATAGTAAGAAGGTTGACGTGTCAGAGAGAGAAGCGACGTGCACACTCTCTGCTATTAAAGCTTCATCACACTGAGGGTCCAACATACAAACCTCCAGATCTTCATCAGTTTGATCTTCAGCAGATATGAATTCTCTACTCATACTGCTGGGCGTTGTGCTCTTCTCTTTGAACGTTTCTGCTGAACCCTCACCTGCGCAGAACTTCAAATGGAGTCCGGTAAAATACTTTTGAAACTCCAGCATCTGGTAAAAGTTATTTTTAAAGGAGAGATGTTCTAACAAATGTAAATGACTTAGTTTATCAAAGAAAAGAAACATGTCTTTTTTCCATGTCATTATTAAATAGATTTAATTCCAAATGCTTAGACATGCAGTTCTACATCAGTCTGAAGCTCAACAATTTCTGTCCAGCTTACAGACATGTGGAAGCATGTGTACTTTATAGCTGTGAAACACTGACTTTATATCATCTGATCTTTCTGTAAACAAAGTGTTTAGTTTTTCCACTGACGGCACGTTGTGTTAGTTTTGTGTTTTCTCTCTTTGCATCACAGCTGGAAGGAGAATGGTACCGTGTTGGGTTGGCCTCTAATCACCATTGGTTTGAGCAGAACAGAGACTTTTATGGTGTTGGAGTATTCAATCTTCGAATGACTCAAAATGGAGATTTCAAAGTGGTCCATTGGGAAAAAGTGTGAGTCCAAGAGAACAAACAGTGATATTTTGTTTATTTACATAAATTTGTGTTTAAATATTAAGTCAGTTTCATCACTGTGCAGCCTTGGTGGATCTTGTGCCAATAATTTCTACACCCTTGAGAAAACCCTTAAGCCTGGAAAGTTCACCGTTGGTCAGTAAAATATACACTCATTGTGAAATGACACACTGACGTTCATAATGCTTTGCTTCTCTCATTTTGTCAGGTTCAGACCCATGGACTGTTGAAATCAGTAAAGATTATGCTTTGGTTTATGAAGGAGGGGGCTTTCCCTTTACTTGGCTTCTGGGTAAAATCATTTGTACTGATGTTTATGAAGCAGTGATGTGCAGCTAGTAACTTACAAATTAAAATTTGACTCAACAGTACGTACCCTGTACCCCATGCTTTATGCAAAAAATGAATTTAAGACAATGTCTTTAAAAGCTGGAATGAAGCCTGAAAACATCATCTTTCCACCATTTAGAGGTGCTTTTTACTATAACCATTTCTCAAAATGAGCTTAGACATTTGATTTATTCTTCATCTCTTTTTCCTTATTTTTCTCAAGGAAAATGCTAGATGCCTGATCTTCATGAGACGGAGGACCAGACTGCTTCGGAGAAACTTTACATCCATGAGGACACATTCACGTCTCTTCTTTCAAATGTTCTGCATAACTTTTGAATTTTTTTCTCTAAAAAGCATCTGCAAATAAAAAGACAAACATTTAAAATAGTTCTGTTGTTTGTTTTCATAATAAGGCACCCGTGTAACTCTGAGCAAAGGGTTAGGGTTAGGTGAGAATTGCTATATCGACGATAACCCCACTAGAGAGATTATTGACCCACCTTATGTCAAAAATAATGATTGATGGCCTAGAGAGGTCACAGGTCAAAAACTTTATGTCAAAATCATGATTGATGACATGAACTTGATATGAACTTAGGTGTGTATGAGCCTTTAATGACCATAAGGGTCATAGGTCAAAAATTAAATGTCAAAATTGTGATGGATAGTCAGAACTTTGTGTCAGAAGGAGCATATGATGGGGAATGAATGACCATAGCGGTCATAGGTCAAAAACTAAATGTCAAAAATGAATTGATGACGGTCGAAAACTTTTGATGAACTTAGGTTCTCTGAAACTTAATGTCAATTTTGATGGATAACCCCAGGACTAAACGTCAATCCTGATGGATGGGTCAGATTCTCTGAAACTAAGAAACTTTATGTCATTTTTGATGGATGACCCTAAAACTAAACGTCAGTCCTGATGGATGGGTCAGATTTCTCTCTAAAGCCTATGTGAGGGGTGGGGGTTAATGAATGAATCTACTAGCGATGTTATCCCACAATTTAAATGATTCTTTTTATTTTTATTGTATTTGATTGTATTTGATAGAATTGTATACAGAAGTGTTTTTATTTTTAAAAAAATAAGAGTCGATTGCTACAAGGGACAAGGATGTGTTCAGCCAGCATTGTAAAGCACAGTTCTGCATGCTTCTCCGCTAACTGAAGGAGACCTGCTTTTTCACACACACGCACACTGAAGACTTCCACTTTTTCACACACACACACACACACACACACACACACACACACACACACACACACACACACACACACACACACACACACACACACACACACACACACAACCTCCCCCTGGCATTCCGTTGTTTACTGAAGAGGTTGCAGAGCGGATGTGGAATAATGAATATCTCTAAAATGCTGTACCCTTGTTGTACCGACGACTGAATACTACCTACTTATAATTTTGATATGTTTCCTGCGTGATGAAAACAAAATAAAAGAATAAAACGAATATATTTTTGTGTTATTATTGTTTGACTTATTCACTCGACCCTACGATCGCCCATCATCACCCGGGATGGGGGTTACACTTACCTCCGCTACGCTATTGGCCCCGGAGATCTTGGCCGAGATCTTTGAAGAGCCTAAAGCAGCCTCTCTGCTACCGCCTTCAACGACAGATGATAGCGGCTATTCGAGCCCATCGACGGAGGATGACAACGGCGATTCATCCCTTTCGACGACGGATGATTGCGACGGGAAAAAACCCAGAGCGATTCCAACCATCGACGACGTTGGAAAAGATATGATCAGAGCCGTTAAAACCGTTGTTTATTATCTCTTCAATAGAGCGGTCTCTAAGCTCAAGACGTCTAGCTGCTACAGTTGTGAGGTTGATCACCCCAGCCAGACTCAACACCCTTGTTTGGACCCAGACTTTTTTCGAATAAACTCTGAAACGTTCGAAGACCTGCTTCGCACACCCTCTTTTCTTCCCGCTGTAACGCAGTATTTGCTTAAAAACCATTTGGAGGACTACATAAACACGCTGATTAACCGTTGCGTCAGCTTTCAAGTTGTTGAAGGTCCCCTCCCGGAGTACGACGACGGTGACGACGAAGACGAGGTGATTAAGCTCCGTGATAAAAATTGGAGATCTCTGCGTGAAGCGGATGTGGAATAATGAATATCTCTAAAATGCTGTACCCATGTTGTACCGACGACTGAATACTACCTACTTATAATTTTGATACGTTTCCTGCGTGATGAAAACAAAATAAAAGAATAAAACGAATATATTTTTGCGTTATTATTGTTTGACTTATTCACTCGAGCGTCATAGCAGTCATATGCATCATGACCGCCGACTTTCACAACGCATACTACACGGCTAGTCACGCGGGGAGCTACGGGGGCGTTAAAAGACTACACAGAGCTTTAGAAAATGAAAGCGGCAAAAAAGTCAAATTAGAAAACTGAAAACATTTTTATCGAAACAGGATGCGTATACTTTACATAAACCTGTAAAAATACGCTTTCCTAGAAACAGGGTTGTTGTAACCAGACCTTTGATGCAATTTCAAGCAGATCTTTGTGACATGCGCGCTCTTTCGAAACAGAACGACGGTTTTAATTATTTATTAACGTTTATAGATATCTTTTCTAAAACGGCGTACGTTCGTGTTTTAAAGACTAAATCGGCCTCCGAGGTAGTGAAAAACTTTGATTACCTTTCCACCGAAAGCCAAATACCGAGAAAACTTCAAACGGACGACGGGAAAGAATTTTTTAAAAAGAGTTCACCTTTTTTTCTCATACTCAAATTGAATTTTATTCAATAATCAGTCTCCTGTGACATCCCACGATATACATAAACAAAGCTCACACCCAGCTAGTACGGGTGACCAAAAACAGGCTGAAGCAAGAACTGCTTGTGTGCCCGATAAAACTTATCTTTTACAACAAAGGTTACCTTGAGAAAAACAAAAATTACAAAACACAAAATTTAATAATCATCAAAATAAATTGTGACACTTTCTTTTCTTTTTTGTAGAGTAACACATTCTCAGACAGTCACCATTTAACCGTCTGTCCCTTACAACAAGCAACAAGACGATCTGTCCGGGGGATGTCGGAGCCCATCCCGGCTGATTCAAGGCGAGGGGCAGGGTACAACCCGAACAGGTCGCAAGTCTGTTGCAGTGACACACACACACACACACACACACACACACACACACACACACACACACACACACACACATTCCTAGGGGCAATTATTTAGAACAAGTGTGCTTTTAGAACAAGTGTGGCCAAAATGCATTCACAACTCTCATGGCTGTTTGTAAAGGATCGATGGTTATATACCAAAGCTAACTTTTTAAGAAATATTATTACAACTGAGATACCATTGATGTTCTACCAGAAACTGCCTTTCAGTAAAAATACACATTCTTATTCCACAAGACATTCAGAAGGGCAGTGCTTCACTTTACCAAAGTGTAAAACTACACAGAGCCAACGCACAGTCATGTTTAGAGCTATGCAGGAGTGGAATCATTTACCACAGAATAGAAGAGAACGCTTCAAAAAACAACTTAAAAGGCACTATCATCAACCAAACTATGATCTCATGTGATATTGCTGTGTTGCTGTTGTTGTAAAGTGTTATGTTCTTTTTTGGATATTTGTGTTTTTATAAGAAATGTAAACTGTTTTTTAAGTAGGTTCATTGTGCTACATGAATGTGATTTAATTTGTTAATTGTAATATTTGAATTTTAACTTGACCCCAGGAAGAGTAGCTGACGCAGTTCGCTGCTGATGCTGATGGGGATCTAATAAATAAACAAATTATTTGGTGACACATTCTTTTATCTCAATATTTTTAATATTATTCCATATTCGAGGTCCAACAAAAGACAGACACCTCTGTCTGAGTCCTTTTCTGGCTTTGAGGAAAATAAATTTACAGTCATATCTAAAAATTTTTGAAGTTTAAAATATTTTTGTATGAATCACTTGAAGCAACGCAGGGTTAAACTTCTCTAACAAAAATTAAATTGAAGAAAAGCAAAAATTTCAAAAGCTCATGATGAAGAAATGTTTAAGATATCGATGTTTAGACATTTAAAAATGTCAGTGGAAAGACGGATTATGATCAGAGAGAGGGAGAGAGAGGTGACATTCTTCCCAATAAGTTTCTTCATAAGGGAAACTTCATTCAAGCTTCTTTGAAACCAACTTGCGAAACAGCATTGAAAAACAGAAAAGTTTACCGTCTCACACACACACACACACACACACACACACACACACACACACTCGCACGCACGCACGCACACACACACACACACACACACACACACACACACACACACACACACACACACACACACACACACACACGCGCACACACACACACACACATCAACCCCCATCAGACACACACGCTGATGGGTAAGTTATTTTATTTTGTAGATGATCATTTCACCAGAACGGAAACAAATTCTTAACAATATGTCAAATGATGTTAGAAAGACCGGTGAACATCTGTATCAGTTTGATTCAGTTTAAGTCTAAAAGAAAGGTGGAGAAACTGAAGTGATCAATAGTGAACATTTTCAAATTTGTGGTAATTTTGATTTTATTTTGATGGTCCGTCGAAATTTTACTAAACTCAATGAGAGATGAGAGGGCCCTTATTATTATTTTTCTTTAGCAACTCAGAAAATTGGTTGAAATGAAAAAAACTTGCGCTTGTTTGTCCAAAGAAGAAAGTTGAGCTTATTTATCAATAAACTTTTTTAACTGGTAATGTTCCGACTAGAATTAATAACAATACGTTTTTTTAAAAAAGAGGACTTGCAAACTTGGCAAAAGAATAAAGACCGGTAATTGTGCTATGCTGAGGAAATTATTTTTATCTGATTTTATCTTTCATTCACAGTAAAATGTCATGTTTATACATTTATACAGTTTTAATTCCAGTTTTGAGACGGTGAATTTCCCCTTCCTATCGGTTTTTAATCAGTCACCAACCCATGAACACTTGCACAATACAACGTAAATCTTGTTTAAGGCTGCAGTTCCAGAGTAAATTTCATCAGACGTTGGTATGCAAACATGACATGGAAAAACTATACAACAGATCCAGGGCGCCTACGTATGTGTTTGTAGCATTTACCGCGAACGTAACAAAAGTTTTTTTGTAAATTGTCGACGTAAACTTAAATTTTGTCTAGTTTTAAAAACAATGCGGTTGATAATCAAGAAATGAAACCACTTATAGATGATAATAATAAAAAAGCTTTAAATTGAAAAAAAAAAAACTTAATCAATATAAATAAATTTTCAGACCAAACAAAAGGAAACTTTTTTTTAGTTTAAACCAGCACTTTACTATAAAAACCATTATTGCAGACAGTTTATGGTTTTTTAAACATCTGGGAAGAAAACAGATAAGAAAACTCTCTTCAACACTGCATTTTAAAACTTAAAGGTTTTGCCGTGAATTGGAATTTATCCGCTGACATGGAATTAATCTGTCTTAAAACATAACCGTGTAAAAAGCTAATTAATTTATGTCACTAAAATCGTTACACTAACACATCAACAGCCAATCAAAGTAAAACTAGATCTCAGGTAGTTGTGTTCCTCCTTCTTCTTTGTCCATTTAGTTTGTCCCTCCATCAGGGAGCTTTATCACATCATCAAAGGCAATTTTCTCAGCTTATATTGTGTACATTTTTTTATTGTAAACACTGTTAGGAGTAAAACAAATACTACCTGCATTCATCTCGAAAACATTTAAATATCGCACAACACTTGTATATACTTCCTACCAATCATGATAAATGTTAAACAGCAATGCAGCAATCAAAACTCCGAAATGTGTGTTTTTAGAGCAGCAGGAGACAATTTATGGTACCCAGTGGTGCCATAAATTGTAGTGGAGGTGCAAACTTGTGGACTATTGAGAGCTTTTTTTTTTTACAAGTTAAACAGCGGTTAGATGCCTTTTAAAAAGAATCATCAATGAGGTGTTTTCCCCACGCTTCTAGACATTGCAGATTTGGTCAGTTTTAGTTCAAGTGACATAACGAATGTGAAAAGCAGATAGTTTTAAGATTTATGATTGTAATGGAGACCAAATCATATTTTAGTCATGCTTCTTCAGTTTTAATCCATCAACTTTTATACAAATACATCCAAAGGTAGATGTCATCATATGAAAGTAATGAGAACTGAGACAGGAAATGAAACTTGATCAGTCAATTTGTTTCTGTCTGTTTTCAAAGATGAAACTTGGCAGATGGCTGCATCTGTTAGCTTATCTACAAAACTTACTTTTTAAAAAAAGGTAAAATATCTATCTTTACACTACAAAGACAACTCAATTTTCAAACTAAGTAATTAATCGTATGGTAAATTAATAGTATTTTTTATGAAACTAACATACTAAAATCTACATTTCGGTAAACCTGACGAGCAGTAAAGTCCAAGATTCAACAACTTTTTGTCAAAGGCTGAAATTATTATTAATGTCTCTTTTAAGAGTTGTCACAACTTACTTTTTAAACCGCAGTATTGATTCCTCTATGGGGAAATTACTTTTGCTGTGTCTCTTTCTGTACTTGTTCAAGTTGTTATTTATTATGCTCTAAGCACACTCTTTATTTTGTGGCACGATATAAGACATTGTTTGTAGTTTGAGTAGTAAAGGATAGAGGGAAATGAGTTCTTTACTATGTAATGGAAGTTTTATATTAACCGGTAGAATTTAGCAAAGATTATTAGTTGGGTATTAAAATCTGGATATTTTAGTTTCTCATGATGGTGTAACAATGATCCTGTGTCTTGCTATGTTTCTTTGTTGTCTGGAATGCCAGGTGGTTTAGGGTTAGGGTTAGGGTTAGTGTGAAGAAACAGGCTACCAATCTCCCCATCCTCCACGTTTTATCAGATTCTGAGGTTGAGATTACTCTGAACTTTAGTTGAACTGTTTAGGGGCAATAAACTGGTAAAGAAAGTAGCTTTGTTCCACCACAACTTATATTTACATTATTACATTAAAACTGTGTAGAACATTTTCTGACAGCGCTCTTAAGACGCTGTAGCTGCGCTAATGCCTGTGTGGGCAAGATATACTTTTTCTGTGTCCAGATGCACCCTGCTCATGTGAATTGCCGAGGAACACAGTAATTGCACCCTCCTGCTCATGACTGCTGTCACATTAATCAACTGTTACCCCTGCCTGGAAGAGACATCGAAAGAAGAGAAAATTCCATGAAGGACTGCAGCAGTTGTGGACTTTTGAGGGGTGAGGGGCACTCACCCCTCAAAAGTCCACCTCCATCCCGTAGGCTGACTCATCACCATCAGAGATGAGCCCGATGAGGGTGGTGTCATCCGCAAACTTGATCTGTTTGACATAGTCATGGCTGGAGGTGCAACAGTTGGTGTACAGGGAGAAGAGCAGGGGAGAGAGGACAAAACCCTGTGGAGATCCTGTGTTGATAGTCCGAGAGGTGGAGACATTCTTCCCCAGCCGCATGCACTGCCTCCGGTCTGTCAGGAAGTCAGTAATCCACCTGCAGGTGGAGTCAGGCACGTTGAGCTGAGAGAGCTTGTCCTGAAGCAGGGCAGGGAGGATGCAGAGCTGAAGTCCACAAACAGGATCCTAGCATAGGTTCCCGGGGAGTCCAGGTGCTGCAGGGTGAAGTGGAGGATCAGGTTGATGGCGTCGTCGACAGACCTTTTGGCTCTGTAGGCAAACTGCAGAGGGTCCAGAGAGGGAGAGGTGAAGTGCATGAAATGAGGGAGGACCAGGCGTTCGAATGACTTTACGACTACAGACGTAAGCGCAACAGGCTTGTAGTCCGAAGGAGACGGCAGCTCAGTGGTTAGAGCGTTCGCGTTCGTACCCGAAGGTCGCGGGTTTGCGTCCCAAGGAGAGCACGTCTAGGGTCCTTGGAGAAGACACCTAACCCCCGCTTCTCCCACCATTGGTGCCGTCGAAGGGCAGCCTGCTGCGGTGTAAGGAGTGCAGCACACAAATTTCTCCGGTGACGGATGAATACAGTAATTCATTTATATTTATTTATATTTATTTATTAAGTCAAGTAATACAGGAGTAATACAAGTAACACAATTTGTCAGCGCAGTGTCTCAGGTAAGACAGTATCTGATTAAAAAAGCACAACTTTGAAGGCAGGATGAACGTAATCGACTAATCCAGGGCGACCAAGAGCACAATGTCGGACGGCAGTGAGGTGCAGTGTCATAACCTGCCTTCTCCCTTGAATTAGAAGAGAGATCCCATCTGTATTCTGTGCCTCCTCTCAACACATCTCCTTTACGGTTGCGACAACACCTGTGGGGAAGATGAATAAAAAATTGTTAGTGGTTGCATGTGCAGTGGAGCCTGTTAAAATATGACTGCATTTGAAAAGATGAGAATTTACCATTGCCACAATTAGATGATCAGATTTGACTTCGTCTAACTTTTCGCCTGAAGGCCTCAATCGTTCGGACACAGAGTCCCCTTTCTATACAGTTGTCGACGTACTTGTCGTACGAGGCTTTTGTCCCCAGAGCCGGGTCGGTGGGAATAGCAGATAACTCTTCCTGTGTCCAGCGTCTGGAGGAGTTTGCAGGTAAGCACAGAGCCCTGGACCTTTCCGGTGGCCTGAGGTCGTCTTGCATTTCCACACCTTGGACGTCTTCTTCTTTTAATGTGTCCTCTGGCTTTTCCTTCTTCTTGTCAGGTTTGCGAAGAAAAGAGGTCTGTATAGAATTGTTTCTGTATGGGATGTCTTCATGCAGTTTCCACACCAGCATATTGAAGACTTTCGGGAGGGTGAACTTTGAGAGGATGTGCATCTTCTGCAACCTGTCCTGAGACGTAACTTTGCTCATCTCATCCAGCAGTGTCCTGAGGTGTCTGTAGTCCACGTACGTTCCGTTCATGATCATTCCAACACAAGACACAAAGGTTGCCACATTTAGGTAACTGTTTGAGATTTTCGGAAGTTCAGGGGGCAGCCTCTCAAGAAACTTCGGCATCCACGGCATGCCGTAATCCCTGTACTTTTCCAGGTTTCGGGAGTAGGTGAGCGACCTTCGTTCCATCTCTTCGCAGACAAGCATGGTCATCTCTCCTACCTTGGAGAGCGGAAGAGGTTTCACATCTCCCTTGTGAATGTGTATGTAGTCCTTGCAGTTCCAGGCTATTGTCCTTTTTCCACTGGTATCCCGGAACTTGATGGCGGGAAAGAAGTTCAGTTTCTCTTCACCAAAACCTGCCATGAGACAGTCGTACGCGTCTTTACCAGCCTCGGTCACCAAGGCTCGAGCTCTGCCAAACGTGAGCGGTGGCGGGAAGTGTTGTTTGTCGGCCAGGTCCCGGCAAAAAGCCTCCACCGGCATAACACCTATCAGCCTTCGGGGCGGAGTGTCGCCCTTTAATGCTTCCAGTCGCGGTGTGTTGTTTTTGTATACGTCGCAAAGAAGTAGTCTGACAAGAGCTGCTCCGGTGACTGGCATAGATGCTTCCAGGGTCTGGCACAGAGGAAAAATGCGCTGTATGCGCATCTTCTGAAGCTCATCCTTGGTCCAGTGTTCCAACGGAGGTGGCGATACCTCGGAAGTCGCTCTGTTATGGGGCGCCAGCCCTAGGAACCCTCTCGTATGGCTCAGGCTCTTCTCGTATACCGTGGATGTTCCCAAGATCCCGCTGAGCTGGTAGTCAATTGGTGACAAGGGCCTGCCGTAAAACATCTCTTCCAGAGCCAATTCACACTGGAAGGCCTTCCACACTGCATCGTACTGTCCCTGGCCCTTGGATGTGTCATAGAGCTCTGCAAGTGTGTCCACCAGGAAAGACAGTGTGCTCTTTACAGTTGGCATCAGACCGCCCGATGGGCCGTCTTTAAAAGGAATGAAGAATGGGTGCTCCTTAAAAAGCTCAAACAGTTTGTCCATTGCAAAGTACTCTGAGGCATCGAGAAGATGGGGAATGCTGCTGTCTTCAAACCTAACTACCTGTTCGATCCGACAGGCATGCTGTCCGAGCGTCTTCTGTGTACAATCCTTCATGTGTTCAAGGTAACGGAACGCTCTCAAAAGCACCGTTGATTTAAAGTTTGGGTGCGCAAGGCCACACATCACTATTGCTCCAGACACTGGGTGCTTGAAGGGTAATTGCACATGCGCGTGTGGCGAATCAACATATAACTGGAGGAACGTCAGCGTCCCCTGGCTGCTCAGAGCTGAGAGCAGTTTGGCGTCCACATCCATGGGCTCGTTATTTATGTTAGATTGGAAGTTGGTGGCTTCGTGGATCCCGAGAGTGGTGAAGAGATTGCCTCTTGTACCCACGAGGTCTTGTAGCCCATACCTCGAAAACAGAAATTTTGTTTTAGATATATTTCACGACAGCTTATTACAAACAAGATTAAGAATAATTTTTTTAAAAAACTTATTTAATACGTACCTGGAAAACAACAGGTGAGGGTTAGGGTTAGGGTTAGGGGTTAGGGTTAGGGTTAGGGTTAGGGTTAGGGTTAGGGTTAGGGTTAGGTAAGGGACACTTTGCCACGATGCCCGATTCGGGCACTTTGAGCAGGAGGCTTTCCCGGTGTTGAAACTTTGCGTACCCCCCCATTTGTGACCACCACGGTTTCAATAGTACCTGTTTTGTGCATCTACAACCTAGTGTTTAGGAGAAGCAGCCGATTTGCTCTGCTGTTAAATTTTCTGCTACATTTATTAATATCTTCTTGTTTAACCAATAAAGACACTTGCAGTATGTTCTCTGGCCACAAGAGGGTGTCTTTTCTGCATTTTTCTGTCCATAGTGCTAAGTGTGTGTTAGCAGAAATAGAACGTCACACACATATACAGACACAAACACAAATACAGACAGAAAGACAGACACACACACACTTACTCATACAGAGTCTCTCTCTCTCACACACACACTCAAGGATACACACACACAGTCTCTCTCTCACACATACTCAAGGTTACACACACACACAGACCGTCTCTCTCTCTCTGTCTCTCTCACACATACTCAAGGATACACACAGACAGTCTCTCTCTCTCTCTCTCTCACACACAAGGATACACACACACAGTCTCTCTCTCTCTCTCTCTCTCTCTCACACACACACAAGGATACACACACACAGTCTCTCTCTCTCTCTCACACACACACAAGGATACACACACACAGTCTCTCTCTCTCTCTCACACACACACAAGGATACACACACACAGTCTCTCTCTCTCTCTCTCTCTCTCTCACACACACACATACGCAAGGATACACACACAGTCTCTCTCTCTCTCACACATACTCAAGGTTACACACACACAGTCTCTCTTTCTCTGTCTCACACACACACAGTCTCTCTCCCCCTTTCTCACACACACACAGTCTCTCTCCCCCTTTCTCACACACACACAGTCTCTCTCCCCCTTTCTCACACACACACAGTCTCTCTCCCCCTTTCTCACACACACAGTCTCTCTCCCCCTTTCTCACACACACAGTCTCTCTCCCTCTCTATCTATCTCTCTCTCTCACACACACACTCTCTCTCACACACTCTCTAAATAATGTGATTCCACATTAGGGTTAGGGTTAGGGTTAGGGAGAGGGTTAGGGTTAAGGTTTAGGGTTAGGGTTAGGGGTTAGGGGTTAGGGTTAGGGTTAGGGTTAGGGTTAGGGAGAGAGTTTGGGACCTGTCCCCTCCAGGGGGCAGGTGGTGCACGGGCCATCCTTAAACCACCAGTTCCATCCGTCCGTGGCATCCGGTTCCATCTTCTCCGTCGCCCGTAGTGAACTGTAGTCCATCCGTCCAAATCCATCTCCGCCGAAAAAAATGGGTTAGGGTTAGGGTTAGGGTTAGGGTTAGGGTTAGGGTTAGGGTTAGGGTTGGGTTAGGGTTAGGGTTAGGGTTAGGGTTAGGGTTAGGGTTAGGGAGAGGGTTTGGGACCTGTCCCCTCCAGGGGGCAGGTGGTGCACGGGCCATCCTTAAACCACCAGTTCCATCCGTCCGTGGCATCCGGTTCCATCTTCTCCGTCGCCCGTAGTGAACTGTAGTCCATCCGTCCAAATCCATCTCCGCCGAAAAAAATGATATATATATACAAAAAAGAAAAGACAAGTTCTCTTTCCTTTTTTTTAAAAAAATGTTTTTATTCAGAAAAAAAATGTATTTATTCGGAAAATATTTTAACTAACAGTGAAAAGACAAAAGAACAAAGATAAATGAACAAAGATTGCCTGCTGAACATAAAACGTGACGTTTCGGCTTCTGATAAGCCTTCTTCAGACGTATCATCAACAATAATTAGCAAGCAAAAAAAAAGCAAAGAAAAGGGTTAGGGTTAGGGTAGGGTTAGGGTTAGGGTTAGGGTTAGGTTAGGGTTAGGGTTAGGTTAGGGTTAGGTTAGGGTTAGGGTTAGGGTTAGGGTTAGGGTTAGGGTTAGGGTTAGGGTTAGGGTTAGGTTTGGGGTTTAGGGTTAGTGTAGGGTTTGTTTTTAGTTTAAAATTTTATTGCACGGGCCTACTGGGAGGAAAAGGAAGAGGGAGAAACAAAAGAAAGAAAGAAAGAAAAAAAAAAAAAAAAAAAATAAAAAAAAAAAAAAAAAAAAAAAAAAAATAATAATAATAATAATAAGTGCTCAAAATAAGTGCTACAAGTCATGCATATATAGATAGATGTAAATGTAATAATAATATATATAACTATATATACAAATAAAAATAAAAAGCATGCTAAGCAAAAAATTAGTAAAAAAAAAAAAAAAAAAAAAAAAAAAAAAAAAATTAAAAAAAAAAAAAAAAAAAAAAAAAAAAAAAAATAAAATAATAAGTGCTCAGAATAAGTGCTATATGTCATGCATATATAAACAGATGTAAAATTTCATAATTAAATGTATATATATAACTGTATATATACAAATAAAAAGCATGCTAAGAAAAAAAATTAGTGAAAAAAAAAAAAAAAAAAAAAAAAAAAAAAAAAAAAAATAATAAAATAAAAAAATAAAAAATAAATAAATACATAAGAAAAATTTAATTTTTAAGTAAATAGAAGTGGAATAATAAGAAAAATAATGACTGTACAATAAAGTAATGAAGGGCCAGGGGGAGTTGGGAGATGAATCGTTAATCATCATTAAGTCCCCCTGGCCTTATTGTTCTAAGTTTGTGTATCCAAATTTTTTCTGCCCTCTTCCTTTGACCGCAGGTCCAACGGTCGTTGTTTTCTAATCCGGATATGATGAGGTGGGTTATTGGATGGGATTGGAAGTGTTGTACCAGAGGGGTGTTTAGACGGGCTTGTCGTATGTTGTAGAGGTGTTGGGACAGTCGTGTGTGGATGGAATGTTTAGTTTCTCCTATATAGTGTAGTTGGCAAAGGGTACAGGTAATGATATAGACGGCATTGGTGGTGGTGATGGACAAAGAGCCTAAAGTGGGGAATTCTGTGTTGGTGTGGGGGTTTATGATGTATTTTCTATTTTTATAATAGTGACTGAGTGGAGGTACTGGGGTTTCTTTGTTGTTACTGGAGAACTTGGATCTGATGAGTATGGAATGAAGGCTTTTGTGTTTCCTGTAGGCAGATATGATTTTATGGTTTTTGAAAACCGGATGATGATTCTGTAGACGGAGAAAATTGTGTTTGATAGTTTTATGAAAGGAGGTGGTTCTGTGGGAAAAAGTGGAGACAAAGGGGATGAGGTGGAAAGGGGATAAGGGGTCTTGTGATGGATGATGACTAGACGGTTGTGAGATAGGAGGGGGTAAACCCTGGTTAGGGTTAGGTGTGAGGAGATCCTGTGTATGACCAGAGAGAGCGGGATTGAAGGGGTTAGGTTGAGGAACGGGATCAATGTGGTTAGGGTTAGTGCTGGGTGGGGGGAACAGACCAGGGTTGGGGGGTTTAGGATTAGGAGCGGGGTCAGTGTGGTTAGGGTTAGGGTTAGGCTTGGGTAGGGGATACGAACCACGGTCGGGAGGTTTAGGATAAGGAGAGGGGTCAGTGTGGTTAGGGTTAGGGGAAGGCTTGGGTAGGGGATACAAACCGCGGTCGGGAGGTTTAGGATAAGGAGAGGGGTCAGTGTGGTTAGGGTTAGGGGAAGGATTGGGTAGGGGATGTAAACCCTTGCTAGGATAAGGGGCCAGAATGGAAGGGCGGGAAGTGTGGACCTGGGCTGGGGAGAGGGGAGGGGAGCGGGTGGGAGGCAGAGAAGCCAGAGTGGAGGTTTTAATAGAGCGGAGGAATCTTTTGGAATATCCTCGTTGTCTGAGGGATTTGAAGAGTAGACTGGTGGCAAAATGAAAGTCCGGAGGGTTAGAACAGATACGGTGAAAACGAATGAGTTGAGATTTTATGATGCCACGGAATGTATGTTTGGGATGATAGCTAGATTTATGGAGAAGCGAGTGTGTATCTGTGGATTTAAAAAAAACTTTGGTCTGTAAAATGTTGTGAGTGGTGTTGGAGGGCGTGAAGAAAACTGTAGTGTCGAGGAAATTTATTTGTCTGTAGCCTATGGTATGTTTGAGTGAGATGGAGGGATGGTGGTTATTAAGGATTTTTATGAAATCCTGAAATTGTATGAGAGAATGGGGCCAGATACCGATTATGTCATCGAGGTAGCGGAGGAAAAGGGTGGGTTGAAGTGGACATTTGGTTAGGGCTTCTCGTTCCCACTCGCTCATGTAAATGTTAGCGTAAGAAGGGGCAAATCTCTGACCCATGGCTGTCCCATTGATTTGGAGGTGATATTGGTTATTGAAAAGGAAATCATTATTATTTAGGCAGAGTTCTATGAGTTGTAGAAGTTCATTGTCTGGTCTATTAGGATCTGGGTTATTATGGAAAATGCGTTGCACGGTTTGTAGTCCTAGTTGGGTGTTAATATTAGTGTAGAGGCTATCTACATCAAGGGTAAACAAAAAGGAGGTGTTGGGGACAGCCATGGATCGGATTATCTGTAGAAAGTGGTAGGTATCTTTAACATAACTGGGGTGTTTGGTGGAGAGGGGGCCCAGGAAGTGCTCTATATACTGGGAGACGTGATAAGTGGCACTATTGCAATCTGAGACTATGGGTCGTCCAGGGGGAACTTCAAAGGGAATTGTCCAAGTATGTGGTTCTTTATGGATTTTGGGAAGAAGGTAAAAATAACGGGGTCGTGGAGTGTCAGGTCCGAAAAGAAAGTCTCTTTGTTTGGCTGTGATGTATTTTTTATTGTAAAGTGTTTGTATTATGGTCCGGAGGGTGATTTGAGTTTGTGGTTGAATAGAGTTATCTATGCGTTTATAATATGTGGTGTTATTGAGTTGTCGGTTAGCTTCCAGTAAATATTGGTGACGGTCCATGATGACAACTTTTGATCCTTTATCAGCGGGTTTAATTATGATGTTGGGGTTCTGGATGAGTTCTTTGAGGGCCCTGCGTTCCTCCCCCGACAGATTGTCAGGGACATCTGCCGGAGGACGAAACTGTTGCAAGGCCCGTTTGTCTGATTGTATGAGAGTAGTAAGATGTGGATGGAGTCCTGATGGTTCTGGTTCCCAGTTTGAGTTATGGGTGAATGGGGTATGTTGATAGTCTGTGGTGTTGGTGGAGAAATGGTCAATGAGTTTGAGTCGTCTATGGTAGAAGTGAAGGTCCCTTTGAAGTTCCCCCCAGTCAAGGTGGTTGGGTCTAGGAATAAAGGTGAGCCCCCTCTCCAGGATGGTGCACTGTATGGTGGATGGGTTGAACAAAGTAGATAGATTGAGAATGTTAGAATGAGAGTCCCAGCCCAGGTCTCGGGGTGAGTGTGAATTATATGTCTGGGATGAAAGTGTCTGGTTAGATTTGGAGTTTATTGTAAATTTAGTTGTGCTAGCCAATTGTTGAAAATAAGTTGAGCTGTGGAAGAAGTCCAGTGAATGTTATCTGTTTCTGTATGAAAAGTGTCGTATGGAATTTCTAAGAGGGTGGGGAATGTGGTGACCATGTTATTATTAACTATTTTTAAGTTTTGTTTCTGGGTGGGCGTGAGATTGGGAGAGAAGTTGATGACCGGAAAGTAGATGTCTGCATTGGGGAAAGTTGTTCTGGACAAGCGGAAGAGGGATTTGAGTTGTTTAAGGGTGGTCTTATGGGGGTCCTGATCCTTATTGTTAATCCCTACGGAAAAAATAACAATTTTAACCTGAGGGTGGGGGGGACATTTTTCACAAATTTTGAGAAAGTGGTAGGCGGTTGCTCCTGGATAGCTGTCTAGCTGTATCTGATCGTGGGGGTGAGGTGGGATACGTTTTATGTTGGAGTCTCCGAGTATCAGAACTGGTTTCTTTGGTTTAAGGGACCAGTCCTGAATTTTACGGTTGGGTCGTGCGAGGTGGACAGTGGGCCTATGGAGTTTGGTGCTTGTTGCGAGAGGGGGGTGGGGAGTAGGAGTAGAGGGTGAATTGACCAAGGCAAGATTGGAGCTAGGAGAAATGTCGATTGGATGATCCATGGTTCGAGAAGAAGGAAGAGTTGTAGAGAGTTGCTGGACCGGTGTGGGGGAAGTGAGGGATTGGGGGGGTGGAACCATCAAAGCTAAAGGAATGGGTGAGGAGAGATCCGATGGAGAAGGGGAGATGACTGTGGAGGGAGAATTGGGCAAAACTGAGGGGGTGTGTATCAGAGGGACAGGTTGTGGATCACATGATTCGATGGGTCCAAGGGGGGGAGGGTTGAGCAGTGAAGTTGAGATAGAAGGTAAGGAACAGGGTGATGGTGGGTGTGGAATGATAGATGCGGGAACCAAAGATGGTGAAGAATCAAGGTTTTCCAGGGAAGGAAGGGGAGGGGGGACAGGCGGGGAGACGGAGGTCGTGGTAAGAGTAGGTCGTTGGGGCAACCCGCTCAGTAGAGTGGAACGATCAGAGTCAGCTGATTGGTCATTTTCGACTTTATTGCTTCTCATCATATTTGGTTCCACTCTATGCAGGGTTATGCTGTGAGGGGTGCTCCGCGACTCGAGTGGTTCCTCCGGGGTGGTAAACTGTTGGGAAAGTGGAGTAATGTCATCATCAAGGTGGATCACAACGTTGGAATAGGCGTGTGATGACGGGGTTTGTGGAATTACTGTAGAGGTGATTGAGGGTGGGGGCAGATGAACCTGGGCTAGGACGGGAACTGTGGGCCTGGAAGCGAGTAGGCCATCTAGGGTTAGGGTTAGGGTTAGGGTTAGGGTTAGGGTTAGGGTTAGGGTTAGGGTTAGGGTTAGGGTTAGGGTTAGGGTTAGGGTTAGGGTTAGGGTTAGGGTTAGGTAAGGGACACTTTGCCACGATGCCCGATTCGGGCACTTTGAGCAGGAGGCTTTCCCGGTGTTGAAACTTTGCGTACCCCCCCATTTGTGACCACCACGGTTTCAATAGTACCTGTTTTGTGCATCTACAACCTAGTGTTTAGGAGAAGCAGCCGATTTGCTCTGCTGTTAAATTTTCTGCTACATTTATTAATATCTTCTTGTTTAACCAATAAAGACACTTGCAGTATGTTCTCTGGCCACAAGAGGGTGTCTTTTCTGCATTTTTCTGTCCATAGTGCTAAGTGTGTGTTAGCAGAAATAGAACGTCACACACATATACAGACACAAACACAAATACAGACAGAAAGACAGACACACACACACTTACTCATACAGAGTCTCTCTCTCTCACACACACACTCAAGGATACACACACACAGTCTCTCTCTCACACATACTCAAGGTTACACACACACACAGACCGTCTCTCTCTCTCTGTCTCTCTCACACATACTCAAGGATACACACACACAGTCTCTCTCTCTCTCTCACACACACACAAGGATACACACACACAGTCTCTCTCTCTCTCGCTCTCTCTCTCACACACACACAAGGATACACACACACAGTCTCTCTCTCTCTCTCACACACACACAAGGATACACACACACAGTCTCTCTCTCTCTCTCACACACACACAAGGATACACACACACAGTCTCTCTCTCTCTCTCTCTCTCTCTCACACACACACATACGCAAGGATACACACACAGTCTCTCTCTCTCTCTCTCTCTCACACATACTCAAGGTTACACACACACAGTCTCTCTTTCTCTGTCTCACACACACACAGTCTCTCTCCCCCTTTCTCACACACACACAGTCTCTCTCCCCCTTTCTCACACACACACAGTCTCTCTCCCCCTTTCTCACACACACATAGTCTCTCTCCCCCTTTCTCACACACACAGTCTCTCTCCCCCTTTCTCACTCACACAGTCTCTCTCCCTCTCTATCTATCTCTCTCTCTCACACACACACTCTCTCTCACACACTCTCTAAATAATGTGATTCCACATTAGGGTTAGGGTTAGGGTTAGGGAGAGGGTTAGGGTTAAGGTTTAGGGTTAGGGTTAGGGGTTAGGGGTTAGGGTTAGGGTTAGGGTTAGGGTTAGGGAGAGAGTTTGGGACCTGTCCCCTCCAGGGGGCAGGTGGTGCACGGGCCATCCTTAAACCACCAGTTCCATCCGTCCGTGGCATCCGGTTCCATCTTCTCCGTCGCCCGTAGTGAACTGTAGTCCATCCGTCCAAATCCATCTCCGCCGAAAAAAATGGGTTAGGGTTAGGGTTAGGGTTAGGGTTAGGGTTAGGGTTAGGGTTGGGTTAGGGTTAGGGTTAGGGTTAGGGTTAGGGTTAGGGTTAGGGTTAGGGAGAGGGTTTGGGACCTGTCCCCTCCAGGGGGCAGGTGGTGCACGGGCCATCCTTAAACCACCAGTTCCATCCGTCCGTGGCATCCGGTTCCATCTTCTCCGTCGCCCGTAGTGAACTGTAGTCCATCCGTCCAAATCCATCTCCGCCGAAAAAAATGATATATATATACAAAAAAGAAAAGACAAGTTCTCTTTCCTTTTTTTTAAAAAAATGTTTTTATTCAGAAAAAAAATGTATTTATTCGGAAAATATTTTAACTAACAGTGAAAAGACAAAAGAACAAAGATAAATGAACAAAGATTGCCTGCTGAACATAAAACGTGACGTTTCGGCTTCTGATAAGCCTTCTTCAGACGTATCATCAACAATAATTAGCAAGCAAAAAAAAAGCAAAGAAAAGGGTTAGGGTTAGGGTAGGGTTAGGGTTAGGGTTAGGGTTAGGTTAGGGTTAGGGTTAGGTTAGGGTTAGGTTAGGGTTAGGGTTAGGGTTAGGGTTAGGGTTAGGGTTAGGGTTAGGGTTAGGGTTAGGTTTGGGGTTTAGGGTTAGTGTAGGGTTTGTTTTTAGTTTAAAATTTGGGTTAGGGTTAGGGTTAGGGTTAGGGTTAGGGTTAGGGTTAGGGTTAGGGTTAGGGTTAGGGTTAGGGTTAGGGGTTAGGGTTAGGGTTAGGGTTGGGTTAGGGTTAGGGTTAGGGTTAGGGGTTAGGGTTAGGGTTAGGGTTAGGGTTAGGGTTAGGGTTAGGGTTAGGGTTAGGGTTAGAGGGTTAGGGTTAGGTTAGGGTTAGGGTTAGAGGGTTAGGGTTAGGGTTAGGGTTAGGGTTAGGGTTAGGGTTAGGGTTAGGGTTAGGGTTAGGGTTAGGGTTAGGGTTAGGGTTAGGTAAGGGACACTTTGCCACGATGCCCGATTCGGGCACTTTGAGCAGGAGGCTTTCCCGGTGTTGAAACTTTGCGTACCCCCCCATTTGTGACCACCACGGTTTCAATAGTACCTGTTTTGTGCATCTACAACCTAGTGTTTAGGAGAAGCAGCCGATTTGCTCTGCTGTTAAATTTTCTGCTACATTTATTAATATCTTCTTGTTTAACCAATAAAGACACTTGCAGTCTGTTCTCTGGCCACAAGAGGGTGTCTTTTCTGCATTTTTCTGTCCATAGTGCTAAGTGTGTGTTAGCAGAAATAGAACGTCACACACATATACAGACACAAACACAAATACAGACAGAAAGACAGACACACACACACTTACTCATACAGAGTCTCTCTCTCTCACACACACACTCAAGGATACACACACACAGTCTCTCTCACACACATACTCAAGGTTACACACACACACAGACCGTCTCTCTCTCTCTGTCTCTCTCACACATACTCAAGGATACACACACACAGTCTCTCTCTCTCTCTCACACACACACAAGGATACACACACACAGTCTCTCTCTCTCTCTCTCTCTCTCTCACACACACACAAGGATACACACACACAGTCTCTCTCTCTCTCTCACACACACACAAGGATACACACACACAGTCTCTCTCTCTCTCTCACACACACACAAGGATACACACACACAGTCTCTCTCTCTCTCGCTCTCTCTCTCACACACACACATACGCAAGGATACACACACAGTCTCTCTCTCTCTCTCTCTCTCACACATACTCAAGGTTACACACACACAGTCTCTCTTTCTCTGTCTCACACACACACAGTCTCTCTCCCCCTTTCTCACACACACACAGTCTCTCTCCCCCTTTCTCACACACACACAGTCTCTCTCCCCCTTTCTCACACACACATAGTCTCTCTCCCCCTTTCTCACACACACAGTCTCTCTCCCCCTTTCTCACTCACACAGTCTCTCTCCCTCTCTATCTATCTCTCTCTCTCACACACACACTCTCTCTCACACACTCTCTAAATAATGTGATTCCACATTAGGGTTAGGGTTAGGGTTAGGGAGAGGGTTAGGGTTAAGGTTTAGGGTTAGGGTTAGGGGTTAGGGGTTAGGGTTAGGGTTAGGGTTAGGGTTAGGGAGAGAGTTTGGGACCTGTCCCCTCCAGGGGGCAGGTGGTGCACGGGCCATCCTTAAACCACCAGTTCCATCCGTCCGTGGCATCCGGTTCCATCTTCTCCGTCGCCCGTAGTGAACTGTAGTCCATCCGTCCAAATCCATCTCCGCCGAAAAAAATGGGTTAGGGTTAGGGTTAGGGTTAGGGTTAGGGTTGGGTTAGGGTTAGGGTTAGGGTTAGGGTTAGGGTTAGGGTTAGGGTTAGGGTTAGGGAGAGGGTTTGGGACCTGTCCCCTCCAGGGGGCAGGTGGTGCACGGGCCATCCTTAAACCACCAGTTCCATCCGTCCGTGGCATCCGGTTCCATCTTCTCCGTCGCCCGTAGTGAACTGTAGTCCATCCGTCCAAATCCATCTCCGCCGAAAAAAATGATATATATATACAAAAAAGAAAAGACAAGTTCTCTTTCCTTTTTTTTAAAAAAATGTTTTTATTCAGAAAAAAAATGTATTTATTCGGAAAATATTTTAACTAACAGTGAAAAGACAAAAGAACAAAGATAAATGAACAAAGATTGCCTGCTGAACATAAAACGTGACGTTTCGGCTTCTGATAAGCCTTCTTCAGACGTATCATCAACAATAATTAGCAAGCAAAAAAAAAGCAAAGAAAAGGGTTAGGGTTAGGGTTAGGGTTAGGGTTAGGGTTAGGGTTAGGGTTAGGGTTAGGGTTAGGGTTAGGGTTAGGGTTAGGGTTAGGGTTAGGGTTAGGGTTAGGGTTAGGGTTAGGGTTAGGGTTAGGGTTAGGGTTAGGGTTAGGGTTAGGGTTAGGGTTAGGGTTAGGGTTAGGGTTAGGGTTAGGGTTAGGGTTAGGGTTAGGGTTAGGGTTAGGGTTAGGGTTAGGGTTAGGGTTAGGGTTAGGGTTAGGGTTAGGGTTAGGGTTAGGGTTAGGGTTAGGGTTAGGGTTAGGGTTAGGGTTAGGGTTAGGGTTAGGGTTAGGGTTAGGGTTAGGGTTAGGGTTAGGGTTAGGGTTAGGGTTAGGGTTAGGGTTAGGGTTAGGGTAGGGTTAGGGTTAGGGTTAGGGTTAGGGTTAGGGTTAGGGTTAGGGTTAGGGTTAGGGTTAGGGTTAGGGTTAGGGTTAGGGTTAGGGTTAGGGTTAGGGTTAGGAAAAGGGTTAGGGTTAGGGTTAGGGTTAGGGTTAGGGTTAGGGTTAGGGTTAGGGTTAGGGTTAGGGTTAGGGTTAGGGTTAGGGTTAGGGTTAGGGTTAGGGTTAGGGTTAGGGTTAGGGTTAGGGTTAGGGTTAGGGTTAGGGTTAGGGTTAGGGTTAGGGTTAGGGTTAGGGTTAGGGTTAGGGTTAGGGTTAGGGTTAGGGTTAGGGTTAGGTTAGGGTTAGGGTTAGGGTTAGGGTTAGGGTTAGGGTTAGGGTTAGGGTTAGGGTTAGGGTTAGGGTTAGGGTTAGGGTTAGGGTTAGGGTTAGGGTTAGGTAAGGGACACTTTGCCACGATGCCCGATTCGGGCACTTTGAGCAGGAGGCTTTCCCGGTGTTGAAACTTTGCGTACCCCCCCATTTGTGACCACCACGGTTTCAATAGTACCTGTTTTGTGCATCTACAACCTAGTGTTTAGGAGAAGCAGCCGATTTGCTCTGCTGTTAAATTTTCTGCTACATTTATTAATATCTTCTTGTTTAACCAATAAAGACACTTGCAGTATGTTCTCTGGCCACAAGAGGGTGTCTTTTCTGCATTTTTCTGTCCATAGTGCTAAGTGTGTGTTAGCAGAAATAGAACGTCACACACATATACAGACACAAACACAAATACAGACAGAAAGACAGACACACACACACTTACTCATACAGAGTCTCTCTCTCTCACACACACACTCAAGGATACACACACACAGTCTCTCTCTCACACATACTCAAGGTTACACACACACACAGACCGTCTCTCTCTCTCTGTCTCTCTCACACATACTCAAGGATACACACACACAGTCTCTCTCTCTCTCTCACACACACACAAGGATACACACACACAGTCTCTCTCTCTCTCGCTCTCTCTCTCACACACACACAAGGATACACACACACAGTCTCTCTCTCTCTCTCACACACACACAAGGATACACACACACAGTCTCTCTCTCTCTCTCACACACACACAAGGATACACACACACAGTCTCTCTCTCTCTCTCTCTCTCTCTCACACACACACATACGCAAGGATACACACACAGTCTCTCTCTCTCTCTCTCTCTCACACATACTCAAGGTTACACACACACAGTCTCTCTTTCTCTGTCTCACACACACACAGTCTCTCTCCCCCTTTCTCACACACACACAGTCTCTCTCCCCCTTTCTCACACACACATAGTCTCTCTCCCCCTTTCTCACACACACACAGTCTCTCTCCCCCTTTCTCACACACACAGTCTCTCTCCCCCTTTCTCACTCACACAGTCTCTCTCCCTCTCTATCTATCTCTCTCTCTCACACACACACTCTCTCTCACACACTCTCTAAATAATGTGATTCCACATTAGGGTTAGGGTTAGGGTTAGGGAGAGGGTTAGGGTTAAGGTTTAGGGTTAGGGTTAGGGGTTAGGGGTTAGGGTTAGGGTTAGGGTTAGGGTTAGGGATAGAGTTTGGGACCTGTCCCCTCCAGGGGGCAGGTGGTGCACGGGCCATCCTTAAACCACCAGTTCCATCCGTCCGTGGCATCCGGTTCCATCTTCTCCGTCGCCCGTAGTGAACTGTAGTCCATCCGTCCAAATCCATCTCCGCCGAAAAAAATGGGTTAGGGTTAGGGTTAGGGTTAGGGTTAGGGTTGGGTTAGGGTTAGGGTTAGGGTTAGGGTTAGGGTTAGGGTTAGGGTTAGGGTTAGGGAGAGGGTTTGGGACCTGTCCCCTCCAGGGGGCAGGTGGTGCACGGGCCATCCTTAAACCACCAGTTCCATCCGTCCGTGGCATCCGGTTCCATCTTCTCCGTCGCCCGTAGTGAACTGTAGTCCATCCGTCCAAATCCATCTCCGCCGAAAAAAATGATATATATATACAAAAAAGAAAAGACAAGTTCTCTTTCCTTTTTTTTAAAAAAATGTTTTTATTCAGAAAAAAAATGTATTTATTCGGAAAATATTTTAACTAACAGTGAAAAGACAAAAGAACAAAGATAAATGAACAAAGATTGCCTGCTGAACATAAAACGTGACGTTTCGGCTTCTGATAAGCCTTCTTCAGACGTATCATCAACAATAATTAGCAAGCAAAAAAAAAGCAAAGAAAAGGGTTAGGGTTAGGGTTAGGGTTAGGGTTAGGGTTAGGGTTAGGGTAGGGTTAGGGTTAGGGTTAGGGTTAGGGTTAGGGTTAGGGTTAGGGTTAGGGTTAGGGTTAGGGTTAGGGTTAGGGTTAGGGTTAGGGTTAGGGTTAGGGTTAGGGTTAGGGTTAGGGTTAGGGTTAGGGTTAGGGTTAGGGTTAGGGTTAGGTTAGGGTTAGGGTTAGGGTTAGGGTTAGGGTTAGGGTTAGGGTTAGGGTTAGGGTTAGGGTTAGGGTTAGGGTTAGGGTTAGGGTTAGGGTTAGGGTTAGGGTTAGGGTTAGGGTTAGGGTTAGGGTTAGGGTTAGGGTTAGGGTTAGGGTTAGGGTTAGGGTTAGGGTTAGGTTAGGGTTAGGGTTAGGGTAGGGTTAGGGTTAGGGTTAGGGTTAGGGTTAGGGTTAGGGTTAGGGTTAGGGTTAGGGTTAGGGTTAGGGTTAGGGTTAGGGTTAGGGTTAGGGTTAGGGTTAGGGTTAGGGTTAGGGAAGGGACACTTTGCCACGATGCCCGATTCGGGCACTTTGAGCAGGAGGCTTTCCCGGTGTTGAAACTTTGCGTACCCCCCCATTTGTGACCACCACGGTTTCAATAGTACCTGTTTTGTGCATCTACAACCTAGTGTTTAGGAGAAGCAGCCGATTTGCTCTGCTGTTAAATTTTCTGCTACATTTATTAATATCTTCTTGTTTAACCAATAAAGACACTTGCAGTATGTTCTCTGGCCACAAGAGGGTGTCTTTTCTGCATTTTTCTGTCCATAGTGCTAAGTGTGTGTTAGCAGAAATAGAACGTCACACACATATACAGACACAAACACAAATACAGACAGAAAGACAGACACACACACACTTACTCATACAGAGTCTCTCTCTCTCACACACACACTCAAGGATACACACACACAGTCTCTCTCTCACACATACTCAAGGTTACACACACACACAGACCGTCTCTCTCTCTCTGTCTCTCTCACACATACTCAAGGATACACACACACAGTCTCTCTCTCTCTCTCACACACACACAAGGATACACACACACAGTCTCTCTCTCTCTCTCTCTCTCTCTCACACACACACAAGGATACACACACACAGTCTCTCTCTCTCTCTCACACACACACAAGGATACACACACACAGTCTCTCTCTCTCTCTCACACACACACAAGGATACACACACACAGTCTCTCTCTCTCTCTCTCTCTCTCTCACACACACACATACGCAAGGATACACACACAGTCTCTCTCTCTCTCACACATACTCAAGGTTACACACACACAGTCTCTCTTTCTCTGTCTCACACACACACAGTCTCTCTCCCCCTTTCTCACACACACACAGTCTCTCTCCCCCTTTCTCACACACACACAGTCTCTCTCCCCCTTTCTCACACACACATAGTCTCTCTCCCCCTTTCTCACACACACAGTCTCTCTCCCCCTTTCTCACTCACACAGTCTCTCTCCCTCTCTATCTATCTCTCTCTCTCACACACACACTCTCTCTCACACACTCTCTAAATAATGTGATTCCACATTAGGGTTAGGGTTAGGGTTAGGGAGAGGGTTAGGGTTAAGGTTTAGGGTTAGGGTTAGGGGTTAGGGGTTAGGGTTAGGGTTAGGGTTAGGGTTAGGGAGAGAGTTTGGGACCTGTCCCCTCCAGGGGGCAGGTGGTGCACGGGCCATCCTTAAACCACCAGTTCCATCCGTCCGTGGCATCCGGTTCCATCTTCTCCGTCGCCCGTAGTGAACTGTAGTCCATCCGTCCAAATCCATCTCCGCCGAAAAAAAATGGGTTAGGGTTAGGGTTAGGGTTAGGGTTAGGGTTGGGTTAGGGTTAGGGTTAGGGTTAGGGTTAGGGTTAGGGTTAGGGTTAGGGTTAGGGAGAGGGTTTGGGACCTGTCCCCTCCAGGGGGCAGGTGGTGCACGGGCCATCCTTAAACCACCAGTTCCATCCGTCCGTGGCATCCGGTTCCATCTTCTCCGTCGCCCGTAGTGAACTGTAGTCCATCCGTCCAAATCCATCTCCGCCGAAAAAAATGATATATATATACAAAAAAGAAAAGACAAGTTCTCTTTCCTTTTTTTTAAAAAAATGTTTTTATTCAGAAAAAAAATGTATTTATTCGGAAAATATTTTAACTAACAGTGAAAAGACAAAAGAACAAAGATAAATGAACAA
>LR738549.1:30707016-30721030 GCA_902685375.1 Neostethus bicornis | reverse complement strand
AGAGAGAGAGAGAGAGGGGGGGGGAGGGACACACACACACACTGAGGCAGAGAGAGAGAGAGAGGGGGGGGGGAGGGATACACACACACACTGAGGCAGAGAGAGAGAGAGAGAGAGAGGGGGGGGGACACACACACACACTGAGGCAGAGAGAGAGAGAGGGGGGGGAGGGACACACACACACACTGAGGCAGAGAGAGAGAGGGGGGGGGAGGGACACACACACACACTGAGGCAGAGAGAGAGAGAGAGAGAGAGAGAGAGGGGGGGGGGAGGGACACACACACACACACACACTGAGGCAGAGAGAGAGGGGGGGGGAGGGACACACACACACACTAACGATAATAATAAAAATACATTTTATATAAAATTTCAAATAAAAAGTTTTTAAAAAACACAATTAATTTTTTTTGTCAAATTAAAAAAATAAAACATTGTGGAAAAAAACTTCATTTTAATTATTTATTATCATAAAATATTAAAAGTTTAATTTTTAATTTTATTGTTTAACAAAAATGTAAAAATAAAAAAAACAACAAACGTTTTTATACAAAAACTTTTTATTGAATAAATAAACAAAAAAAATTCATTAAAAATCCTTTGAATTTTTATGTAAATAAATTATTAAAAAGTTGTAAAACTAATAAAATATTTCAAAACAAAAACTTTAACAGCAGATAATTATTATGTTATTTAATTAATTATTTATTATTAATGAATTAATTATTTATTATTAATGAATTAATTATTTATTATTAATTAATTAATTAATTATTATTAATTAATTAATGATTGATTCTGTTTTTAATAAATTTCATGCGGGATGATCCGGGGGGTCCGTGGGGAACCCCTCCACCTCCATCGTCATCAGAAACTCTGCAAAACAAAAACAACAACAAACGCTTTATCAACAATTACATTTGACAATCATATCAAAATATTATGATAATATTATCACAAAATTATGATAATATAGTTTCTAACTGTGGGTTCATCCTGCCGACAACGCCAGTTTGTTACCGGTGGCACCAAACAGTAGGGTTGGGCGGATCGATCCTAATATCAATAATATCGATACCAACGCTAGTATCGATATCGATCGATACTCCAACCACAATATCGATACTTTGATTGAAGTTTTACCCCTCGCACTTTCTTCCGGTTTTTTTTTCCTTTTTTTTTTTTTTTCAAAAAGTTAACCTAACGTATTTGTCTGCAAAATATGCGTAAATGCTGTGTGTCGCCCCTGTAAGATAAAGCGAGGCGGCCCCGCCCCCTCCCTCCTCTCTTTCGCTTGACTTGTCACATGACTCAGCGACTCGACGCCAGGAAACGAAAAAAAAAAAAAAAAACGCAAGTCGGTAAAAGTAGAGAGAGATGTAAAAAAGAGAGTAACCGTGCGGCTGGACTTTGAGGCACCATGTGTATATTTGGTCATACTACATACATGACCAAACCCTTGATGCAAAAACAGTCATTTAAAAAATTTAAAGGTCCCCTATTATGCATTTTTTCCCTTATTTTATCCTGTGCTATGTATCTGATATGCATAATTTTACATTCCGCCACAATCTCAACACAAAAGGTTATAAATATTACCCTGTTTAGGAGCGCAGTTTCAGACCCGGAACTCAAAACAGCTTGTTTCAGTCTTTTTTTCTTTTTTTTTTTCCCGGGACCCGCCCCGTTGGTTGCGATTGGTTGTCATTCATTGTGATTTCCCCACCCACCCAGCACAGCGTGGAGCGGGAGGGGCGAGGTGTGCTTCACAGTAGAGTGAAGCACGGAAATGGGTGGATATCAGGGTGGAGAGCAGGTAGAAGTGGGGGAGGGTGTTTGAGCTGCAGGGGGCTGAACAAAAAACAGATGTACGTCACTATGTTCCACCAGTCGTTAGAGGTTTGGAGAACACGCCCCTTACTTTGAATTTAAATATCTCAAAATAGCATGAATCACAATAAAACACACTTTGGGGGATTGTTTGGGGTAGTACTAAGTAAAATAAAAGGTTAAAACCTCATAAAAGTCAGTTTTGCATAATAGGGGACCTTTAAATATCGGTATCGATATCGGTATCGGCGATATTGGTCTGTGTTTACTTGGTATCGGATCAGGTTGTTTCTCATCAGCACTCAGGGTTAAAACATGACTTTAATCCAGACAGATCTTCATGGGTACGGTGCCACCCTCATACGGTCCCACCCTCATACGGTGCCACCCTCATACGGTCCCACCCTCATACGGTCCCACCCTCATACGGTGCCACCCTCAAACGGTGCCACCCTCATACGGTCCCACCCTCATACGGTGCCACCCTCATACTGTGCCACCCTCATACGGTACCACCCTCATACGGTGCCACCCTCATACGGTGCCACCCTCATACGGTGCCACCCTCATACGGTCCCACCCTCAAACGGTCCCACCCTCATACGGTGCCACCCTCATACGGTACCACCCTCATACGGTCCCACCCTCATACGGTGCCACCCTCATACGGTCCCACCCTCATACGGTGCCACCCTCATACGGTGCCACCCTCATACGGTCCCACCCTCATACGGTGCCACCCTCATACGGTGCCACCCTCATACGGTACCACCCTCATACGGTGCCACCCTCATACTGTGCCACCCTCATACGGTGCCACCCTCATCCTGGTTCAACATCCGAAAAACAAACAAACTACTAACTGCTAACAGTTAGCAACAGCTAGCTTTGTTTGTTGTTCAAAATAAACAACCGCTGTCAACTGTCAGCATCCAGAACACAACAATCGTTGTTGTCATGGTAACAAATATTATCATAAAAGATATGATTAGCTATGAGCTATGGCTAGGGCGCTGCCCCCCGGCGGCTGCCCCCCGGCGGCTGCCCCCCGGCGGCTGCCCCCCGGCGGCTGCAGTGCCGCCCGCTGCAGAGTTTCTTTTGTTTTGTCTTTTTCTTAAGATTTTATTTCGTGCTTTTTTGACGTCATTTTGAATTTTGTTGTTTTGTGTCAAAAAGCTGTTTTTTTTTTTTTTTTTCCAGAAATTGTCCAGCTAGCTCCCAACGGCTAGCTCCCAACGGTTAGCTCCCAACGGCTAGCTCCCAACGGTTAGCTCCCAACGGCTAGCTCCCAACGGCTAGCTCCCAACGGCTAGCTCCCAACGGCTAGCTCCCAACGGCTAGCTGGTTAGCTCCCAACGGCTAGCTCCCAACGGCTAGCTGGTTAGCTCCCAACGGCTAGCTCCCAACGGCTAGCTCCCAACGGCTAGCTCCTAACGGCTAGCTGGTTAGCTCCCAACGGCTAGCTCCCAACGGCTAGCTGGTTAGCTCCCAACGGCTAGCTCCCAACGGCTAGCTGGTTAGCTCCCAACGGCTAGCTCCCAACGGCTAGCTCCCAACGGCTAGCTCCCAACGGCTAGCTGGTTAGCTCCCAACGGCTAGCTCCCAACGGCTAGCTCCCAACGGCTAGCTCCCAACGGCTAGCTCCCAACGGCTAGCTGGTTAGCTCCCAACGGCTAGCTCCCAACGGCTAGCTGGTTAGCTCCCAACGGCTAGCTGGCTAGCTCATTACGACTAGCTGGCTAGCTCACAACGGCTAGCTGGCTAGCTCCCAACGGCTAGCTGGCTAGCTCCCAACGGCTAGCTGGTTAGCTCCCAACGGCTAGCTGGCTAGCTCATTACGGCTAGCTGGCTAGCTCACAGCGGCTAGCTGGCTAGCTCACAACGGCTAGCTGGCTAGCTCCCAACGGCTAGCTGGCTAGCTCACAACGGCTAGCTGGCTAGCTCCCAACGGCTAGCTGGCTAGCTCACAACGGCTAGCTGGTTAGCTCCCAACGGCTAGCTCCCAACGGCTAGCTGGTTAGCTCCCAACGGCTAGATCCCAACGGCTAGCTGGTTAGCTCCCAACGGCTAGCTCCCAACGGCTAGCTGGCTAGCTCCCAACGGCTAGCTGGCTAGCTCATTACGACTAGCTGGCTAGCTCACAACGGCTAGCTGGCTAGCTCCCAACGGCTAGCTGGCTAGCTCCCAACGGCTAGCTGGTTAGCTCCCAACGGCTAGCTGGCTAGCTCATTACGACTAGCTGGCTAGCTCACAGCGGCTAGCTGGCTAGCTCACAACGGCTAGCTGGCTAGCTCCCAACGGCTAGCTGGCTAGCTCACAACGGCTAGCTGGCTAGCTCACAACGGCTAGCTGGTTAGCTTACAGCGGCTAGCTGGTTGTGTTTGAACAAAACAAAAATGTTTTCCTTGTTTTTTTTTTTTTTGTTTCTTTGTTTGTTTGTTTTTTGTTTTTAGTGTTTCTGTTTTTATTTACTAACCTTCGGTGTAATCGATGTCCGGCCGTGTGGACACCACGGCCCAGGCCACGCCCACCAGCAGCGCTACCACCAGGTTAACCACGATCCACGGGCGCAGGATCTGCTCCTCTGAGCCGGGCGGCCTGAACGGGCACACATAAAACCACATGGCAGAGGAGTCGGGTTCCTGTGCTCCAGTAACACGTTTAAGAACATGACAAAGAGGCAACGCGTGTTAAATTTTCAAGACGTTTTTGCGACTTTTTTTGCAATTTTTTGACAAAAACCAACAACTGTTTTGCTACTTTTTGCAAATTTTTAACTTTTTCCCGATTTTGCAACTTTTTTTGTGACTTTTCAACAAAAAAAAGATACTTTTTTCCAGCTTTTTTGCAAAAAAGCATCTATTTTGCGACTTTTTTTGTAAAAAATTGCATTAACAAAGTCGCAAAGAAGTTGCTTTTTTTGTTAAAAAAAAGTCGGAAAAAAGTTGAAAAATTGCAAAAAGTCGCAAAACAGTTTTTTTTGTCTTTTTTTTTTTAAAAATTCCAAAAAAAGTCAAAATAGTTGCAAAATGTCTCAAAATTTGGCAAAAACTCGCAAATTTTTAAAACCTTTGTTCCTCAAAAAAGTCGCTAAAAACACAAAAAAAAACCACTGGTTGGCACAGACTCACCACAGCGTGTGGTTGGCAGACGGGTAGAGGTGAATCCTGTCGCTGGTCATCTGTTGGCTCAGCGCCAGGATGAGAGCGACGAAGTACACTGAAAACAAACGGAGACGTCACGATGACGTCACGATGACATCACCATGACGTCATCATGGCGTCATGGTGACATCACCCGCCCCTCTGGTGGACTTACTGAAGGATGCCAGCGCCACAGGATCCAGAGTGAGGAACCCTCTGAGAGCCATGGAGGCCTTGGCCAGGTTCACCCTGCGGGTAGAAACACGTCAGGGTGGCACACGTCAGGGTGGCGACGCCCCGCACGGCGCTCCGCTCACCTGTCGAACGCAGACACGGTGCTGATGGCGAGCAGCAGGTAGAGCAGGGACTGGGCGGGGTACGCCAGGCGGTGGTACTGCTGCAGGAGGTTACCCAGCGTGCTGAGCTGCTCTCCTGCCAGGACGTACACGACGATGATGTTCCAGATGGCATAGCCTGCCAGGAAGCCGTGGGCGAAGAGTCCGATCATCCTGAAAAAAAAAAAAAAAACGGGAGAGTTTTTACGATTTTTAAACTTTTTCCAACTTTTTTACTTTTTTTGTGATTTTTTTTTTGACGAAAAAAGCAAATTCTTCGCGACTTCTTTTTGTAACTTTTTTCCTTTTTTGCAATTTTTTTGGGAAAAAAAATGTCAAAAATAGTTTTTAAAAAGTCAGAAAAGAATTGAAAAATTGCAAAAAAATTGCAAAAAAATTGCAAAAAAATTGCAAAAAAATTGCAAAAAAATTGCAAAAAAATTGCAAAAAAATTGCAAAAAAATTGCAAAAAAATTGCAAAAAACTTGCAAAAAATTAACAAAATGGTCGTTTTTCATAAAAAGAAAAAAGTTGTAAAAGTTGCAAAAATCTCAATAAAGTTATAAAAAAAAAAAAAAGTCGCTTATTTTGTCAAAAAATTGCAAAAAAGTCTCAAAAAAGTAACTTTTTCGTCAAAAAAAAAAACTGCAAAAAAAAGTCTTAAAAAATCTCTAAAATTCTCCGTGTCTGGCATAGGAGAGGGGGGCATAGCCGTCTCGCCACCTGAACCCGTTGTGGACCCTCAAGGCGACGTCTCTCGTGGTCCAGATCGGCCTGGGTTCCAGGTAGTCCTCCATCACGTCGGCATGGCGGAGATGTTCTACCCGGTCTGCCTGGAACCGTCCTGAGGGCACACGGAGGCGTTACTACCCACCCCGTAACGTACGACCCCGCCCTGCTACCCACTGGGCACTCACTGTTTCTCTCTACAAAGACTTTTCCGGCCGGCTGGCTGAACCCGTGTGGCGTGGAAAAGAGGGACCGCTGAGGAACGGGTGACTGGGCATCAGTCACGATGTCTTCGTCTTCAGCGCCCAGGTCGTTACCGTGGTGCCCTGTGACCCTGGGCTTCCTGCCAGAGAGAGAGAGGGGCAACCATGGTAACCAGGATCTACATTCCTACCCTCACCATGGTAACCAGGATCTACGTTCCTACCCTCACCATGGTAACCAGGATCTACGTTCCTACCCTCACCATGGTAACCAGGATCTACATTCCTACCCTCACCATGGTAACCAGGATCTACATTCCTACCCTCACCATGGTAACCAGGATCTACGTTCCTACCCTCACCATGGTAACCAGGATCTACATTCCTACCCTCACCATGGTAACCAGGATCTATGTTCCTACCCTCACCATGGTAACCAGGATCTACATTCCTACCCTCACCATGGTAACCAGGGTCTATGTTCCTACCCTCACCATGGTAACCAGGATCTACGTTCCTACCCTCACCATGGTAACCAGGGTCTATGTTCCTACCCTCACCATGGTAACCAGGATCTACGTTCCTACCCTCACCATGGTAACCAGGATCTACATTCCTACCCTCACCATGGTAACCAGGATCTACATTCCTACCCTCACCATGGTAACCAGGATCTACGTTCCTACCCTCACCATGGTAACCAGGATGTACGTTCCTACCCTCACCATGGTAACCAGGATCTACATTCCTACCCTCACCATGGTAACCAGGATCTACATTCCTACCCTCACCATGGTAACCAGGATCTACGTTCCTACCCTCACCATGGTAACCAGGATCTACATTCCTACCCTCACCATGGTAACCAGGATCTACGTTCCTACCCTCACCATGGTAACCAGGATCTATGTTCCTACCCTCACCATGGTAACCAGGATCTACATTCCTACCCTCACCATGGTAACCAGGATCTACGTTCCTACCCTCACCATGGTAACCAGGGTCTATGTTCCTACCCTCACCATGGTAACCAGGATCTACATTCCTACCCTCACCATGGTAACCAGGATCTACATTCCTACCCTCACCATGGTAACCAGGATCTACATTCCTACCCTCACCATGGTAACCAGGGTCTATGTTCCTACCCTCACCATGGTAACCAGGATCTACGTTCCTACCCTCACCATGGTAACCAGGATCTACGTTCCTACCCTCACCATGGTAACCAGGATCTACGTTCCTACCCTCATCATGGTAACCAGCTGTGGCTGGTGACCAAAAGAATGAGATCACGGATACAAGCGGGTGAAAGGATCTTCTTCTGCAGGGTGGCTGGGCTCTCTCTCAGAGTTCGGGTGGGGAGCTCTGCCATCCGGGAGGAGGTCGGAGTAGACACCTTTCACCTCCGGGTCGAGAGAAGCCGGAAGGGGTGGTTTGGGCTTCTGGTCAGGATGCCTCCCTCTCTGGTGAGGTGTTCCGTCCCACCAGGAGGAGACCAAGAGTCAGACCCTGGACCTGCTGGAGAGACTATGTCTCACAGCTGGACAGGGAACACCTCAGGATCCTCCTGGGTGAGATGGAGGATGCAGCCGGGGTGAGAGAAGCCTGGGTTCCCGTCTGAGGCTGTTGCCCGTGGCGACCCGGCCCCGGATAAGCGGAAGACGACGGAACGAATTTTCAATGTTTTGGGTTACCTTGTAACCCAGGTGGGTTGCCATGGTGACAGACTGACCTCTTCTTCTTGGTCCTCCTGGTACCAGCTGCGTCCTCATCGTCCTGCACCGGCTCTGGCGTGTTCCCGTTTGGAACGTCGGCGTGTTCTGAGGAACACGTGAAGATCAGAGTGAGGAAGACTTTCTAATGATGAAGGTTTGTTTACCTGCGGAGGTGGAGGCCTTCTTCTTTTTCTTCTTCTTCTGTGGAAGTGGATCCTGGAGGTCAGGGGTCGGAGGGTCTCTGCTGTCGGGGCTGCTTCTGTTTGCCACGTTCTCCGTGTCGGCACTCACTGTCGGAGAAACGAGGAGACGTGGAACCCCCAAAAACCACCAGCCCAACAACACACGGAACAGAAACTGCAGAATGGGTTTCAAACTATCATGTCCTGCAGCACGTGCAGAGTCAAGACTACAACTCCCAGAATGCTCTGCTGCTGGGTTATCATTTTAATCAGGGGGAGGCGGTGGTTCAGTGGTAGAGCGTTCACCCGCGGACCGGAAGTCAACCGGAAGCTCACGGGTTTCAAATCTAACGGCTCTAGGTTTGAAATCTAAACACTTGATGTAACATTTTGTTTGTTTTAACATCTAACACACTTGTTTACGTGTGTGTGTGTTGACCCCGATGGCTTTCCATATCTGTGCACAGTGTTTATTTTGTGGGCATCACGGAGACACACACATTTTAATGGGAGCAGTGTTGTTGGATTTTTGGCGCGACATTCCCTCCTGCCCCCCTCCCTTCGGGGTTCTGGCCCACCTCCAGGACTGGATCAGAGCCTCATGGAGACCCTCCAGGACTGGATAGGATCATCATGGAGACCCTCCAGGACTGGATAGGATCCTCATGGAGACCCTCCAGGACTGGATAGGATCATCATGGAGACCCTCCAGGACTGGATAGGATCCTCATGGAGACCCTCTAGGACTGGATAGGATCATCATGGAGACCCTCCAGGACTGGATAGGATCCTCATGGAGACCCTCCAGGACTGGATAGGATCCTCATGGAGACCCTCCAGGACTGGATAGGATCCTCATGGAGACCCTCCAGGACTGGATAGGATCCTCATGGAGACCCTCCAGGACTGGATAGGATCCTCATGGAGACCCTCCAGGACTGGATAGGATCCTCATGGAGACCCTCCAGGACTGGATAGGATCCTCATGGAGACCCTCCAGGACTGGATAGGATCCTCATGGAGACCCTCCAGGACTGGATATGATCCTCATGGAGACCCTCCAGGACTGGATCAGAGCCTCATGGAGACCCTCCAGGACTGGATATGATCCTCATGGAGACCCTCCAGGACTGGATAGGATCATCATGGAGACCCTCCAGGACTGGATATGATCCTCATGGAGACCCTCTAGGACTGGATAGGATCATCATGGAGACCCTCCAGGACTGGATAGGATCCTCATGGAGACCCTCCAGGACTGGATAGGATCCTCATGGAGACCCTCCAGGACTGGATAGGATCCTCATGGTGACCCTCCAGGACTGGATAGGATCCTCATGGAGACCCTCCAGGACTGGATAGGATCCTCATGGAGACCCTCCAGGACTGGATATGATCCTCATGGAGACCCTCCAGGACTGGATCAGAGCCTCATGGAGACCCTCCAGGACTGGATAGGATCATCATGGAGACCCTCCAGGACTGGATAGGATCCTCATGGAGACCCTCCAGGACTGGATAGGATCATCATGGAGACCCTCCAGGACTGGATAGGATCATCATGGAGACCCTCCAGGACTGGATAGGATCCTCATGGAGACCCTCGAGGACTGGATAGGATCATCATGGAGACCCTCCAGGACTGGATAGGATCCTCATGGAGACCCTCTAGGACTGGATAGGATCATCATGGAGACCCTCCAGGACTGGATAGGATCCTCATGGAGACCCTCTAGGACTGGATAGGATCATCATGGAGACCCTCCAGGACTGGATAGGATCCTCATGGAGACCCTCCAGGACTGGATAGGATCCTCATGGAGACCCTCCAGGACTGGATAGGATCATCATGGAGACCCTCCAGGACTGGATAGGATCCTCATGGAGACCCTCCAGGACTGGATAGGATCCTCATGGAGACCCTCCAGGACTGGATAGGATCCTCATGGAGACCCTCCAGGACTGGATAGGATCCTCATGGAGACCCTCCAGGACTGGATAGGATCCTCATGGAGACCCTCCAGGACTGGATCAGAGCCTCATGAAGACCCTCCAGGACTGGATAGGATCCTCATGGAGACCCTCCAGGACTGGATAGGATCCTCATGGAGACCCTCCAGGACTGGATAGGATCCTCATGGAGACCCTCCAGGACTGGATAGGATCCTCATGGAGACCCTCCAGGACTGGATAGGATCCTCATGGAGACCCTCCAGGACTGGATAGGATCCTCATGGAGACCCTCCAGGACTGGAAAGGATCCTCATGGAGACCCTCCAGGACTGGATAGGATCCTCATGGAGACCCTCCAGGACTGGAAAGGATCCTCATGGAGACCCTCCAGGACTGGATCAGAGCCTCATGAAGACCCTCCAGGACTGGATAGGATCCTCATGGAGACCCTCCAGGACTGGATAGGATCCTCATGGAGACCCTCCAGGACTGGATAGGATCATCATGGAAACCCTCCAGGACTGGATAGGATCCTCATGGAGACCCTCCAGGACTGGATATGATCCTCATGGAGACCCTCCAGGACTGGATATGATCCTCATGGAGACCCTCCAGGACTGGATCAGAGCCTCATGGAGACCCTCCAGGACTGGATAGGATCATCATGGAGACCCTCCAGGACTGGATAGGATCCTCATGGAGACCCTCCAGGACTGGATAGGATCATCATGGAGACCCTCCAGGACTGGATAGGATCATCATGGAGACCCTCCAGGACTGGATAGGATCCTCATGGAGACCCTCGAGGACTGGATAGGATCATCATGGAGACCCTCTAGGACTGGATAGGATCATCATGGAGACCCTCCAGGACTGGATAGGATCCTCATGGAGACCCTCCAGGACTGGATAGGATCCTCATGGAGACCCTCCAGGACTGGATAGGATCATCATGGAGACCCTCCAGGACTGGATAGGATCCTCATGGAGACCCTCCAGGACTGGATAGGATCCTCATGGAGACCCTCCAGGACTGGATAGGATCCTCATGGAGACCCTCCAGGACTGGATATGATCCTCATGGAGACCCTCCAGGACTGGATAGGATCCTCATGGAGACCCTCCAGGACTGGATAGGATCCTCATGGAGACCCTCCAGGACTGGATAGGATCATCATGGAGACCCTCCAGGACTGGATAGGATCCTCATGGAGACCCTCCAGGACTGGATAGGATCCTCATGGAGACCCTCCAGGACTGGATAGGATCCTCATGGAGACCCTCCAGGACTGGATAGGATCCTCATGGAGACCCTCCAGGACTGGATAGGATCCTCATGGAGACCCTCCAGGACTGGATCAGAGCCTCATGAAGACCCTCCAGGACTGGATAGGATCCTCATGGAGACCCTCCAGGACTGGATAGGATCCTCATGGAGACCCTCCAGGACTGGATATGATCCTCATGGAGACCCTCCAGGACTGGATAGGATCCTCATGGAGACCCTCCAGGACTGGATAGGATCCTCATGGAGACCCTCCAGGACTGGAAAGGATCCTCATGGAGACCCTCCAGGACTGGATAGGATCCTCATGGAGACCCTCCAGGACTGGATAGGATCCTCATGGAGACCCTCCAGGACTGGATAGGATCCTCATGGAGACCCTCCAGGACTGGATCAGAGCCTCATGAAGACCCTCCAGGACTGGATAGGATCCTCATGGAGACCCTCCAGGACTGGATAGGATCCTCATGGAGACCCTCCAGGACTGGATATGATCCTCATGGAGACCCTCCAGGACTGGATAGGATCCTCATGGAGACCCTCCAGGACTGGATAGGATCCTCATGGAGACCCTCCAGGACTGGATAGGATCCTCATGGAGACCCTCCAGGTTTCTAACCTTCAGGTTCTTCGTTTTCATTCGTCTCTTTTTTCACTTTCTTCTTCTTCTTTACAGCTGGCATCGTGTCAACCCAGACGACCCGGTGACCCTGGAGGACCTGGTGGAGGACCTGGTGGTGGACCTGGTGGTGGACCTGGTGGACCTGGTGGTGGACCTGGTGGACCTGGTGGTGGACCTGGTGGTGGACCAGCAGAGACCCTCAGTGAGACCTCAGAACTCGATCACGACGTTTAGAACCAATAAAAAAAAAAACAATCATTAAAATGTCTGATTCTTTAGAAAATGCTTTGGTTTCTGTGTGTGTGTGTGTGTATGTGTGTGTGTGTGTGTGTTTCTGTGTGTGTGTGTGTATGTGTGTGTGTGTGTGTGTGTGTGTGTGTGTGTGTGTGTGTGTATGTGTGTGATGTGTGTGTGTGTGTGTATACAGTGCATAAAATAAGTATTTGAACACCTGTTATTTTGTAAATCATGGAGGGGTGTTAAATTTTCCTCGTGGGTGCAGCATGTCCACTGTGAGAGAGAGAGAATCTAAAATCAAAATGTAGGATTTTTATTTGAAGATCTGAGAAAATGAATGTTAATATTTGTTTACTATTACAGAGGTTCTCACACACTGCAGGAGGGCCCGGTCCTCCACACAGATCTTCTCTAGATCAGTCAGGTTTCTGGGCTGTCGCTGAGCTCCCTCCAAAGATTCTGGATTGGGTTCAGGTCTGGAGACTGGCTAGGCCATGTGGGTTCAGGTCTAGAGACTGGCTAGGCCATGTGGGTTCAGGTCTGGAGACTGGCTAGGCCATGTGGGTTCAGGTCTGGAGACTGGCTAGGTCATGTGGGTTCAGGTCTGGAGACTGGCTAGGCCATGTGGGTTCAGGTCTGGAGACTGGCTAGGCCATGTGGGTTCAGGTCTGGAGACTGGCTAGGTCATGTGGGTTCAGGTCTGGAGACTGGCTAGGCCATGTGGGTTCAGGTCTGGAGACTGGCTAGGTCATGTGGGTTCAGGTCTGGAGACTGGCTAGGCCATGTGGGTTCAGGTCTGGAGACTGGCTAGGCCATGTGGGTTCAGGTCTGGAGACTGGCTAGGTCATGTGGGTTCAGGTCTGGAGACTGGCTAGGCCATGTGGGTTCAGGTCTGGAGACTGGCTAGGTCATGTGGGTTCAGGTCTGGAGACTGGCTAGGCCATGTGGGTTCAGGTCTGCAGACTGGCTAGGTCATGTGGGTTCAGGTCTGGAGACTGGCTAGGCCATGTGGGTTCAGGTCTGGAGACTGGCTAGGCCATGTGGGTTCAGGTCTGCAGACTGGCTAGGTCATGTGGGTTCAGGTCTGGAGACTGGCTAGGCCATGTGGGTTCAGGTCTGGAGACTGGCTAGGCCATGTGGGTTCAGGTCTGGAGACTGGCTAGGCCATGTGGGTTCAGGTCTGGAGACTGGCTAGGTCATGTGGGTTCAGGTCTGGAGACTGGCTAGGCCATGTGGGTTCAGGTCTGGAGACTGGCTAGGCCATGTGGGTTCAGGTCTGGAGACTGGCTAGGCCATGTGGGTTCAGGTCTGGAGACTGGCTAGGCCATGTGGGTTCAGGTCTGGAGACTGGCTAGGCCATGTGGGTTCAGGTCTGGAGACTGGCTAGGCCATGTGGGTTCAGGTCTGGAGACTGGCTAGGTCATGTGGGTTCAGGTCTGGAGACTGGCTAGGTCATGTGGGTTCAGGTCTGGAGACTGGCTAGGCCATGTGGGTTCAGGTCTGGAGACTGGCTAGGCCATGTGGGTTCAGGTCTGGAGACTGGCTAGGTCATGTGGGTTCAGGTCTGGAGACTGGCTAGGTCATGTGGGTTCAGGTCTGGAGACTGGCTAGGTCATGTGGGTTCAGGTCTGGAGACTGGTTAGGCCATGTGGGTTCAGGTCTGGAGACTGGCTAGGCCATGTGGGTTCAGGTCTGGAGACTGGCTAGGCCATGTGGGTTCAGGTCTGGAGACTGGCTAGGTCATGTGGGTTCAGGTCTGGAGACTGGCTAGGTC
>LR738549.1:30689516-30699516 GCA_902685375.1 Neostethus bicornis | reverse complement strand
ACCGTACATAAGAAATATTCCTACTGGGTGGTGGCTCCAAGCAGCTGGTAGGTGGTGTGGAGTTTGGTGGGATAGAGCTGGAACAGCTGCATGGTGGAACACACCCCAGTCGGCTCTACGCTGGTGGATTGTGGGTCAAACAACACTTCATTGTTCCTCAAACAGTGTTTAAAATGTTATTAATAAACATCACTGATTCTAAATAAATACTGTTTTGTTTTTTTCATGGAGGGGCCGTGACCCCCCCTCTTTCTCTTGTCCTGGCGCCATCTTGGGAAGTTGTTAAAAGTTTGAAGGTCAGAGGCAGGCTGTCCTCAAGGTGTCAGAGTTCTAATTTAGAATCGAAGCCGTCTCCATGGCAACCTTCCCTTTGATTCCTTTAATGACTTCACAGCAAAGTCAATTCTTCAGAACTCAGAAAGCCACTTAACAAGAAGGAGCAACTTTTATTTACGAAAACTTTAAAGACTTCCGATCGATTTATAAAATGGAAAAGAGTAAAAAACCAGACGATTCCTCAACAAAGAAGGTCAAGAATAAAACGCAAACCAGAAAGCGAGGAAGGAAAGAAGATTCGGAGGACTCTATGAATTCAACTATAGAACAACAAACTACATGTAAGGACATTCCCAAAAGAAAGAAGAGAAAAACTCATCAAAACCAACATAAAAACAATTCAAGTCAGCTTGAACTGAACGATGAATTTCACGTCACCAGAAGCAGGTCTGTTCAAATGAAAATCTGCCTACTTCCTGCTCTAAATTATGAAACCAGCAAGAAAAGAAAACTAGAACACGAAGACAACACACCGGAGGAACGCAACCCAAAACGAACCAAACGAACCGATCTTGACTCAAACACAGAACAACTGGACGAGAACATCCCAACAAATCAACCTGAGAATGTGACCAGTCCTGTCCAATCAACGACAGGACTCAACCCAAACCAAACGATGACGATGAACAATGACGGAATGAGCCAAGAGGATTTTTTATACGGCCTCGGATTGATAAGAATAACACAACAACGTCAGGCCGGAGATAATACCAGAACAGACCCGAGCCGACCAGAAACCCCTGAACAGAGAGAGCAAATCAGACGCGTGTCACTGAGGAGGAGCCAGCAGAGAGAATCAGCTGGCTCAAAACGCCACACAATGTAGAATCTACGGAGGGTACGGAGGGTGTGGAGGAATTCTTTTTTTTAAACTGGCTGAAAAGCAAAGAAACTATAAAGAGTCCGACAGAAAATTATAACGAATACACAAGATCGGTCGCCAAGAAACGGTCGTATGTAGATGGTATTAGTTCAACTTTCACCACACCTTCCCCCCCCGGTCATCCCACACCCCTCCATCCCCACAGGAAGAGGAAGTCTCACCCGTTCACTGAAGTCAGAGAAAAGAGAAGAGAGTCCTGGTTTGAGAAAGTTAAAAGAAATAGAAAGTTATGTTTAGTCCACGAGAATCTACAGACTTTAGTGTCTTCTTGGATTGGTATCATATTCACCCCCCCCTCCACCTCCACCCGTATTGGTCTTGGACAAAACTACAGTAAAACAGATCTTCATCAATATTGATCACATCACCGGACTTGACTTGAAGCCTGTCATCAGCCTGTTCTGGTATGACAGGCTTTAAACTGGACTCTGCTTTAATACGATAACCACCTAAAAAAACAACGACCTGAAAGTGTGCTCTCTCTCTCCACCATCCGAAGAGACGCACAGAAAAAAAAAACCTATTATTTATAAGAAACACTGATCACATCATCTGGATCAATGACTTGAAGCCTGTCATCAGACCATTCTGGTATGACGGGCGTTAAAACTGGACTCTGCTTTAATACGAAAACCATATGAAAACCTTCTGAAAAACACCTGAAATAACGACATTAAAATGTTCTGTCTACTGTTAAAGAGACACACCGAAAAAAAACCTATTTATGAAAAACTAAACAAGACTAAAAACCTTTATTACTTAAATAAACATTGAAAGACTGTAAGTTTTACTCCTGCTCTTTTTTTAAACTTGTTGTAAGGTGGATGTAGAGAACTGGATGAGGGACCAGAAGGTTAGAGCTCGTCTGGACGATGAGGGGCTAGAAGGTTAGAGCTCGTCTGGACGATGAGGGACTAGAAGGTTAGAGCTCGTCTGGACGATGAGGGACCAGAAGGTTAGAGCTCGTCTGGACGATGAGGGACTAGAAGGTTAGAGCTCGTCTGGACGATGAGGGACTAGAAGGTTAGAGCTCGTCTGGACGATGAGGGACTAGAAGGTTAGAGCTCGTCTGGACGATGAGGGACTAGAAGGTTAGAGCTCGTCTGGACGATGAGGGGCCAGAAGGTTAGAGCTCGTCTGGACGATGAGGGACTAGAAGGTTAGAGCTCGTCTGGACGATGAGGGGCCGGAAGGTTAGAGCTCGTCTGGACGATGAGGGACTAGAAGGTTAGAGCTCGTCTGGACGATGAGGAGCCAGAAGGTTAGAGCTCGTCTGGACGATGAGGGGCTAGAAGGTTAGAGCTCGTCTGGACGATGAGGGACTAGAAGGTTAGAGCTCGTCTGGACGATGAGGAGCCAGAAGGTTAGAGCTCGTCTGGACGATGAGGGACTAGAAGGTTAGAGCTCGTCTGGACGATGAGGGACTAGAAGGTTAGAGCTCGTCTGGACGATGAGGAGCCAGAAGGTTAGAGCTCGTCTGGACGATGAGGGACTAGAAGGTTAGAGCTCGTCTGGACGATGAGGAGCCAGAAGGTTAGAGCTCGTCTGGACGATGAGGGGCTAGAAGGTTAGAGCTCGTCTGGACGATGAGGAGCCAGAAGGTTAGAGCTCGTCTGGACGATGAGGGACTAGAAGGTTAGAGCTCGTCTGGACGATGAGGGACCAGAAGGTTAGAGCTCGTCTGGACGATGAGGGACTAGAAGGTTAGAGCTCGTCTGGACGATGAGGGACTAGAAGGTTAGAGCTCGTCTGGACGATGAGGAGCCAGAAGGTTAGAGCTCGTCTGGACGATGAGGGACTAGAAGGTTAGAGCTCGTCTGGACGATGAGGGGCTAGAAGGTTAGAGCTCGTCTGGACGATGAGGGACTAGAAGGTTAGAGCTCGTCTGGACGATGAGGGGCCAGAAGGTTAGAGCTCGTCTGGACGATGAGGGGCCAGAAGGTTAGAGCTCGTCTGGACGATGAGGGGCCAGAAGGTTAGAGCTCGTCTGGACGATGAGGGGCCAGAAGGTTAGAGCTCGTCTGGACGATGAGGGACTAGAAGGTTAGAGCTCGTCTGGACGATGAGGGGCTAGAAGGTTAGAGCTCGTCTGGACGATGAGGAGCCAGAAGGTTAGAGCTCGTCTGGACGATGAGGGACTAGAAGGTTAGAGCTCGTCTGGACGATGAGGGACTAGAAGGGAAAACTCATCAGGAAGGCAGGTTGCACCAGGAGTCAGAGTGAAGAATCAGGCAAGCAGGGTGGGACCAGGATGTGGAGGGAGACCATCACGGAGGAATGATCCAGACAGGAAGTGAGGGATCAGGACCAGGTGTTAAAAACGAGGAACTTTTTCTTTCTTTCTTTCTTTCTGTCTTTAGGTTTAGTCGTGAATTTTTATTTTGATATTTCCTGTAGAAAAACTTTAAATCTGTTCCATTTTTTCGTTACTAAAATCGCTAAAATGTCACAAAAAATCTTTCTTTCTTTTTTAGGAGCAACTGTCTTAAAAAAGTCGAAAAGCGACTTTTTTTTGCCACTTTTTAGCAATTTTGCGACTTTTTAAGGAACAACTGTGTTCAAAAAATCGCTAAGCGACTTTTTTCGCAACTTTTTTTGCAACTTTTTCGCAATTTTGCCATTTTTTTTGTCAAAAATGTTGGGAAAAAGTTGTGAAATTGTTAAAATGTTGCGAAAATCAAGCGACTTTTTTTGCAACTTTCGCGAAGCGCGTTGTTTTTGAAATTTTGCGACTTTTTAAGGAACAACTGTCTTGAAAAAGTCGCGAAGCAACTTTTTTTGCGACTTTTTCGCATTTTTGCGACTTTTTTTGTGAAAAATGTTGGAAAAAAGTTGCGAAAAATCTTTCTTTTTTAGGAACAACTGAAAAAGAAAGCAAACGCGTTGTTTTGAAATTTTGCGACTTTTTAAGGAAGATTGTCTTTTTTTGCGACTTTTTTGCATTTTTGCGACTTTTTAAGGAACAGCTGTCTTAAAAAGTCGCAAAGCGACTTTTTTTTGCGACTTTTTCGCAATTTTGCGACTTTTTAAGGAACAACTGTCTTTCTTTCTTTCTTCGCGACTTTTTCTCCCTAGTGAGAAGGACCTGAACCTACGACCGGATGGTAACAGGGTGTAGGAAGCTCCAAACAGTCCAATAAGAAGCTCCAAACAGCCGTTAGGTGGTGTGACGTCACAGTGGGTGGAGCAGGAACAGTCGAATAAAAAAAAAAACATTATTTATTAAAAAAGCTTTGTTTGTCTTTTTTTGTGTGTTTTTTTTTCAAAAACTATTAACGATATATTTTTATCATTAAATAGAAAATTAAAATTATTTTATATTGTAATTTTTTAAAAATATTTTTTGAATAAATTTTCGCAAAAAATGTTTTTTATCTTTTACTCATGTTTTTGTTTTAAAGTAGTTTTGAAAAATTTTAATTTAATTTTAATGTTTTTATTTTTGTTGTTTTTTGCTTGATTTTTTTTTTTTTTAATAAAAAAGCGTTGTGTAATTTTGCAGTTTTTAAAATAAAGAAAATTAATTTTTTCTCTTTTTTAATTTTCAAGAAAATTAATTTAATTTCTTTAAAAAATTAAAAGTGAACTTTTTTTATTTAAAAAAATAAAAATAATTGATTTTCTGTGTTTTAAAAATTGATTCGTTAATTAAAAAAAAAATGTTTGTTTTTTATTTTTCAGCAAAAACATTTATTTTTAAACAAAAAATACTAAGAAAAAGTACTTTTTTTTTTTTCACCAGAAAGCGGTTTGTTTACATTGAAGGTATTTTTTTTTCCTCTTGAGCTTCCGTAGTAAAAATAACTCTGAGACTTCCGGGTTTCAAAGCCTCTTCATCTGTTAGCAGAGCTGCGCGCGCAGCTTGTCTCCCCCTGCATGCATGGCTTCCATCGTGCAGAGGGTCGCACGTCAGGCGATGCTGACCTTCCTCAGTCCTGCTGAAGACCCTCCCCGGGCTCTGCTGGAGCAGCTGAGGACCCTGATGGAGGAGGTGCGACCTGTTGACCTGAAGCTGGTTCCTCTGAGACCCCCCACAGCGCCCCCTGTCAGCTACATGCAGATCTATGAGAGCGAGAGCTTCAGTATGGGGGTGTTCCTCCTACAGGGCGGGGCCTCCATCCCTCTGCATGACCACCCTAACATGCACGGCCTGCTGAAGGTCCTCTACGGGAAGCTGAGCGTCACCACCTTCGACCTGCCGAAGGGGACGCGGGGCGGGGTTCAGAGGTCAGCGCTTTGCTCCTCTGGGGTGCAGACGGAGCAGAGCCCCGCCTGTATCCTCACCCCTCGTCAGGACAACCTGCACCACATAGAGGCGGTGGGAGGAGCCTCGGCGTTCCTGGATATCCTGGCGCCTCCGTACGACCCGCAAGAGGGCAGAGACTGTCGTTACTACAGATTACTGACCCGGCCTCGTCAGCGGGGGCAGGAGGTCTGGGTCATGGAGACCCCGCAGCCCCCCGGGTTCTGGTGTGGAGTGGAACCGTACCCAGGACCCCCCGTTTACCTTTAAAACCCACAGACTGGATCCAAACGTCTGCATCTGACCCAGAAGTTTTATAAATAAATTATCATTTTGATCAAAATCAATTTTAAGTTTTTAATTTAACGAGTGGAACTTCTGCTGGAGGTCAGGGGGCGGAGTTTAAGTATACCCTCACCATGGTAACCAGGATCTACGTTCCTACCCTCACCATGGTAACCAGGATCTACGTTCCTACCCTCACCATGGTAACCAGGATCTACGGTCCTACCCTCACCATGGTAACCAGGATCTACGTTCCTACCCTCACCATGGTAACCAGGATCTATGTTCCTACCCTCACCATGGTAACCAGGATCTACGTACCTACCCTCACCATGGTAACCAGGATCTACGTTCCTACCCTCACCATGGTAACCAGGATCTACGTTCCTACCCTCACCATGGTAACCAGGATCTACGTTCCTACCCTCACCATGGTAACCAGGATCTACATTCCTACCCTCACCATGGTAACCAGGATCTACGTTCCTACCCTCACCATGGTAACCAGGATCTACATTCCTACCCTCACCATGGTAACCAGGATCTACGTTCCTACCCTCACCATGGTAACCAGGATCTACGTTCCTACCCTCACCATGGTAACCAGGATCTACATTCCTACCCTCACCATGGTAACCAGGATCTACGTTCCTACCCTCACCATGGTAACCAGGATCTACGTTCCTACCCTCACCATGGTAACCAGGATCTACATTCCTACCCTCACCATGGTAACCAGGATCTACATTCCTACCCTCACCATGGTAACCAGGATCTACTTTTGTACTTTTACTTAAGTACTTCATCCTCCACTGCCTGGAGGAAACCCACGCAGACACGGGGAGAACATGCAAACTCCACACAGAAAGGATAGTGTTTCAAACCTCGTCCCCACCCGGGATTCAAACCCACGACCTTCTTCCTGTGAGGTCACCATGCTGCCCCACTTTGACATTCAGGGAAAAAAAATCGTCTCCCTTTAAAACGACGTAATTTCTTTAACATCATAAAAAAAAAAAAAGCAACATAATTAGTTTTATTTTTTTTTATTTACAAACATTTTTAATGTGTTTGTTTATTTCCTTCATTTTTAATCCATAAATAATCGGATTAAAAAGAGGATTAATGGTGATGATTTGCATGGTTAGTAAAAACTGAGTGGTCTTAGAAAGGTCGGACTGGAGCCTGACGATCACCACGTCACAGGTAAACAAACAGGAATAGTTAACGAGAACCAACAAGTGGGGTAAACAAGTGTTAGCCGCTTTCCTCCTCACCGCTCTGCAGCTTCTGTACGTTAACATTAAAATCTTTACGTACGTAAATAGAATAAACAACACAGGAAACAGCGAGATGTGAACCAACACGAGCAGCCCGTAAATCATCAGCGGCTGTGAAATCACACAGAAAAGATTATTGATTGAATTATTACAGAAAAGTCCTTTCAAAGTAAAGCTGCAGAGCTCGGTGTTGACGTTACAGATAAACGGTACGCACGTTTCACAAGCGGGTAAAATCCAGGCAAAAATCAGAAAAAAAGCGACTCTCTTATTGGTCATGATGGTCGGGTATCGGAGAGGTTTACAGATCGATACGTATCGATCGTACGACATGGCCGCCAAGAGTAAAAACTCTGAACCGCTTAAAAAGTAAAACATAAAACTCTGAACAAAACAAGCTCGGTATGAAATCATCTGTTTATCGGATAAAAAGTCGTAGAAAAGCTTCGGGAAAATATTTGTACTGAAAAGAATAGAGTTGATTAATAAAGCAGCGATGAAGACGTACACTCGAACCTGCGACCTTCCGGTTACGGGACTGTCGCCCTGCCCACCAGCCATTCTTCCCCCAGACAGTGACTTGTTTTTTTTATGGAACTCTCAGACAGTCATCGTGTGCCACATTGGGTTTCCTTATGCCAGCTCTCTTGTAGCTCCACCTCAGGTGTTCTGCCCTCAAAACATGTAGGATGAAGTTATGCCAGAGGTCGGCAACCTTTTTTTACTCAAAGAGCCATTTGAGACCGCCCCCCAATGAAAAGAAATCACCTGGACCCATTTTGACATCATTACCGTAATTTCACGACGATTAGGCGCACAGTACGAAAAAGCGCAGTCTCAGTCACACACCGCCTTACAACAACACACACACAAGCATGTAAATGTGTGTATTAAAAAATAGATCGGGAGTAAAACTGAGTTTGGTTGTGTTTTATTTAAGTAGTAACGATACTAAACAAACACATTACCGGTAATAGTCTTTATTCAAATCCATCAAAGTCCTCATCCTCTGTTTCAGAGCAGGTCCACTTCGCTCCTCGCTGTCAAAGTCACTGTCTGTACTGTGCGGCTCCTCAGAAAGGATACCAGCTTTTGAGAAAGCTCGGATAACAGTACCAGCAGACACGTTAGTCCAAGCATCTACAATCCATTGGCAAACTGTAGCGTAACTCGCCCGGCGCTGCCTTCCACCCTTCGGTCATCCATCGCTCCCACGCCGCTCACACTTCACTCTTTAACGTTCTCATGCCTTTTCTTTCAAGTCCGCCTCGCGGGCACCGCGTTTTCTTTTAGGTCCGCCTTTTCACACGCACAAGGCGCACCGCACGAAAAGACGCACCGCTCATTTTGAAGAAAATCTAAGACTTTTATATGAGCCTTATAGCCGTGAAATTACGGTACATATATTATGCTTTGTACAAAAAAACTATTGCATTTATAAAAATGAAATCAACAAACTGCTGCAGATAAACAGACTTTTATTTCTACATTTAACAAAAAGTATTTTACACTTGTTTGATGCTTAATTTCAAAATAAAATACCTGATGTCTGTTTAAGAAATAAAAATCCAAACTTACCCAAAAATACAAACATCCTGCAGTCACGTGTCCTCTTATTTATGAGATAAAAATCAAAACAAATATTTTCCACGAGCACTGAACGAAGAACGCAAATAAAAAAAAAGCGCAGTCTGCTTCTGTTCCATCGCGTGTACTAGTCCAAGAACAAATGTTGTGAAATCTTAAATGTTTCTTTAAAATATTCTCCATCTTTAAACGACTTCCATGTTTGAATATTTCCTCCAGCCGTGAAACTTTCACACGTAGTTTAATTTCCATCTTAATCCACTTCTTGAAGTCACTTCACCATCAGCTCCGAAACGGACTTTTTTCGCTCCTCTCTCTTGGGATATTTTTTAACAAAGCCCGACTGTTTGTTCTCGAAATGTCTCGTTTGACTTTTTGTTGTTTACCAGTTTTTCCCACATATTAAACAGACTGGTAAACCAGTTTCACCAGCAGTGAAAGTAAAAGTCTGCCCAGTTCTCAAAATAAAATTAAATTTTTATCAATTATTTTCTAAAGTCTGAAAGAATCCGGGGTTTACTTCTTCTCAGGATTTGGTTAAATCCAATATTTGCTTCATTAAATAATCTCACCACCCGGTCTTTCTTACGTGTGCAGACTGAAGAGAGAAGGCTGGTGATCAAAACTATTAAATATTAAAACATACCAAGTATTTCAAATACTACCAGGATTCAATCATTTCTAAACATCTGGGTCTCAGTTCCCTGACAGATCTGTAAAGTTACAAGAGAGACCACACCTACTGAGATTTACCAGATTTATACCAGACATACAGTTCATGAATATTCATGAATTAAGACGTCTTCTCTTTCCTCCACTTGGTCATTCGTTCTCCTTTTTCAGCAGAAAACAGACGTCTCTTATCTCCAGAAAAACAAACAAAGCCTTCCTGCCCAGGAGTCACGCTGATCTTCCTGCCCAGGAGTCACGCTGATCTTCCTGCCCAGGAGTCACGCTGATCTTCCTGCCCAGGAGTCACGCTGATCTTCCTGCCCAGGAGTCACGCTGATCTTCCTGCCCAGGAGTCACGCTGATCTTCCTGCCCAGGAGTCACGCTGATCTTCCTGCCCAGGAGTCACGCTGATCTTCCTGCCCAGGAGTCACGCTGATCTTCCTGCCCAGGAGTCACGCTGATTGAAGTTGGCTTCTCGTGGCTCCTCAATGACCTTTACACTGCGTTCCAAATTATTATGCAAATTGTATTTAAGTGTCATAAAGATTAAATTTAGTGTTTTTCAGTTAAACTCATGGATGGTATTGTGTCTCAGGGCTCTGTGGATCACTGAAATCAATCACATACACCTGTGATAATTACTTGGTCAGGTGAGCCCAATTAAGGGAAAAACTGCTTAAGAAGGATGTTCCACATTATTAAGCAGACCACCA
>LR738549.1:30664516-30684516 GCA_902685375.1 Neostethus bicornis | reverse complement strand
TTCTGATAAAAGCTTCTCACACACACACACACACACACACACACACACACACTGTAACATGTCTGAATATTTTTATTGAATAAAGACACATTTAAAGATTAAAATGTTCTTCTTTTGAAATGATTTGAATACATTTGTTTGAATCCGGTTTGATTCTCTTTCCTCTAACCCGGGGGTCCCCGACCCCTCCTCCACCACGGACCGGTCTAAAGGTGATCAGACCAGACGGAAAAACTGGATTTTTTAATCAATAATAATTCATTTAAATCCACTTTGTTTTCACGAGAAAATGTATTATCAGCGTCTTTATAACGTGGAAACAAACGCACTCTGGTTGCCATGGTAACGATAAACATACCTTCAAAATAAAAGACATCACAAAAACAAAGTGAAAAAAAAAAAAAACAGTTAGGCTCCGCCCAGTAATTCTAGACCAATCAGAGTTCTGAGTTTGTTTTACTGGAACCAGACGGTCCCATCCGGACCTGCTGGAACCAGAACCAGACGGTCCCATCTAGACCTGCTGGAACAGACGGTCCCATCTGGACCTGATGGAACCAGAACCAGACGGTCCCATCTAGACCTGCTGGAACCAGACGGTCCCATCCGGACCTGCTGGAACCAGAACCAGACGGTCCCATCTAGACCTGCTGGAACCAGACGGTCCCATCTAGACCTGATGGAACCAGAACCAGACGGTCCCATCTGGACCTGCTGGAACCAGACGGTCCCATCTAGACCTGATGGAACCAGACGGTCCCATCTAGACCTGCTGGAACCAGAACCAGACGGTCCCATCTGGACCTGATGGAACCAGACGGTCCCATCTAGACCTGATGGAACCAGACGGTCCCATCTAGACCTGCTGGAACCAGACGGTCCCATCTGGACCTGATGGAACCAGAACCAGACGGTCCCATCTAGACCTGATGGAACCAGACGGTCCCATCTAGACCTGATGGAACCAGACGGTCCCATCTAGACCTGCTGGAACCAGACGGTCCCACCCGGACCTGATGGAACCAGACAGTCCCATCTAGACCTGCTGGAACCAGACGGTCCCACCCGGACCTGATGGAACCAGACGGTCCCATCCGGACCTGATGGAACCAGAACCAGACGGTCCCGTCTGGACCTGATGGAACCAGAACCAGACGGTCCCATCCGGACCTGATGGAACCAGAACCAGACGGTCCCATCTAGACCTGATGGAACCAGACCCAGACGGTCCCATCCGGACCTGATGGAACCAGATGGTCCCATCCGGACCTGATGGAACCAGAACCAGACGGTCCCATCCGGACCTGCTGGAACCAGACGGTCCCATCTAGACCTGATGGAACCAGATGGTCCCATCCGGACCTGATGGAACCAGACGGTCCCATCTAGACCTGATGGAACCAGAACCAGACGGTCCCGTCCGGACCTGATGGAACCAGACGGTCCCATCTAGACCTGATGGAACCAGATGGTCCCATCCGGACCTGATGGAACCAGAACCAGACGGTCCCATCCGGACCTGATGGAACCAGATGGTCCCATCTAGACCTGATGGAACCAGACGGTCCCATCTAGACCTGATGGAACCAGACGGTCCCATCTAGACCTGATGGAACCAGATGGTCCCATCCGGACCTGATGGAACCAGAACCAGACGGTCCCATCCGGACCTGATGGAACCAGATGGTCCCATCTAGACCTGATGGAACCAGACGGTCCCATCTAGACCTGATGGAACCAGATGGTCCCATCTAGACCTGATGGAACCAGACGGTCCCATCCGGACCTGATGGAACCAGATGGTCCCATCCGGACCTGCTGATTGTTTCTAAGATCCAGTCTGCTTCGTGACTCTGGAATTTCATTTAAACTTGTTTTTTTGAAATAATCGTTAGTCTTGGTTAATATTTGTCTTTTTACGGGTCGGTTTAAGAGGACAATGGTGGACGCCATTTTAAAATAAAGCAGCAAAACTCAGTAAGTTTGTTTTTATTGGAATGCGGTTAACTAGCCGCCTAGCCTGGCAGGAGCTAACATGAGACGAGGGCGGCATAGAACCCAGATATTAATTTAATGTTCCCAGAACGTTCTGGGAAGGTTCTGGGAAGGTTTTTTAAAGGTTAGCAGAACGTTACAAGTCGCGTTCCTGTCCTGGGCATGGCCACACCGAGGAGACCTCCGCGCTTCTTCATCCCCGCTCCATCAGGACGAAATCCATCTACTCATCTCTGCCGTGGGCATCTCCGGGCTGAGGAGTCCCCCAGTGTTTCCATCAGGATGAAGAACATCTACTCATCCCCGTTCTGGACATCTCCGGGCTGAAGAGCCCCCCGTGTTTCCATCAGGATGAAGAACATCTACTCATCCCCGTTCTGGGCATCTCCGGGCTAAGGAGTCCCCCGTGTTTCCATCAGGATGAAGAACATCTACTCATCCCCGTTCTGGACATCTCCGGGCTAAGGAGTCCCCCGTGTTTCCATCAGGATGAAGAACATCTACTCATCCCCGTTCTGGACATCTCCGGGCTGAGGAGTCCCCCAGTGTTTCCATCAGGATGAAGAACATCTACTCATCCTCGTTCTGGACATCTCCAGGCTGAGGAGTCCCCCGTGTTTCCATCAGGATGAAGAACATCTACTCATCCTCGTTCTGGACATCTCCGGGCTGAGGAGTCCCCCGTGTTTCCATCAGGATGAAGAACATCTACTCATCCTCGTTCTGGACATCTCCGGGCTGAGGAGTCCCCCGTGTTTCCATCAGGATGAAGAACATCTAATGACTTCTTTAGATATTTAGCTGTAGATTAGATTAAGCTAATATTTAAACAATAATCTTTGACACATTGTTTGCTCGTCCCGGGGGAGGGATCTCTCCTTCAAGTGGATCCCCATGAGGTTTCTTATTTTTTCCCCACTGATGGGTTTTTTAGGAGTTTTTCCTCACTGAGAAGGAGAGTCTAAGTGCATTAATGTGCTAGTCTTGTTTAGTTAGCATTTGTTAGTTATTTTTCTTGTTGTGTATTTGTGTTAATACATTCCTCTTTTTCTTGTGAAGCCCATTGAGACGGACATTCTGTGATTTTGGGCTAAAAAATAAAATTGAATTGAATTGTATTCCCTGGTTCATCAGGAGTGATCCGAGACGTTTTTACTTCCATCCAGAAATCATTTTCATTCAGATTGAAAATGATTTCCGGATGGAAGTAAAAACGTCTCGATCAAGAATTAAACTGTTCAGAAGACTTTTTTAAAACTTTTTCTACTATTTAGCAGAACGTTCTTTAAAGGTTATTTTTTAGTTTTCAGAACGTTCCTCTGACCTTAATTTGAACCATAACGGTTAGAATTCGGTTCTCTCAACGTTCTGGGAAGGTTTTTTAAAGGTTAGCAGAATGTTCTTTAAAGGTTATTTTTTTTTTAAAGGTTATTTTTTTTTTTAAAGGTTATTTTTGTTTTTTAAAGGTTATTTTTGTTTTTTTAAAGATTATTTTTTGGACATATTTTTGTTTTTTAAAGGTTATTTTTGTTTTTTAAAGGTTATTTTTGTTTTTTTAAAGATTATTTTTTGGACATATTTTTGTTTTTTAAAGGTTATTTTTGTTTTTTAAAGGTTATTTTTGTTTTTTAAAGGTTATTTTTGTTTTTTTAAAGATTATTTTTTGGACATATTTTTGTTTTTTAAAGGTTATTTTTGTTTTTTAAAGGTTTTTTTTTTTTTTTAAAGGTTGTTTTTGTTTCTTTAAAGGTTATTTTTTAGTTTTCAGAACGTTCCTCTGACCTTAATTTTAACCATAACGTTTAGAATTTGGTTCCCTCAACGTTCTGGGAAGGTTTGGTTCTAACAGAACCACCAGCTGTAACAATATGTGATATTTTATGTGAATAGTGAGTTCAATAGATCCACCGCTAGTGGGCGATTATGTGTGTGTGTGTGTGTGTGTGTGTGTGTGTGTGTGTGTGTGTGTGTGTGTGTGTGTGTGAGTGTGTGTGTGTGTGTGTGTGTGTGTGTGTGTGTGTGAGTGTGAGAGCTGATCAGTGTGCTGGACTTTGATGTAAATAAAACGATTGAATAGAAAGTAAACTGGACTCGTTTGTTTACAGATAACCACACATTAAACACTAAATAACTTTTAGGGAACCTTTAGAGAACCTCAGACTAACGTTCCCTGGAGGTTCTCTGTTTGCTGGGTAATAATTCAACGTTAAGTGAGAAGCGGGTTATGATTGGTGTTGGGTTAGCTGGTGGTCAGGGTAAATAGAAGACATCCTCTTTGTCTTGGTTTTCTCACACAGCAGCAGCATCTAATCTTTTTTTCTCTCCTCAGTAGAACATTAATCTCTCTTAGAGGAATATGAAAGAAAGCAGAAACAGACGGAGCGCTTCCTTCTGCTTCAACATCGGTTTTACTCAAAAAAACCTTTACAGTTTGAAAACAAAGAAAAATCTCTAAAATCTGATAAAAATCTAAAGAGTTTGAAATGTTTTTCTGTTTCCAGCAATTATTTGATTCTTGATGTTTCTTTTTGGTCACGTTTAGTTTGTTTTTTCAGGTTTAACATAAAGAAAAAATGGGGTTCTACATTCCTACCATCACTATGGTAACCAGGATCTATGTTCCTACCCTCACCATGGTAACCAGGATCTATGTTCCTACCATCACCATGGTAACCAGGATCTATGTTCCTACCCTCACCATGGTAACCAGGATCTATGTTCCTACCGTCACCATGGTAACCAGGATCTACGTTCCTACCCTCACCATGGTAACCAGGATCTATGTTCCTACCGTCACCATGGTAACCAGGATCTATGTTCCTACCCTCACCATGGTAACCAGGATCTACGTTCCTACCGTCACCATGGTAACCAGGATCTACGTTCCTACCGTCACCATGGTAACCAGGATCTACATTCCTACCCTCACCATGGTAACCAGGATCTATGTTCCTACCCTCACCATGGTAACCAGGATCTACGTTCCTACCCTCACCATGGTAACCAGGATCTATGTTCCTACCCTCACCATGATAACCAGGATCTACGTTCCTACCCTCACCATGGTAACCAGGATCTACGTTCCTACCGTCACCATGGTAACCAGGATCTACATTCCTACCCTCACCATGGTAACCAGGATCTATGTTTCTACCCTCACCATGGTAACCAGGATCTATGTTCCTACCCTCACCATGGTAACAAGGATCTACGTTCCTACCCTCACCATGGAAACCAGGATCTACGTTCCTACCCTCACCATGGTAACCAGGATCTACGTTCCTACCGTCACCATGGTAACCAGGATCTACATTCCTACCCTCACCATGGTAACCAGGATCTATGTTTCTACCCTCACCATGGTAACCAGGATCTATGTTCCTACCGTCACCATGGTAACCAGGATCTACGTTCCTACCCTCACCATGGTAACCAGGATCTACGTTCCTACCATCACCATGGTAACCAGGATCTAGGTTCCTACCCTCACCATGGTAACCAGGATCTATGTTCCTACCCTCACCATGGTAACCAGGATCTATGTTCCTACCCTCACCATGGTAACCAGGATCTATGTTCCTACCCTCACCATGGTAACCAGGATCTATGTTCCTACCCTCACCATGGTAACCAGGATCTACGTTCCTTCCCTCACCATGGTAACCAGGATCTACGTTCCTACCCTCACCATGGTAACCAGGATCTACGTTCCTTCCCTCACCATGGTAACCAGGATCTACGTTCCTACCGTCACCATGGTAACCAGGATCTACGTTCCTACCCTCACCATGGTAACCAGGTGAGTTTAAACTCACCCAGAAGCAGAGCTTCCTTCTCTGATAGAATTCCTTGAAGTAACTCGGTGCGTCGTTCTCTGCCGAGCGGAACGGACGGAGCGTCGCTGGTCATCATCTGTAAAAACAACATGGCGTCCAGGGTTACCGCACAGGGACCTCTCTGATCTGCCTGGTTAACCGTGTGTTGGACCCTCTGAGACGGTACTAGGGGGTCAGGAAGCGTGTTTCACCTTTTCTCTGAGGGACTGTAGCTCCGCCTCCATGACTCTTTGCTCCTCCCTCATCTGCTCTAACTCCGCCTCCTTTCTGGAAAGTTTTTCCTGTAGAATCTTCTAGAAAAAAAAAGAAGGAAATGGACCATCGTCTGGAACTAGGACGGTCCTGGTGGGTGTGAGGGGGCCTCAGGGTGGAGGGGACACAGAGGGGTGGGGTCACAGGGTGGACCGGGACGACCCACCTGCTGCATGACGTGCATGTCCTGCATGCCGTTCATCGTGTCCAGCTGCCAGCCGGGGGAGCCGTTCTCTGCTCTGAGGTGTGGGGCGGAGCTTCCTGCAGGTGGACCAACATTATTAACTCACACACACACATACACACACACACACACATCTTAGACATCTTACACACACACACACACACACACACATACTGTATACACACACACATACACACACACACACACACACACACACACACATCTTAGACATCTTACACACACACACACACACATACTGTATACACACACACATACACACACACCTGAGACATCTTACACACACACACACACACACACACACACACATCTTAGACATCTTACACACACACACACACACACACACACACACACATACTGTATACACACACACATACACACACACACACACACACACACACACATACACACACACACACACACACACACACACACACACACACACACACACACACACACACATCTGACACATCTTACACACACACATTGGAGAAGTCTTCTCCAACAGGAAGTCTTTTACATCGTCTTCGTTCCCTCCTGAGATCGTACCGTTTTCCTCCGACCGAAGTTTTTTGCAGGAAGTTTCTTCTTCTTCGTCCGACATTTCCATCTCTTCCTCCCGCCGGATGCACATGATCTCCTCGCTGTGGGCGTCTCTCAGTTCCTGCAACGCCAAAATAAAAGCTGTGGATTTACCAGTCAATCTACGCACCTACCCTCACCATGGTAACCAGGATCTACGTTCCTACCCTCACCATGGTAACCAGGATCTACGTTCCTACCCTCACCATGGTAACCAGGATCTACGTTCCTACCCTCACCATGGTAACCAGGATCTACGTTCCTACCCTCACCATGGTAACCAGGATCTATGTTCCTACCCTCACCATGGTAACCAGGATCTACATTCCTACCCTCACCATGGTAACCAGGATCTACGTTCCTACCCTCACCATGGTAACCAGGATCTACATTCCTACCCTCACCATGGTAACCAGGATCTACGTTCCTACCCTCACCATGGTAACCAGGATCTACGTTCCTACCCTCACCATGGTAACCAGGATCTATGTTCCTACCCTCACCATGGTAACCAGGATCTACATTCCTACCCTCACCATGGTAACCAGGATGTACGTTCCTACCCTCACCATGGTAACCAGGATCTACGTTCCTACCCTCACCATGGTAACCAGGATCTACGTTCCTACCCTCACCATGGTAACCAGGATCTATGTTCCTACCCTCACCATGGTAACCAGGATCTATGTTCCTACCCTCACCATGGTAACCAGGATCTACGTTCCTACCCTCACCATGGTAACCAGGATCTATGTTCCTACCCTCACCATGGTAACCAGGATGTACGTTCCTACCCTCACCATGGTAACCAGGATCTACGTTCCTAGCCTCACCATGGTAACCAGGACGTACGTTCCTACCCTCACCATGGTAACCAGGATCTACGTTCCTACCCTCACCATGGTAACCAGGATCTACGTTCCTACCCTCACCATGGTAACCAGGATCTATGTTCCTACCCTCACCATGGTAACCAGGATGTACGTTCCTACCCTCACCATGGTAACCAGGATCTACGTTCCTACCCTCACCATGGTAACCAGGATGTACGTTCCTACCCTCACCATGGTAACCAGGATGTACGTTCCTACCCTCACCATGGTAACCAGGATGTACGTTCCTACCCTCACCATGGTAACCAGGATGTACGTTCCTACCCTCACCATGGTAACCAGGATGTACATTCCTACCCTCATCTTGCTTGCCGATATGGGTGGTGACTGAAAAACCAGATTGCAGATACTAGCGACCAAGATTATCTCTCACTCAGAGATAGAGGATGGAGCTCTGCCATCTGTGAGGAGCTCGGAGTAGAGCCGCTCCTCCTCCAGGTAGATAGAAACCAGATGGGATGGTTCGGTCATTTGTTTAGGATGACTCTCTCTCTGGTGAGGTGTTCCGTCCCACCAGGAGGAGACCATAAGGGAGACCCCTGGACCTGCTGGAGAGACTATGTCTCACAGCTGGACAGGGAACACCTCAGGATCCTCTTGGTTGAGATGGAGGATGTAGCCGGGAGGAGAGAAGCCTGGGTTTCTGCCTTAGGCTGTTGCCCTCGGCAACCCCACCCCAGATAAACAGAAGACGACAAAACATATGAAGGAGGGGAGGAGGTTTGAATCACTTGTCTTTCTGTGTGTAGTTTACATGTTCTCCTGTGTGTGTGTGGGTTTACTCTGGTTTTCTACAAAAACATACGTTAGGTTGATTGGCTGTTAGGAGTGTGTGTGTGTATGTGTGTGTGTGTGTGTGTGTGTGTGTGTGTGTGTGAGTGTGTGTGTGTGTGTGTGTGTCCGTGTGTATCCTGACTCTTTCCTGGAATGATCCGGGGTAGACTCCGCCCCCCCATCGTCCCATCAGGGATAAACGATGTAAGTGAACCCTCGTTTCTCCTCCTCCATCTTTTATCTCCGTTTCACTGTGTGAATAATTCATGATAGAAAATCCCTGGATGTCTGTTGCCATGGCAGCAGTGTGTCTGACAGTTCGGGCAGGTAGAGGACGTGGAGGGGTGAACGGGCAGGTGTGTGTCGTGCCGGGCGGGGTGGGGTACTAACCTCACACTGCTTGTGCCACATGCTGATGTTCCTGCGCTGAGCTTTAGAGAAATGATCCCAGGCTTTCTGCCTGCAGGCGGCGCTCAAGACGCCCGAAATCTGATGGACTGGAGGAGAGAGAGAGAGAGGGTGGGGTTAGGGGTAACACACACACATATACACACACATACATACATACATACACACATACACACACACACACACACACACATACATACATACACATACATACATACATACATACACACATACACACACACACACATACATACACACACATACATACATACATACACACACACAGATACACACACACACACAGATACACACACATACACACACACATACTCACACACCGCCTCTCCATCTTAAACCTGCAGGTGATAAAAATCAGCTTCCAGATGAAACGATCTTGTCCATCTGGAGCGTTGTCAGGGCAACCGAGGAGAGATGCTGGCAGGAGGGGTGAGGGAGAGACACCCCACCTCCTGGTTACCATGGTGAGGGTAGGAATGTAGATCCTGGTTACTATGGTGAGGGTAAGAACGTAGATCCTGGTTACCATGGTGAGGGTAAGAACGTAGATCCTGGTTACCATGGTGAGGGTAGGAACGTAGATCCTGGTTACTATGGTGAGGGTAAGAACGTAGATCCTGGTTACCATGGTGAGGGTAAGAACGTAGATCCTGGTTACTATGGTGAGGGTAAGAACGTAGATCCTGGTTACTATGGTGAGGGTAAGAACGTAGATCCTGGTTACCATAGTGAGGGTAGGAACATAGATCCTGGTTACTATGGTGAGGGTAGGAACGTAGATCCTGGTTACCATGGTGAGGGTAGGAACGTAGATCCTGGTTACTATGGTGAGGGTAAGAACATAGATCCTGGTTACTATGGTGAGGGTAGGAACGTAGATCCTGGTTACCATGGTGAGGGTAGGAACGTAGATCCTGGTTACCATGGTGAGGGTAGGAACATAGATCCTGGTTACTATGGTGAGGGTAGGAACGTAGATCCTGGTTACCATGGTGAGGGTAGGAACGTAGATCCTGGTTACCATGGTGAGGGTAGGAACGTAGATCCTGGTTACTATGGTGAGGGTAAGAACGTAGATCCTGGTTACCATGGTGAAGGTAGGAACATAGATCCTGGTTACCATGGTGAGGGTAAGAACGTAGATCCTGGTTACCATGGTGAGGGTAGGAACATAGATCCTGGTTACTATGGTGAGGGTAGGAACATAGATCCTGGTTACCATGGTGAGGGTAGGAATGTAGATCCTGGTTACCATGGTGAGGGTAGGAAAGTAGATCCTGGTTACCATGTTGAGGGTAGGAAAGTAGATCCTGGTTACCATGGTGAGGGTAGGAAAGTAGATCCTGGTTACCATGGTGAGGGTAGGAAAGTAGATCCTGGTTACCATGGTGAGGGTAGGAACGTAGATCCTGGTTACCATGGTGAGGGTAGGAACGTAGATCCTGGTTACCATGGTGAGGGTACGAACGTAGATCCTGGTTACCATGGTGAGGGTAGGAACGTAGATCCTGGTTACCATGGTGAGGGTAGGAACGTAGATCCTGGTTACCATGGTGAGGGTAAGAACGTAGATCCTGGTTACTATGGTGAGGGTAGGAACATAGATCCTGGTTACCATGGTGAGGGTAGGAACGTAGATCCTGGTTACCATGGTGAGGGTACGAACGTAGATCCTGGTTACTATGGTGAGGGTAGGAAAGTAGATCCTGGTTACCATGGTGAGGGTAGGAACGTAGATCCTGGTTACTATGGTGAGGGTAGCAGAGGTGTCAAGTAACGAAGTAAGACTACTTCGTTACCTTACTCAAGTAGAAAATCTGTTTGCATTTGGATCCTCCTCATTCCCTCTCCTACACAACAAAATCTCGTTATCTTTACTTTAACGAAGTAATTATTTTTTTGTCTACTTTTTACTTTTACTCACTACTTTTTTATGCAATTATCTGTACTTTTACTTCGTTAGTTTTATCAAAAGTAGTCGCTACTTTCTCCATTTTGTCACCGTTATAAAGCCGCGACTGTTTGTCGGATTTTTTTTTTTTTTATGAACCCTGAATGCATCAAACAAAGGAACAGATGAATGATTGGCTGAAAGGTCCAGTCAATCATTACTTTGGGGCGAGTAGCCCCGCCCACAAACTTTTAAAGAGCAAGGACGTCAATTTCCGTGTTTGAGACTCGGGCTCGGAAATCAAAGTGTTTCTGATGCTGCAACACTGAACTTTGATTGAATTATCAGTTTTTTAAAAAAAAAAAAAAAACAACAGCAAAGAAATGTTTTATTATTATTATTTTGAGTCTGCGGTTATTGTAAACGTCTTTGCTGAAAATGTTGTAGATGGTATTTTTATAAAAATAACTTTGATCTGTGACGCACTATTTTATCTTTAGAAACAAAGCTAATTGAACTGATTAATCCATAAATAGTAGTGGATGAAGTATTTGTGCTTAAAAGCATCCAAAATGTTATTGATTAGTTTATAAAGACTGACTGAGGAGATTAAAACTACACATCGCTTAGATTTTGTATCATGAAGATGTTTGGGTTAACATTAAAAAAAAAAAACCTTTTATGTACACATATATATGTAGATATGTATACATATAAATTTATATTAACCGTCTCCTAAGTCCCGCCCCTACTGGTTTTTTAAAATCTTATTTTCCTGGTTATTTTTTCATTTTTACAGTTCTTAAAATTTTAGAAAAAGAATCCAAGGATTTTGCCTCCTGTGTGTTTCCTTCACTCCCACTGCCTTACGAGTGCATGTAAAGGGTGTTATTTTGTCAATGGGCGTGGTTTTACTGGGTGTACGATATTTTTTGTAAAACACGATAATTTTACGTCATTAGTACGATAATCCAGCACCTCCCACCTGGCAACGCTGGTTCCATTATTAAGAAATAAATAATTCTGATTCATAAAGTTTCACCAAAACACTTTCATTTATTATCATATTTTCTGCTCCTTAAAGCATGTGATAATAGTTAAAAAATATGTTCATACGCTTTTGTTAACAATATTCCTTTTTTTTCTGAAAATTACTTTTACTTTTTTTACTTTAAGTAGTTTTAAAATAGGTTACTTTTTACTTTTACTTAAGTAGAAAACTTGAGTTGATACTTCTACTTTTACTAAAGTAGTTTTTTAACTCGGTATTTATACTTCTACTTGAGTAGAAAATGTTGGTACTTTTGACACCTCTGGAGGGTAGGAACGTAGATCCTAGTTACCATGGCAAGCGTAACCATGGTGAACTGGTTACAAAATCCACCTGGGCATTGGGACCAGGTATGCCAAATCAGGGCTGAGGGCAGGATAGTAGGTAAAGATGATCATGATGAAAACACTGGCTTGTTTTAATTAAAAAATGGCCGCTGCTGACTCAGCAGCTTAACACTGGCGTGTGAGAGGGTGGACGAATGTCGACGGGTGATGGCGGGTGACGACGGGTGACTCACACTGCTTGAGGATATCCAGCAGCGCCTTTTTAAACGTCTCTTTGGCGAATTCTAGCTCCTCCTCCTGATGAGCCTTGTCGCTTAGCAACCGTCGGACGTGGCTATTGGCCGATTGGATCATGGAGTAAAAGTGATTGGCCGTGCGGCGGGTGACCTCGCCCCGTTCTATCCACGTGTACAGCACCGTGATGGCCTCGGTGAATTTCTGCTCGTCTGTGGGAGGAGCCAAGAAGAGGGCACGTGTGATTTTATGACACTCATTTTTTAAACCAGGAAGTGTGAATGTTTGACCTTTCAGTCTCTCGGCCAATCCGGTCGCTTCGTGTTCAGAGTAGTGCACGATGGGTGGCGGCGACGGGGGACACGGTGTGTCCTCGATCCTACGGCGGTGTCTTTCCTCCCTCGCCAGGTGGCGTTGTTTACACTCCCACTCGTACAGGTCGTCTCTGGCCTGGGCGAAGTCCACGTGGATCCGCCCTGAGTCTTTCTTATCCGTGCTGGCGCCGATCCGCATCCGGTATCCTGTAACGACAGACCGGGTAACGCCATCAGACGGTCACAGACGGACCTCGCCCCTCGCCAACCCGAACCAACCCGACAGGAACATGGCCTTGTCCACCATGAACTCCTCACAAAACCGGACGTGGCAGAAGTTCTTCTTGCTTTTCCGGATGGCGGCGATCTCCCCGCAGGCCTCGAACACCTCTCTGATCACCTCCTCCGTGGCGTTCTCCGGGAGACCACCCACAAAAACCGTTTTACAGCCGGGGGGGCGCTCCCGTGTGGAGGGAGGGGGCAGGTCTGTAACAGGAGCATCAGATGAAGGGTGAGGAGGAGACAGACGGAGGGTGGTGATGAGACAGGGTGGCGTGATGAGACAGGGTGGCGTGATCCGTCAGAGACGTTTCTGACAGTTTACCCCGGTAGTGCCCAACCAGTCGATCACGGTCTACTGGTAGACCAGCCTGGCATCGACTGGTAGAATCCTAGTCGACCGCCAGGTGTGTAAAAAATAAATGATGAATGAAGTCAGTGTCGATTATGACGTTTTTTTTTTTTTTTTTTTTTCTAAAAAGCTTCAATCTGACGGGTTTTTCTAGTTTTTTTTGGGAGTTTTTTTGAGTCTGTGACGTGAAAGCACGTCGTTAAGTCTGTGATACATAAGCAGCCCCTGGGGCTGTGGCCCCACCCCTCCCAAAGCGTGCTCGCGGAAAATGTACCTCTTTGTGTTTTAGAGAGAGAGGACTCTGTCGCCGTGTGTGTGTGTGTGTGTGTTTTAGAGTGTGTGTGTGGTGACTGTCGCGGGTGAAGTGTCTTGCCCAGGAACACAGACACAATTTAATCTCAACAGCCGTCCCACTGGAGTACCAGGGGTCCGACCTCCCCGCTGGAGTACCAGGGGTCCGACCTCCCCGCTGGAGTACCAGGGGTCCGACCGTCCCACTGGAGTACCAGGGGTCCGACCGTCCCGCTGGAGTACCAGGGGTCCGACCGTCCCGCTGGAGTACCAGGGGTCCGACCTCCCCGCTGGAGTACCAGGGGTCCGACCGTCCCGCTGGAGTACCAGGGGTCCGACCGTCCCGCTGGAGTACCAGGGGTCCGACCGTCCCGCTGGAGCACCAGGAGTCCGACCGTCCCGCTGGAGTACCAGGGGTCCGACCGTCCCACTGGTGTACCAGGGGTCCGACTGCCTACTGGAGTATCAGGGGTCTGACCGCCTTCTGGAGTACCAGGGGTCCGACCACCTACTGGAGTACCAGGGGTCTGACCATCCCACTGGAGGACCAGGGGTCTGACCATCCCGCTGGAGCACCAGGGGTCCGACCGTCCCGCTGGAGTACCAGGGATTCAACTGTCCTACTGGAGTACCAGGGGTTCGACCGTCCCACTGGAGTACCAGGGGTCTGACCGTCCTACTGGAGTACCAGGGGTCTGACCGTTCTACTGGAGTACCAGGGGTCTGACCGTCCCGTTGGAGTACCAGGGGTCTGACCGTCCCACTGGAGGACCAGGGGTCTGACCATCCCGCTGGAGCACCAGGGGTCCGACCGTCCCGCTGGAGTACCAGGGATTCAACTGTCCTACTGGAGTACCAGGGGTTCGACCGTCCCACTGGAGTACCAGGGGTCTGACCGTCCTACTGGAGTACCAGGGGTCTGACCGTCCCACTGGAGTACCAGGGGTCTGACCGTCCTACTGGAGTACCAGGGGTCTGACCGTCCCACTGGAGTACCAGGGGTCTGACCGTCCTACTGGAGTACCAGGGGTCTGACCGTCCCATTGGAGTACCAGGGGTCTGACCGTTCTACTGGAGTACCAGGGGCTCCAGCAGTCTCCTATCCAAGTACAGCCCAGAGCCGGCCAGTTGCCATGGCAACCAGACCCAGCCTCCTAGCTTCTGAGGTCTGACAGGATCAGGCGTTGACAGGCTGGTATGGGCACATCTAACCACCATAGGTCGGTATGCGGGTCAGGGTTCTATTGCTGGACTTACTGGGGTTCTGAGGAAACAGGGTACAGGTGCTGGACTTACTGGGGTTCTGGGGAAACAGGGTACAGGTGCTGGACTTACTGGGGTTCTGAGGAAACAGGGTACAGGTGCTGGACTTACTGGGGTTCTGGGGAAACAGGGTACAGCTGCTGGACTTACTGGGGTTCTGGGGAAACAGGGTACAGGTGCTGGACTTACTGGGGTTCTGGGGAAACAGGGTACAGCTGCTGTGGTGAATGATCTCCTTGGTGATCGGCAGGTCGGTGGGTACGGGAGGTGCCAGGCCGGTCATCACCGGGTCCATCAGACTCACACTGGGTTCAAAGGTCTGGATGCAGAGAGACGGAGTGTGTGTGTCTGATGGAGAAAAAACACAGACTGATTTACACCAATAATAAACAGAAAAACATGCAGAAAACACACCGAAAACAAACAGAAACAAACAGAAAAACACGCAAAACATGCAGAAAACACACCGAAAACAAACAGAAACAAACAGAAAAATACGCAAAACATGCAGAAAACACACCGAAAACAAACAGAAACAAACAGAAAAATACGCAAAACATGCAGAAAACACACCGAAAACAAACAGAAACAAACAGAAAAATACGCAAAACATGCAGAAAACACACCGAAAACAAACAGAAAACAAACAGAAACAAACAGAAAAACATGTAAAACATGCAGAAAACACACCGAAAACAAACAGAAACAAACAGAAAAACATGTAAAACATGCAGAAAACACACCGAAAAGAAACAAACAGAAAAACATGTAAAACATGCAGAAAACACACCGAAAACAAACAGAAACAAACAGAAAAATACGCAAAACATGCAGAAAACACACCGAAAACCAACAGAAAACATAAAAATAAACAAAAACACACAGAAATCAAAGTAAACAGGAAAAAACCACCATCCCACCATACCACCATACCACCATACCACCATCCCACCTACCCACCATACCACCATACCACCATACCACCATACCACCATACCACCATACCACCATCCCACCTACCCACCATCCCACCATACAACCATCCCACCTACCCACCTACCCACCTACCCACCATACCACCATACCACCATCCCACCATACCACCATCCCACCTACCCACCATACCACCATACCACCATCCCACCATACCACCATACCACCTACCCACCATACCACCTACCCACCTACCCACCATACCACCTACCCACCATACCACCATACCACCTACCCACCATACAACCATACCACCATCCCACCTACCCACCATACCACCTACCCACCATACCACCATCCCACCTACCCACCATACCACCATCCATCTACCCACCTACCCACCATACCACCATACCACCTACCCACCATACCACCATCCATCTACCCACCTACCCACCATACCACCATCCATCTACCCACCTACCCACCATACCACCATCCATCTACCCACCATACCACCATCCATCTACCCACCATACCACCATCCCACCTACCCACCATACCACCATACCACCATCCCACCATCCCACCTACCCACCTACCCACCATACCACCTACCCACCATACCACCATACCACCATACCACCATCCATCTACCCACCTACCCACCATACCACCATACCACCTACCCACCATCCCACCATACCACCATACCACCATCCATCTACCCACCTACCCACCATACCACCATCCATCTACCCACCTACCCACCATACCACCATACCACCATACCACCATCCCACCTACCCACCATACCACCATCCATCTACCCACCTACCCACCATACCACCATACCACCATACCACCATCCCACCTACCCACCATCCCACCATACCACCATACCACCATCCATCTACCCACCTACCCACCATACCACCTACCCACCTACCCACCATACCACCATCCCATCTACCCACCATACCACCATACCACCATCCCACCTACCCACCTACCCACCTACCCACCATACCACCATCCATCTACCCACCTACCCACCTACCCACCATACCACCATCCCACCTACCCACCATACCACCATCCATCTACCCACCTACCCACCTACCCACCTACCCACCATACCACCATCCCACCATCCCACCATACCACCATCCCACCATCCCACCATCCCACCATACCACCATCCCACCTACCCACCATACCACCTACCCACCATACCACCATACCACCATACCACCATACCACCATACCACCATACCACCATCCCACCTACCCACCATACCACCTACCCACCATACCACCATACCACCATACCACCATCCCACCTACCCACCATACCACCTACCCACCATACCACCATACCACCATACCACCATCCCACCATCCCACCTACCCACCTACCCACCATACCACCATACCACCATCCCACCTACCCACCATACCACCATCCCACCATACCACCATACCACCTGCCCACCTACCCACCTACCCACCATACCACCATCCCACCATACCACCATACCACCATACCACCATACCACCATCCCACCTACCCACCATACCACCATCCCACCTACCCACCATACCACCTACCCACCATACCACCATACCACCATACCACCATCCCACCATCCCACCTACCCACCTACCCACCATACCACCATACCACCTACCCACCTACCCACCATACCACCATCCCACCATCCCACCTACCCACCATACCACCATCCCACCTACCCACCATACCACCTACCCACCATACCACCATACCACCATACCACCATCCCACCATCCCACCTACCCACCTACCCACCATACCACCATACCACCATCCCACCTACCCACCATCCCACCATCCCACCTACCCACCATACCACCATACCACCATCCCACCTACCCACCTACCCACCATACCACCATACCACCATACCACCTACCCACCATACCACCATCCATCTACCCACCTACCCACCTACCCACCATACCACCTACCCACCATACCACCATACCACCTACCCACCATACCACCATCCCACCTACCCACCATACCACCATCCATCTACCCACCATACCACCATCCCACCTACCCACCATACCACCATCCCACCTACCCACCATACCACCATCCATCTACCCACCATACCACCATCCCACCTACCCACCATACCACCATACCACCTACCCACCATACCACCATACCACCATCCCACCATACCACCATCCCACCTACCCACCATACCACCATCCCACCTACCCACCTACCCACCATACCACCATCCCACCATCCCACCATCCCACCTACCCACCCTCCCTCCATCAGTACCTGAAACAAGCTGCTGCCCGCTGATGCCCACTGGCATGATGCCCAAATGGTTCACGGTCCATGCCCCGTGACCGTGATCCGGTTCCAGAGAAGCTGCGTCATCAGCTGGAGAGAGAGAGAGAGGATGGGGGGGGCGAGGGAGAGACGAGAGGAGGGGTTTATTTAACGAGGCTCGTTAACGACCGGGGTCGAAAATGAGCTGCTTAAGTTTGACACGTCGAGAGAAGCCGGAACCGGGGGTTCGGGGATCTGATTAGGATCCCTCCCTCCCTCACTGGTGAGGTGTTCCGTCCCACTGGGAGGAGACCCAGAGGCAGACCCCGGACCTGCTGGACCGGTCCTTAGGATCCTCCTGGTGAGATGGAGGATTCATCCGGGGTGAGAGAAGCCCGGGGTGAGAGAAGCCCGGGGTGAGAGAAGCCCGGGCTTCCCGTCTGAGGCGGGGAATATCCTCTGTATTCCTCGATCTGTTTGGGGAAGGATGGCTCAGTGAGTAGGGTGACCGCCCTGTAACCGGAAGGTTGCCGGTTCGATCCCCCGCCAGGAGTTCATGCCGAGGTGTCCTTGAGCAAGACACCGAACCTCCAATTGCTCCTGATGGTGGTTTGCTCCTTGCATGGAGGCATCCCCATCAGGTGTGAATGTGTGTGTGTGTGTGAATGGGTGAATGTGAGCTACACTGTAAAGCGCTTTGAGTGCCGACACATGTGGAAAAGCGCTATACAAGTAGAGTCCATTTACCATTTACCATTTGCCCCCGGTTACTCAGGCCCGGATAAACGGGAGACGACAGAACGGAATGGTTGATTTAACAAAGGCCCATTAATCACCAGTTTCTTGCTACGTACCACAGGCCATTTCCGTTCTGGCATCAGATCCTCTAGACGAGAACTGCTCCGATCCAACCCGACCCTGGAACAGAGAAACCGATCTGTTAGAGCAGGGTACACCCAAAGAGAAGATTCTTCCCACTGAATCCCCGTTGGCGTTGCCACCCAACTCGACACCATCTAGCAGCTCCTCTGAAGCTGGACGGAGCCTTAACTTGGACCGGTCGGGACCACCGGACCGGGCACGAGAACTTCACCAACAAGAGATTAAAAAAGGATTTTAATTCTAATGTAAACAGGAAGTGTTCCAGTGCAGGTGTTCTGCACGCGCTCAGTCCAAACAGGAAGTGATATTCAGTGGCAGCTAGTGGCGAAAAATAAAAACCAGGGGGCGCACATTTTTCAAACACACACACACACACACACACACACACACACACACAACATATATCTATATTTTGAGATATCCTCTATATAAAAGATATGACATGCCAGAACATGAATATTTAAAAGTTTTATTTTCACATGTTTATGATCCACTCTACTTGAACAGAAATTTCTGTTACTTTTCAAATTTTAAATTCTGGTCTTTTAATAAATTTTAAGAAAGTTTACTTTTTAAGATAATTAAAAAAAATCTTCAAGGACAAACATATATTTAAATTATAATTATTTTTTTTTCTTTAAACAAACAGAAGAAGTTGTGTTCTTACTTTTTTGAAGTCCATCTGCCAAAAAGTTTTATGATTAAGTTGTAGAAGTCATCTTTATTTTTTCTTAGTTTGAGACTTTCTCTGTCTCGATGGAGATTTTGTCAACAGAAGAACTGACACGTTCTTCGGGATCGGAAAAAATAAAAAACGGCTATTTTTACTCAATAAAATGGCAGAAATATGTAGCCACACTCCAAATGGATTTTTAACATGACAGTGGAAAATATTACACTTTCTTTTTTGTCATAATGACAATGCTTC
>LR738549.1:30647016-30654516 GCA_902685375.1 Neostethus bicornis | reverse complement strand
ACGAGGAGAACATACAAACTCCACACAGAAAGGACAGTGTTCTAAACCTCGTCCTCACCCAGGGGTCTCCACCCTAAGACCTTCTTGCTGTGAGGCTACTGTGCAACCCACTGTGCTACCCACTGTGCTACCCACTGTGCTACCCACTGTACTACCCACTGTACTACCCACTGTGCTACCCACTGTGCTACCCACTGTACTACCCACTGTGCTACCCACTGTACTACCCACTGTACTACCCACTGTACTACCCACTGTGCTACCCACTGTACTACCCACTGTGCTACCCACTGTACTACCCACTGTGCTACCCACTGTACTACCCACTGTGCTACCCACTGTGCTACCCACTGTGCTACCCACTGTACTACCCACTGTACTACCCACTGTACTACCCACTGTGCTACCCACTGTACTACCCACTGTACTACCCACTGTGCTACCCACTGTACTACCCACTGTACTACCCACTGTACTACCCACTGTGCTACCCACTGTGCTACCCACTGTGCTACCCACTGTACTACCCACTGTGCTACCCACTGTACTACCCACTGTGCTACCCACTGTGCTACCCACTGTGCAACCCACTGTGCTACCCACTGTACCACCCACTGTACTACCCACTGTGCTACCCACTGTACTACCCACTGTGCTACCCACTGTACTACCCACTGTGCTACCCACTGTGCTACCCACTGTGCTACCCACTGTGCTACCCACTGTGCCACCCACTGTACTACCCACTGTACTACCCACTGTGCCACTGTGCCACACCTCTTTAAAACATCCCTTCTCCTTTCTTAGAATCTCACCCTCACCTTCTTCACGTGTGTGTTTGATGGATTTGAGATGCGGGTGTACGGCGGACTGTGGACCACTTTAGGGTTCTCATTTGTGTTGGTACAATCTTTGTGAAGTGGAGGTGGGTCAAACTCAGGTTAGTTCAGGGTGGAGACGGCAGCTAAGTGGTTAGAGCGTTCGTGCGCGGACCGGAAGTTCGTGGGTTTGTGTCCGGCTGCATCCTCCATCTCACCCAGGAGGATCCTGAGGTGTTCCCTGTCCAGATGTGAGACATAGTCTCTCCAGCAGGTCCAGGGTCTGCCTCTGGGTCTCCTCCTGGTGGGACATGGACAAAACACCTTGCCCGCAAGGCGCTCGGTGGTCATCCTGACCAGATGCCCGAACCACCCCATCTGGCTCCTCTCGACCTGGAGGAGGAGCGGCTCGACACCGAGCTCCTCCCGGATGGCAGAGCTCCTCACCCGATCTCTCCCCCGAGTTAATAAATTAATAAGGTTTATTTATTTAATTTTTTTAAATTCGGCGGGCCGGATTAAAACGCTTAACGGACCGCATGTGGCCCGCGGGCCGTAGTTTGCCCATGTCTGGTCTAAGCGTGTTTTTAAAATCGTTCAGACTGATTTTAAAATAGAATTGAATGTTTTTCTGCAGCAGAACTTTTCCTTCGTTCAGACATCGTTTCTCTTCTTCCTGCTGCTGTTTTTCTCACTCCTCCACTTTCTCATCCTCCTCCCCCCCTCCCTCTGCCCGTGATGAAGAGGTCTCTGCCGGTAATCGCCACGGCAACCCGCCATCCATCACCGCCTGCACTGCTGCAGGAAACGGATCTATCAGGATGTAAATTCCTGTGTGTGTGAGAGGAGGTGAGGAAGAGAATGTAGGACACACTCAGATAACGGATGAAGGATTCTCCTCTCTGCTCGTTACCGTGGTAACCGCTGGATGTTTAAACCAGGAACATGTTGGTACACCAGTGTGTCCTCTGTGTGTGTAATAGAACAAAGAGCTGCTGTTGGCAGGTCGCCATCATGCACCACGGAGTGCTCTGATTGGCTCGTTTGGAAAGATTCAAGTCAGATTTAAGTAGGTTTTTTTTCTTTTTGCTCTGTTTACAAACATTGTTTACGTCATGTTAGTTTGGAGTTCAGCAGGTACTCGCAGCCAGGCATCTCACGAAGCATCCCAACCACCCTATCTGGATGCTCTTGATCTGGAGGAGCAACGGCTAGGATGACAAGGAGACCTCCCGAGCACCTCGCAATAGTACGATCCTACCCTCACCATGGTAACCAGGATCTACGTTCCTACCCTCACCATGGTAACCAGGATCTATGTTCCTACCCTCACCATGGTAACCAGGATCTACGTTCCTACCCTCACCATGGTAACCAGGATCTATGTTCCTACCCTCACCATGGTAACCAGGATCTACGTTCTTACCCTCACCATGGTAACCAGGATCTACATTCCTACCCTCACCATGGTAACCAGCATCTACGTTCCTACCCTCACCATGGTAACCAGGATCTACGTTCTTACCCTCACCATGGTAACCAGGATCTACGTTCCTACCCTCACCATGGTAACCAGGATCTACGTTCCTACCCTCACCATGGTAACCAGGATCTACTTTCCTACCCTCACCGTGGTAACCAGGATCTACGTTCCTACCCTCACCATGGTAACCAGGATCTACTTTCCTACCCTCACCATGGTAACCAGGATCTATGTTCCTACCCTCACCATGGTAACCAGGATCTACATTCCTACCCTCACCATGGTAACCAGGATCTATGTTCCTACCCTCACCATGGTAACCAGGATCTACGTTCCTACCCTCACCATGGTAACCAGGATCTACATTCCTACCCTCACCATGGTAACCAGGATCTACGTTCCTACCCTCACCATGGTAACCAGGATCTACGTTCCTACCCTCACCATGGTAACCAGGATCTATGTTCCTACCCTCACCATGGTAACCAGGATCTACGTTCCTACCCTCACCGTGGTAACCAGGATCTACGTTCCTACCCTCACCATGGTAACCAGGATCTATGTTCCTACCCTCACCATGGTAACCAGGATCTACGTTCCTACCCTCACCATGGTAACCAGGATCTACTTTCCTACCCTCACCGTGGTAACCAGCTGTGGGTGGTGACCGAAAGAATGAGTCTGCGATACAAGCGGCTGAAATTATCCTTCTCCGCAGGGTGGCTGGGCTCTCACTCAGAGATCGGGTGAGGAGCTCTGCCATCTGAGAAGAGCTTGGATTTGAGCTGCTCCTCCCCCAGGTCGAGAGAAGCCAGATGGGGTGTTTCGGGCACATCCCAACAGGAGGAGACCCAGAGGCAGACCCCGGACCTGCTGGAGAGACTATGTCTAACAGCTGGACAGGGAATATGACAGAACTCAACAGATCCTCTCAGAGTGAACCTTCCACCTCGCCATCAGTCAGTTTTCCTCCAATCAGGACGAAGAAACACGCAGAGCTGCTTCCTTCCATCAGCCTGCATGTATCCGTCCTGTTTTCATCCCTCCTCCTTGCTGCAGACCTCCTTTCATCCGTCCTTCAGCGTTCCCTCATCCCCGCTCCATCCATCCCTCTCTGCTCCATCCCCACTCCATCCATACCTCTTCCCCACTCCATCCATCCCTCTTCCCCGCTCCGTCCATCCCTCTCTGCTCCATCCCCACTCCATCCATACCTCTTCCCCACTCCATCCATCCCTCTTCCCCGCTCCGTCCATCCCTCTCTGCTCCATCCCCACTCCATCCATACCTCTTCCCCACTCCATCCATCCCTCTTCCCCGCTCCGTCCATCCCTCTATGCTCCATCCCCACTCCATCCATACCGCTTCCCCACTCCATCCATCCCTCTTCCCCGCTCCGTCCATCCCTCTATGCTCCATCCCCACTCCATCCATACCTCTTCCCCACTCTATCCATCCCTCTTCCCCGCTCCGTCCATCCCTCTATGCTCCATCCCCGCTCCGTCCATCCCTCTATGCTCCATCCATCCCTCTATGCTCCATCCCCACTCCGTCCATCCCTCTGTGCTCCATCCCCGCTCCGTCCATCCCTCTATGCTCCATCCATCCCTCTATGCTCCATCCATCCCTCTATGCTCCATCCCCACTCCGTCCATCCCTCTGTGCTCCATCCCCGCTCCATCCATCCCTCTATGCTCCATCCATCCCTCTATGCTCCATCCCCGCTCTGTCCATCCCTCTATGCTCCATCCCCGCTCCGTCCATCCCTCTGTGCTCCATCCCCGCTCCATCCATCCCTCTGTGCTCCATCCCCGCTCCATCCATCCCTCTATGCTCCATCCATCCCTCTATGCTCCATCCATCCCTCTATGCTCCATCCATCCCTCTATGCTCCATCCATCCCTCTATGCTCCATCCATCCCTCTATGCTCCATCCATCCCTCTATGCTCCATCCATCCCTCTATGCTCCGTCCATCCCTCTATGCTCCATCCATCCCTCTATGCTCCGTCCATCCCTCTATGCTCCATCCCCGCTCCGTCCATCCCTCTTCCATCCTCCATTTTTCTCTCTCAGGATGACAAACGGTTGTGAACGGGTTTATCTGGAACCGTCCATGTTTTCAACAGAACGATCTGGTTCTCCATCCATCACATCCGCCCCACCAATAACCCCTCAGAGTGAGGGAGTGGGGGCACTGATCCGTCACACAGTGTGTGTGTGTGTGTGTGTGTGTGTGTGTGTGAGGGGGATGTAATAAATTCAGACAGCAGAAGGAACATGGCCTCCAATCCCAGGTGTGCCTGCAGGTCTGGTGGTGATGGAGGGGGTTATGGGGAATGGAAAGAGGCTGGTGAGTGTGTGTGTGTGGAGATGGGAGGGGAGGTGGGATGAGGTGGTGGCACCAGGGTGGTATGGAAAAGGGTTACCCGCACCGTACAGGGTCAAAGTATTGCGTTTAAAATCCGAATGAACAGACTGATGTTTAAAATCGTGACCCTCCCTCTCCCTTCTACGTCTCCCCCTCTCTGCTGTGTGTCTGTACCCCCTCCTTACCCACCTCCTGCCCCCCGTCATGCCAAGCTACAGCTCTGAATAGTGGTTTAAAAGCAGAAAATAACTCGGATGAAAACCGACGAAGCAGAAAATTGTAAACGATGTGAAAAGGAAAGAACTGTGATTTCCTGAGGAAACGGGAACCTGAACGCACCACCGAGCTAACGCAGGAAATTAAGTCATTCCGACTCCAGCACCCCCCTCGCCACCTCTCAAGGCGAAGTGCAGGGTACACCCCGAACAGGTCGCCAGTCTGTCGTGGGGCCACACACACACACACACTCATTCCTAGCTAGGGGCAATCAACCTAACATGTATGTCTTTGGAAAGTGGGAGGAAACCCACGCAAACACAGGTAGAACATGCAAACTACACACAGAAAGGACAGTGTTCCAAACCTCGTACCTACTCGGGACTTAAACCCATGACCTTCTTGCTGTGAGGCCACCGTGCCACCAAAATACTTTCACAACTTTATTAAAAATACACTCATGCTGATTGGTCTAAAGACAGTGTGGTGAGAGCGGCCATGCTGATTGGTCTAAAGACAGTGTGGTGAGAGCGGCCATGCTGATTGGTCTAAAGACAGTGTGGTGAGAGCGGCCATGCTGATTGGTCTAAAGACAGTGTGGTGAGAGCGGCCATGCTGATTGGTCTAAAGACAGTGTGGTGAGAGCGGCCATGCTGATTGGTCTAAAGACAGTGTGGTGAGAGCGGCCATGCTGATTGGTCTAAAGACAGTGTGGTGAGAGCGGCCATGCTGATTGGTCTAGAGACAGTGTGGTGAGAGCGGCCATGCTGATTGGTCTAGAGACAGTGTGGTGAGAACGGCCATGCTGATTGGTCTAGAGACAGTGTGGTGAGAGCGGCCATGCTGATTGGTCTAGAGACAGTCTGTCTGTCTGTGTGTGTGTGTGTGTGTGTGTGTGTGTGTGTATGTGTGTGTGTGTGTGTGTGTGTGTGTGTGTGTGTGTGTGAAAATAAAACTATCACATTTCTAAGTTTGGAGTTAAATTAAATTTTGTTTGAAACCATCATGACTTTTATTCTTTCATGAGACGCTGCTGATTATCCTGGTTTACTGAGACGGAAAAATCACACACACACACACACACACACACACACACACACACACACACACACACACACACACAGCGTGTCCATGGAGACTCCCTCAAATAAAGAGGATTATAGATTCTGTGCAGCAGAGTGTTTCCAATAAAATGACGAGTTCCTGCAAAACTCATTAAAATACACACACACACACCGATAGATATGCACACACACACACACACACACACACACACACACACACACACACACATACATACACACATAGACATACACACACTTACATATATAATATAGACACACGTACAGTACATACATACATCCAGTCCATCATTTACACACGCACAAACACACACTCCTCTCACACACTCATACACATGTACATGCATACACACTTTCCTCTTCACACACACAAAGACACACACACACACACACTCCTCTCCTCACACACTCCTCCCCCACCACTGCAGACCCTCAGGCTGAGTTTTGCTGCTGAGCTTCTCAGTGTGAGAAAAAACCAAGAGCTTCTATCTTTAGAGCTTCAGTTACACACACACACACACATACACACACACACACACACACACACACACACACACACAAAGAGCTATATTTGCTGGTTGGAGATTTAACACGTGCACACGCACATCCATGCACATGCACAGAGAGAAAATTCCAGTGAATCCTAAAGAAAGAAGCTGGATTTTCGGAGGTCATTAAACGCATCACGTCCATCAGGAAGGGATCGATCATCGATTAGGAGACACACACACTACGTCATGGTTACTTAGCAACCTGTACCTGACTGTTTTCTGTGTGTGTGTGTGTGTGTGTGTGAGACTTAACCACGCTCCATATCCCAAATAGAACTCTTTCACTCTAACGTCTGAAGGCAGACAGATGAGAGCTGGACATCCCATAATAACTCAACCAGACAAACAGATGTGGCTGATTTACAGTGAGAGGGCAGGATACACACCAAACAGGTCACCAGTCTGTTCTGAGGCCACACACACACACCATGGTAACCAGGATCTACTTCCTACCCTCACCATGGTAACCATGATCTACGTTCCTACCCTCACCATGGTAACCAGGATCTACGTTCCTACCCTCACCATGGTAACCATGATCTACGTTCCTACCCTCACCATGGTAACCAGGATCTACGTTCCTACCCTCACCATGGTAACCAGGATCTACGTTCCTACCCTCACCATGGTAACCAGGATCTACATTCCTACCCTCACCATGGTAACCAGGATCTACATTCCTACCCTCACCATGCTAACCAGGATCTACGTTCCTACCCTCACCATGGTAACCAGGATCTACGTTCCTACCCTCACCATGGTAACCATGATCTACGTTCCTACCCTCACCACGGTAACCAGGATCTACGTTCCTACCCTCACCATGGTAACCATGATCTACGTTCCTACCCTCACCATGGTAACCAGGATCTACGTTCCTACCCTCACCATGGTAACCAGGGTCTACATTCCTACCCTCACCATGGTAACCAGGGTCTACGTTCCTATCCTCACCATGGTAACCAGGATCTACGTTCCTA
>LR738549.1:30637016-30639516 GCA_902685375.1 Neostethus bicornis | reverse complement strand
TGTGTGTCTCTTTAACCAGTCTGATTCTACAGGGAACCTCAGACCTGCGTGTGTCTGCTTTCAGGCGGATGAAGAATAAAAGACGTGTGTAAAACGTTTCAGGTATGAATGGAAGAAAAGTGAGCGGCATTATGAGTAAAACGCTGAATAAAGCAGCTGGTAGTGGAGATGGAGAGGAGCCAGACCCACACACACACACACACACACACACACACACACACTCCTAATGCTGCAGATAGAAACACAATCAGCTCCCATTCAAACGGCAGTGTGGGAGTAATTAGCATTTAGGAGGACTCCTAATCACATTACAGGAGCTAACATGCTAACACATCATTATACACACACACACACACACACACACTGAAACACACCATCATCTCACACACACACACACACACACTGAAACACACCATCATCTCACACACACACACACACACTGAAACACACACACACACACAGACACACACACACACACACACACACTGAAACACACCATCATCTCACACACACACACACACACACTGAAACACACCATCATCTCACACACACACACACACACACTCCTAATGCTGCAGATAGAAACACAATCAGCTCCCATTCAAACGGCAGTGTGGGAGTAATTAGCATTTAGGAGGACTCCTAATCACATTACAGGAGCTAACATGCTAACACATCATTATACACACACACACACACACACACACATCAACACACACACATCATCACACACACACACACACACACTGAAACACACCATCATCTCACACACACACACACACACTGAAACACACACACACACACAGACACACACACACACACACACACACACTGAAACACACCATCATCTCACACACACACACACACACACTGAAACACACCATCATCTCACACACACACACACACACACACACTGAAACACACCATCATCTCACACACACACACACACACACACACACACTGAAACACACCATCATCTCACACACACACACTGAAACACACACACACACTGAAACACACACACACACACACATCATCACACACACACACACTGAAACACACACACACACACACACACACTGAAACACATCATCACACACACACACACTCACACTGAAACACACCATCATCTCACACACACACACTGAAACACACACACACACACACACACACACACACACACACACACACACACTGAAACACACACACACACACACACACACTGAAACACACACACACACACAGACACACACACACACACACACACTGAAACACACACACACAGACACGCACACATCATCACACACACACACACACACACACACACACACACTGAAACACACCATCATCTCACACACACACACACACACACACACACACACTGAAACACACCATCATCTCACACACACACACACACACACACACACACACTGAAACAAACCATCATCTCACACACACACACACACACACACACACACACATCATCACACACACACACACACACACACACACAGACACACATCATCACACACACACACACACACACACACACACACACACACACTGAAACACACCATCATCTCACACACACAAGTCAGTCCCCTCCATCTAACCCTATCTCCTGCATCCTCTTCAGTCACACCAACTATCTTCATGTCTTCCTTCACTGTATCCATGAACCTCCTCTTTGGTCTTCCTCTAGTCCTCTTTCCTGGTGGTTCCAAACCCAGCATCCTTCTTCTGATGTACTCTCTCTCTCTCCTCTGTACATGTCCAAACCATCTCAGTCTGACCTCTCTGACTTTAAAACCTCTAACATGTGCTGTTCCTCTGATCCTGTCCATCCTGGTCACTCCCAGAGAGATCCTCAGCATCTTCATCTCTGATACAAACATCTCTGTTTCCTGTCTTTGAATCAGTGACACTGTCTCTAGACCAATCAGCATGGCCGCTCTCACCACACTGTCTCTAGACCAATCAGCATGGCCGCTCTCACCACACTGTCTCTAGACCAATCAGCATGGCCGCTCTCACCACACTGTCTCTAGACCAATCAGCATGGCCGCTCTCACCACATTGTCTCTAGACCAATCAGCATGGCCGCTCTCACCACACTGTCTCTAGACCAATCAGCATGGCTACTCTCACCACACTGTCTCTAGACCAATCAGCATGGCCGCTCTCACCACACTGTCTCTAGACCAATCAGCATGGCTACTCTCACCACACTGTCTCTAGACCAATCAGCATGGCCGCTCTCACCACACTGTCTCTAGACCAATCAGCATGGCCGCTCTCACCACATTGTCTCTAGACCAATCAGCATGGCCGCTCTCACCACACTGTCTCTAGACCAATCAGCATGGCTACTCTCACCACACTGTCTCTAGACCAATCAGCATGGCCGCTCTCACCACACTGTCTCTAGACCAATCAGCATGGCCGCTCTCACCACACTGTCTCTAGACCAATCAGCATGGCCGCTCTCACCACACTGTCT
>LR738549.1:30624516-30627016 GCA_902685375.1 Neostethus bicornis | reverse complement strand
CAAACGAGCTCTGCCTACCAACAAGCCCCGCCTACCAACAAGCCCCGCCTACGGACGAGCTCTGCCTACCAACGAGCTCCGCCTACCAACAAGCCCCGCCTATGGACGAGCTCCGCCTACCAACGAGTTCCGTCTATGAACAAGCTCCGCCTACCAACAAGCCCCGCCTACGGACGAGCCCCGCCTACAAACGAGCTCCGCCTACCAACGAGTTCCGTCTATGAACAAGCTCCGCCTACCAACGAGCTCCGCCTACCAACGACCACCTAACGAGGAAATAAACTCTTCTGCTACAGCTGTTTGTACTTGCGTTGGTTCTCAAAGTGCTTCACACACACACACACACACACACACACACACACACACACACACCTGATGGTAGAAGCTAATACGCTAGCTGGGGGGAGGCGATAGCTCCGTGGTAAAACGTTCACCGGTTTGAATCCCACTGAGCTCATGTTTAGGTGTCCATGGAGAAGACGCCTAAACCCCCCATTTCTCCCACCGTTGGCACCGTCCTGGCAGCCTGCTGCGGTGTGATGGAGCACAGGGGTAACCCCGTTAAGGGGTGAATTAAATATGTAAAATAGAAGCCATTGGGGGCGGGGTTTAGTGTCTTACTCAAGGACACCTCGACACGAGGCGGGTTGAACCGGAGAGTCTCTGATCCCAGGAAAACACTTCATTAGATAAGTTACAGGAAATTAATCGTTAGGATCCCAGGAGGCGTTGGCCTAGTGGTAGAGATATTGTTTTTCGACTGGAAGAACCTGGTTCGATTCCTGCTAGGTCCAAACCGTCCCTGGGACCAAAAAAAAAAAAAAGACAAAAACAAAGAAAATAACAAAAAAAAACACTGAAAAGACAAAAAAAAACACATAAAAAATGAATCGTTAGGGATTCAAATCGTTTTGTTTCGTCTTCTGAAACGTTTGTCCCTAACAGGGTCGCGGCGGGTGTCGGGGTCTATCCCGGCTGATTTCAGACGAGAGGCGGGGTACACCCTGAACAGGTCGACAGTCTGTTATAGAAGACACACACACACACTCATTCTTTGGAGCCAATCAACCTAAAGTATATATTGTTTTAGGAAACCCACACATACACAGGGAGAACATGCAGACTCCACACAGAAAGACAGTAATTCCAAGCCTCTTCCTACCCGGGACTCTAACCTCCGACTTTTATACTGTGCGGTCACCATGGTAACCGATGCGTCACAGCACAGCCCGACATTTTAAATTTCGACTTCATTCATCCTGTAAATCGTTCATCCCAAGCGGGGTGGAGGGCAGTGCCGGGGTTTATCCAGGGGAATTTCAGACGGGAGGCGGGGTACACCCTGAACGGGTCACCAGTCTGTTACAGAGCCACACACACACACACACATACACAACCAACCACACACACACTCATTCCTAGCAGCCAATCAAACTAACGTACGTATATTATTTTGGAGGAAATCAGAGAAACCCACACATACACACGTAGAACATGTAAACCACACACTGAAAGACACGTGTTCCAAGCCTCTTCCTACCCAGGACTGGAGCCCTGACCTTGTTGCTGTGAGGTCACCGTGCCGCCCTTCAAAACGTTAAGATTTATTATTATTTCTGTTTCCTGTTTTGTTGATTTTTCTTTTTAAATAAAGTTTTAAACTCGTGTGGGTTCAACGTCCTGAAGAAGCCAGCAGGTGGCGCTGTTCCTCCTGTCCCAGCAGGACGGGAACGCGTCTCCGTCTGAACGACCGAAATAAAGCTACCTCGATGTTCGGAGCGTTTTCTCCAACGTTTTTTGATCCCGACGATAAAAACTTAAAATCATCTCAAAACAAGAAAAAAAAACCCCGAAAAAAAAATGTAAACTTAAAAGTTTTTTTGCGATAAAATAAATTAATTTAAATAGTTTTTAAAAGATCAGAAAAGTTCTTTTTTTTTTTCACTTCCGTCGTCTTCCGTCGTTTTTAAAAGCGTTTCCGTGGCGACGGCTCAGCGACAACTCCTGAGGGAGGGACCCGAAGCGGGCTCAGTCATCTGATTGGAAGCTGGTTTCCATGGAAACTAAACATGATGATGTAACGTCCGGTTGTACAGCTCTGTGATTGGCTGTTTGTGATCAGAGGACCAGAAGAGTGTGGCAGGAAAGCAGTCCGGTGATTGGCTACAGAGGGGCAGTATGGGTACAGTACCGGTCCGGTATGGGTACGGTATGGGTCTATGGGTACAGTGTGGGTACAGTGTGGGTACAGTAGAGTCCAGAAGCCTCATTTATAAAGACGTGAAAACCTGAGATCCGTAAAAAACACTCTCCTGGTTACCATGGTGAGGGTAGTAACATAAATCCTGGTTACCATGGTGAGGATAGGAATGTAGATCCTGGTTACCGTGGTGAGGGTAGGAACGTAGATCCTGGTTACCATGGTGAGGGTAGGAACGTAGATCCTGGTTACCATGGTGAGGGTAGGAACGTAGATCCTGGTTACCATGGTGATAATAAA
>LR738549.1:30569516-30617016 GCA_902685375.1 Neostethus bicornis | reverse complement strand
CACCTGGCGGTTGACTAGGACACGCCCCTCTACAGGGCAGCATGCCACCGCAGCAGGCTGCCAGGATGCCACCACTGGTGGGAGAAACAGGGGGGGTAAGGCGTCTTCCCCAAGGACACCTGGGATTGGACCCGGCGAATGCCCGGTCTAATAATAGATGTTTTGATTTTCAGAGCGACGCCAACCGAGAGGAGGCGGGGTCAGGGACGGGGTCCCGCCCACTCTGGAACATCTGGATGCCCACCTCTGCCTCTGCTTGTCCATCCAGAACTTGCAGCTCTTCATGACGAAGTCGCAGCCCAGCCCGCGCCCCCAGTCCAACCTCTGAGCCTGGCTGTAGTTGGCTCGGTACCAGCCGGTGTCCTCCATGATGGCCAGCGTGAGGCGGGAGAACACCCGGTTCTGAGTGTGTGAACCCGTCATGGCCTCGTTCTGTAGAGAGGAGGAGAACGTCAGACGGGTACCAGGAGGAACCGTCGTCATGGAGAAGACGTTCTCACCTCCAGGAGTCTCTTCTCCCAGTGGTTCAGTTGGGTTCCACTTCCTCCCTGGTTCTCCAGCTCCATACCCTCCAGGATGGGGCAGTCGAAGTGTCTCCGAGCCTCCTCCTAAAAAAAAACACACCGTCGTGCCAGCGTCCTCCAACCCGCTGACGAAGAGGACGGACAGATGTTCTGGTTTAATGAGCAGAAATCTACGTTAATTAAAGCTCGGTCAGTGATTGGAGGAGGTGTGATGATGAACCGTCTGTCCCATCCAATCAGAGAACAGAGAGGATTACCTCCGTCCACCATGTTTGTAGTTCTAGAGCTCCTACACCGTCCGTGTTAAAAACGATCCCCCAGATTGAGAACGTTTATTCAGGAAGTTTGTTTTTACTCTGATTCCTGTTCAGATGAATCCCATCCGTCCTCCCACCGCGGAGCAGTGAGGTCAGACTGTTTCCAGTCTGATCGATCAGGCTAAAAAACTTCATCAAAAGATTCAAAACAAGGCCTTTTCTTCCTTTAAAAATGCTAAATTTGTGGGAAAAAACTCACAATTTTTTTGCTTCCTTTCTAGTCCTTCTCATCTCACTCCCTGATTAGCCCCGCCCCCCTGGACGCATGCATGACACAGTGTAAAGTATCACGTTAGCAAAGCAGCGTGTATCTGTTCATCTTATTTTGGCGAGTTTATTTTTAAAATGTCACTTCCTGTTGGAACTGAGCATGTGCAGAACACCTGCACTGAAACAGTTCCTGTTTACGTTACAATGTGGGCGTGTTTAGTTTTCCTTCTTTACTCTGATTGGACGTTAGTGTCAGAGTGTGTGTGTGTGTGTGTGTGTGTGTGTGTGTGTGTGTGTTCTCTGATTGGACCGTACCACCACTCGGGGCGTGACGAGGACGTTGACGTGATGTCGGATCATCGCTCCGTTCCTGACGTCCCAAAGTCGAGTCACTCTACGAACGACCGCCTCGCTCCACTGGTACACACCCAGGCTGGAGAGGAGAGGGAGGTTAGAGGGGTGTGTGTGTGTGTGTGTGTGTGTGTGTGTGTGTGTGTACCTGTCGTTGTAAGCCGGTAATCCACCAGCGAAACGAGGACTTAAAGGTTTTCCGTCGTCGTCGTGAAAAAACGCAAAAAGACCGGCCGAAAAACCCTGAAAAAAAAAACATGTTCTTCATCCTGTCGTTCTACGGTTCAGAGTGTGCGTGTGTGTGTGTGTGTATGTATGTATTTGTGTGTGTGTGTATATGTGTGTGTGTGTGTGTGTGTGTGTATGTATGTATTTGTGTGTGTGTGTATATGTGTGTATGTGTGTGTATATGTGTGTGTGTATATATGTGTCTATGTGTGTGTATATGTCTGTGTGTGTGGGTATATGTGTATATACGCATGTGTGTGTGTATATGTGTATGTGTATATGTGTGTGTGTGTGTGTGTGTGTGTGTGTGTGTGTACCAGAGCGTGGATGATCTCATGTTTCACCGTGGACAGCATTCCTTCAAACTCATGAGGTTGTGAGGAGAGCATGGACGGGCACAAGTTGGCATAGCCGGCGATCGGCCTGGAAACAAAACGGAAAGTCACACCTGGCACCACCTACCTGTACGGGGTGTTTGAGAAGGCCTGGTTACCATGGTGAGGGTAGGAACGTAGATCCTGGTTACCATGGTGAGGGTAGGAACGTAGATCCTGGTTACCATGGTGAGGGTAGGAACGTAGATCCTGGTTACCATGGTGAGGGTAGGAACGTAGATCCTGGTTACCATGGTGAGGATAGGAACGTAGATCCTGGTTACCATGGTGAGGATAGGAACGTAGATCCTGGTTACCACGGTGAGGGTAGGAACGTAGATCCGGGTTACCACGGTGAGGGTAGGAACGTAGATCCGGGTTACCACGGTGAGGGTAGGAACGTAGATCCTGGTTACCATGGTGAGGGTAGGAACGTAGATCCTGGTTACCATGGTGAGGGTAGGAACGTAGATCCTGGTTACCATGGTGAGGGTAGGAACGTAGATCCTGGTTACCATGGTGAGGGTAGGAACGTAGATCCTGGTTACCATGGTGAGGGTAGGAACGTAGATCCTGGTTACCATGGTGAGGGTAAGAACATAGATCCTGGTTACCATGGTGAGGGTAGGAACGTAGATCCTGGTTACCATGGTGAGGGTAAGAACATAGATCCTGGTTACCATGGTGAGGGTAGGAACGTAGATCCTGGTTACCATGGTGAGGGTAGGAACGTAGATCCTGGTTACCATGGTGAGGGTAAGAACTTAGATCCTGGTTACCATGGTGAGGATAGGAACGTAGATCCTGGTTACCATGGTGAGGGTAAGAACTTAGATCCTGGTTACCATGGTGAGGGTAGGAACGTAGATCCTGGTTACCATGGTGAGTAAAGAATTAATCTACCTGTCGAGCTCCGCCTCCAGCTGGCAGTACGCTGAATATGCCACGATGGACTCCTGCCCGCAGCGCTCCGTGGTTTCACCGCTCACATACAAAACAAAGTCAGCGCCCTCCACGCCGGGCCCGTCCTGAGGTCCGGTTGGTCCACAGGATCGACCGGACTCACTGCACGTCTTACATTGCTGAAAGAAAAACAAATTTCCTTCTAATGTCTCCGTGGTAACAGAATGATGATAATGATTTGTAAACATAGTTGTTTTTTTTTATTTAGGGTTTTTATTTTCTTTTACTTTCTTTGTTTTTGTATTTGGGACGTCCAGCGGGAATCAAACTAGGTTTTCGTGGTTGAAACACCGGTAAAGACCAACCGGTGGTAGATATCTCTACCACTAGACCAACGCCCATTGGGACGGGCAAACAAGGTGTCAGTGTTTTTTATTGTTTTATTAGCGATAAATATAAATTTTCAGAAAATTTTTAATTTTGGCAAATTTACAAAATTGCATAGAATTTTTTTGCCAATTTGTAAAACTTTTTATTAATATTTTTATTCATTTTTAATCATTTCAAAAATATTTAGAATTTTCAGAAATTTTTGAATTTTTGCAAATTTTTGAGAAATTTTAAAAGTTTTCTTTAACTTTTGGAAAATTAAAATTTTTTAACAAATTTTGAAAATTTTTGCAAACTTTCAATATTTAGAGAATTTTTTGAAAATCTTAAAAAATTTTGAAAATGAAATTTTTTTGCAAATTTTTGTATTTTTTTTTTGTATTATTTTTGAAAAACTTTGAGAATTTCAAAAATATTTTTAAATTTTGCACATTTTTTTAATTTTTTAAGAATTTTCCCAAAAATGTGAGCTTTTATACAAAATTGCAAAGAATTTTTTTGCCAATTTGTAAAAGTCCTTTGACTCCATTGAGAAGTTACCGAGCAGCCGCCCGCCCGCCATCTCGCCCGCCATCTTGCCCGCCCGGGCATTAAGCTAGTACCCTCTTCCAACTTGATGCTTCATTGTGTTCATGAATCAACAGGCTAGTTGTTAAACTGACTCCATCGTCGCCATGACGACCGAAGAATCCATTTACATGTTTGTTATCATTACTGTTCTCCCTCTCACCTGCAAGTGGTGCTGCGGTACGACGACGGAGCCACACCTGGTGACGTTGGCACAGGCGCCCTGACAGTATCGATGAGGGTCGCCTCTTTTCCTCATGTACGAACTGGTCACACATTGTCTGGAAGGAGAGAGAAATCAACCAATCAAACAGCTGTAAAGGGTGGGCGGGGTCTCTATCAGAGAGAGAGGGAGGAGCTTGGAGTAGAGACGTTACTCCTCCTCCCTCGCTACCCTCACCATGGTAACCAGGATCTATGTTCCTACCCTCAACATGGTAACCAGGACCTACGTTCCTATCCTCACCATGGTAACCAGGATCTACGTTCCTACCCTCACCATGGTAACCAGGATCTACGTTCCTACCCTCACCATGGTAACCAGGATCTACGTTCCTACCCTCACCATGGTAACCAGGATCTACGTTCCTACCCTCACCATGGTAACCAGGATCTACGTTCCTACCCTCACCATGGTAACCAGGACCTACTTTCCTACCCTCACCATGGTAACCAGGACCTACGTTCCTCCCCTCACCATGGTAAGGGAGGATCTACGTTCCTACCCTCACCATGGTAACCAGGATCTACGTTCCTATCCTCACCATGGTAACCAGGATCTACGTTCCTACCCTCACCATGGTAACCAGGATCTACGTTCCTACCCTCACCATGGTAACCAGGATCTACGTTCCTACCCTCACCATGGTAACCAGGATCTACATTCCTACCCTCACCATGGTAACCAGGATCTACGTTCCTACCCTCACCATGGTAACCAGGATCTACGTTCCTACCCTCACCATGGTAACCAGGATCTACGTTCCTACCCTCACCATGGTAACCAGGATCTACGTTCCTACCCTCACCATGGTAACCAGGATCTACGTTCCTACCCTCACCATGGTAACCAGGATCTACGTTCCTACCCTCACCATGGTAACCAGGATCTACGTTCCTACCCTCACCATGGTAACCAGGATCTACGTTCCTACCCTCACCATGGTAACCAGGATCTACGTTCCTACCCTCACCATGGTAACCAGGATCTACGTTCCTACCCTCACCATGGTAACCAGGATCTACGTTCCTACCCTCACCATGGTAACCAGGATCTACGCTCCTACCCTCACCATGGTAACCAGGATCTACGCTCCTACCCTCACCATGGTAACCAGGATCTACGTTCCTACCCTCACCATGGTAACCAGGATCTACGTTCCTACCCTCACCATGGTAACCAGGATCTACGTTCCTACCCTCACCATGGTAACCAGGATCTATGTTCCTACCCTCACCATGGTAACCAGGATCTACGTTCCTACCCTCACCATGGTAACCAGGATCTACGCTCCTACCCTCACCATGGTAACCAGGATCTACGTTCCTACCCTCACCATGGTAACCAGGATCTACGTTCCTACCCTCACCATGGTAACCAGGATCTACGTTCCTACCCTCACCATGACCAACCTGCTGAGTAGAATGGGTCCAGAACGCCGTCTCACGCTGAACGTCCTCTGAAGGTAGTCGATGGCCTGAGGGAACAGCTTGCCCTGCAGGATGAACGCCAACAGTTAGAGAGGGTGGCGAGATGTCGAGATGTTCGACCGTAAGTTTTGGCGTTTTTTCGAGATGCGCGACGAGTGACGCATCTCAAGATCTGGAACATCTCGACAGAACGGTGGAATCAAAGATGGAGGACGGTTAAAGGTTAACTCACCTTCACCAGACGCCTCTTATCGGCCTCGAGCCTGTGGACGAAAACAGGAAGTGAGTTTACCGGGCTGGCTCGGGGTACCTACAGGACCCCCAGGCTGGTAGAGGGTACCTACAGGACCCCCAGGCTGGTAGAGGGTACCTACGGGACCCCCAGGCTGGTAGAGGGTACCTACAGGACCCCCAGGCTGGTAGAGGGTACCTACAGGACCCCCAGGCTGGTAGAGGGTACCTACAGGACCCCCAGGCTGGTAGAGGGTACCTACAGGACCCCCAGGCTGGTAGAGGGTACCTACGGGACCCCCAGGCTGGTAGAGGGTACCTACAGGACCCCCAGGCTGGTAGAGGGTACCTACGGGACCCCCAGGCTGGTAGAGGGTACCTACGAGACCCCCGGGCTGGTAGAGGGTACCTACGGGACCCCCAGGCTGGTAGAGGGTACCTACGAGACCCCCAGGCTGGTAGAGGGTACCTACAGGACCCCCAGGCTGGTAGAGGGTACCTACAGGACCCCCAGGCTGGTAGAGGGTACCTACAGGACCCCCAGGCTGGTAGAGGGTACCTACAGGACCCCCGGGCTGGTAGAGGGTACCTACGGGACCTCCGGGCTGGTAGAGGGTACCTACAGGACCTCCGGGCTGGTAGAGGGTACCTACAGGACCCCCAGGCTGGTAGAGGGTACCTACAGGACCCCCGGGCTGGTAGAGGGTACCTACGGGACCCCCGGGCTGGTAGAGGGTACCTACAGGACCTCCGGGCTGGTAGAGGGTACCTACAGGACCCCCGGCCCCCAGGCTGGTAGAGGGTACCTACAGGACCCCCAGGCTGGTAGAGGGTACCTACAGGACCCCCAGGCTGGTAGAGGGTACCTACGGGACCCCCAGGCTGGTAGAGGGTACCTACGGGACCCCCAGGCTGGTAGAGGGTACCTACAGGACCCCCAGGCTGGTAGAGGGTACCTACAGGACCCCCGGGCTGGTAGAGGGTACCTACGGGACCCCCGGGCTGGTAGAGGGTACCTACTGGACCCCCGGGCTGGTAGAGGGTACCTACAGGACCCCCAGGCTGGTAGAGGGTACCTACTGGACCCCCGGGCTGGTAGAGGGTACCTACGGGACCCCCAGGCTGGTAGAGGGTACCAACTGGACCCCCAGGCTGGCAGAGGGTACCTACTGGACCCCCAGGCTGGTAGAGGGTACCTACAGGACCCCCAGGCTGGTAGAGGGTACCTACAGGACCCCCAGGCTGGTAGAGGGTACCTACGGGACCCCCGGGCTGGTAGAGGGTACCTAAGGGACCCCCGGGCTGGTAGAGGGTACCTACAGGACCCCCAGGCTGGTAGAGGGTACCTACAGGACCCCCAGGCTGGTAGAGGGTACCTACAGGACCCCCAGGCTGGTAGAGGGTACCTACGGGACCCCCAGGCTGGTAGAGGGTACCTACGGGACCCCCAGGCTGGTAGAGGGTACCTACGGGACCTCCAGGCTGGTAGAGGGTACCTACGGGACCCCCAGGCTGGTAGAGGGTACCTACGGGACCCCCAGGCTGGTAGAGGGTACCTACGGAACCTCCAGGCTGGTAGAGGGTACCTACGGGACCCCCGGGCTGGTAGAGGGTACCTACGGGACCCCCGGGCTGGTAGAGGGTACCTACGGGACCCCCAGGCTGGTAGAGGGTACCTACAGGACCCCCAGGCTGGTAGAGGGTACCTACAGGACCTCCAGGCTGGTAGAGGGTACCTACAGGACCCCCAGGCTGGTAGAGGGTACCTACTGGTTGACGGTGGCGTCGTAGATGACCTTTAACCTCAGCTGCAGGTCATCAGGTGAGCTTCGTTTAGTCAGACGTTCAGGTTTCAGGTGAACGTGATGAATCACCTGAAAAACACACACACACACACACATAAGTACACACACACACACATAAGTACACACACACACACATAAGTACACACACACACATAAGTACACACACACACACACATAAGTACACACACACACACACACACACATAAGTACACACACACACACACACACAAGTACACACACACACACACACACACACACATACACTCACCGGCCACTTTATTAGGTACACCATGCAAGTAACGGGTTGGACCCCCTTTTGCCTTCAGAACTGCCTCAATTCTTCGTGGCATAGATTCAACAAGGTGCTGGAAGCATTCCTCAGAGAGTTTGCTCCATATTGACATGATGGCATCACACAGTTGCCGCAGATTTGTCGGCCGCACATCCATGTTGCGAATCTCCCGTTCCACCACATCCCAAAGATGCTCTATTGGATTGAGATCTGGTGACTGTGGAGGCCATTTGAGTACAGTGAACTCACTGTCATGTTCAAGAAACCAGTCTGAGATGATTCCAGCTTTATGACATGGTGCATTATCCTGCTGAAAGTAGCCATTAGAAGTTGGGTACATTGTGGTCATAAAAGGATGGACATGGTCAGCAACAATACTCAGGTAGGCTGTGGCGTTGTAACGATGCTCAATTGGTACCAAGGGGCCCAAAGAGTGCCAAGATAATATTCCCCACACCATTACACCACCACCACCAGCCTGAACCGTTGATACAAGGCAGGATGGATCCATGCTTTCATGTTGTTGACGCCAAATTCTGACCCTACCATCCGAATGTCGCAGCAGAAATCGAGACTCATCAGATCAGGCAACGTTTTTCCAATCTTCTATTGTCCAATTTCGATGAGCTTGTGCAAACTGAAGCCTCAGTTTCCTGTTCTTAGCTGAAAGGAGTGGCACCCGGTGTGGTCTTCTGCTGCTAAAGCCCATCCACCTCAAAGTTCGACGTACTGTGCGTTCAGAGATGCTCTCCTGCCTACCTTGGTTGTAACGGGTGCTTATTTGAGTCACTGTTGCCTTTCTATCAGCCCGAACCAGTCTGGCCATTCTCCTCTGACCTCTGGCATCAACAAGGCATTTCCGCCCACAGAACTGCCGCTCACTGGATATTTTTTCTTTTTCGGACCATTCTCGGTAAACCCTAGAGATGGTTGTGCGTGAAAATCCCAGTAGATCAGCAGTTTCTGAAATACTCAGACCAGCTCTTCTGGCACCAACAACCATGCCACGTTCAAAGTCACTCAAATCACCTTTCTTCCCCATACTGATGCTCGGTTTGAACTGCTGGAGATTGTCTTGACCATGTCTACATGCCTAAATGCACTGAGTTGCCGCCATGTGATTGGCTGATTAGGATTTAAGTGTTAACAAGCAGTTGGACAGGTGTACCTAATAAAGTGGCCAGTGAGTGTAAGTACACACACACACACACACATACACATGTTTAGTCAGACGTTCAGGTTTCAGGTGAACGTGATGAATCACCTGAAAAAAAACACACACACACACATAAGTACACACACACACACACACACACACACACACACACACACAAGTACACACACACACACATAAGTACACACACACACACACACACATAAGTACACACACACACACACACACACACACATAAGTACACACACACACACACATAAGTACACACACACACACACACACACACAAGTACACACACACACACACATAAGTACACACACACACACATAAGTACACACACACACACATAAGTACACACACACACACACACACACACACATACACATGTTTAGTCAGACGTTCAGGTTTCAGGTGAACGTGATGAATCACCTGAAAAAAAAACACACACACACACATAAGTACACACACACACACACACACACACACACACACACACACACAAGTACACACACACACACATAAGTACACACACACACACACACACATAAGTACACACACACACACACACACACACATAAGTACACACACACACACACATAAGTACACACACACACACACACACACACAAGTACACACACACACACATAAGTACACACACACACACATAAGTACACACACACACACATAAGTACACACACACACACACACACACACATAAGTACACACACACACACACATACACATGTTTAGTCAGACGTTCAGGTTTCAGGTGAACGTGATGAATCACCTGAAAAACACACACACACACACACACACACACACACACACACACATAAGTACACACACACACACATAAGTACACACACACACACATAAGTACACACACACACACACACATACACACACACACACATACACATGTTTAGTCAGACGTTCAGGTTTCAGGTGAACGTGATGGATCACCTGAAAAACACACACACACACACATAAGTACACACACACACACACACATAAGTACACACACACACATAAGTACACACACACACACACATAAGTACACACACACACACACACACACACATGCACATGTTTAGTCAGACGTTCAGGTTTCAAGTGAACGTGATGAATCACCTGAAAAAAAACAGGAAGTAAACATACACACACTTATACACACACATACACACACACACACACAGATGTGTATACACACATATAAAAATACACACGTACACACACAATCACACACTCTTATATACACACTTACACTCACACACATAAATATATACTACACACACACACACACACACATAAGTACACACACACACACACACACACACACACATAAGTACACACACACACACACACACACATATACATACATATACACACACAGATATATATACGCACACACTCATACATACACTATATTACCAAAACTCATTCTATGAACTTCCATCCCATTCCTAACTCACAGAATTCAATCTGATGTCCTTTTCCAGCTTCAACTCTTCTGAGAAGACTGTCCACAAGGTTGAGGAGAGTGTTTATAGGAATTTTAACCACTTGGTGAGGTCACACACTGATGTTGGTCGAGAAGGCCCGGCTCTCAGTCTCCGCTCTAATTCATCCCAAAGGTGTTCTATCGTGTTCAGGTCAGGACTCTGTGCAGACCAGTCAAGTTCATCCATACCAGACTCTGTCATCCACATCTTTATGGACCTTGCTTTGTGCACTGGTGCACAGTCATGTTGGAAGAGGAAGAGGCCCGCTCCAAACTGTTCCTACAAGGTTGGGAGCATGGAATTGTCCAAAATGTTTTGGTATCCTGAAGCTTTAAATGTTCCTTTCATTGGAACTGAGGGGCCAAGCCCAGCTCCTGAAAAACAACCCCATACCATAATTCCTCCTCCACTAAATTTCACAGTTGGCACAATGCAATCTGAAATGTACCGTTCTCCTGGCAACCTCCAAACCCAGACTCGTCCACCAGATTGCCAGATGGGAAAGCGTGATTCATCACTTCAGAGAACGCGTCTCCACTGCTCTAGAGGCCAGTGGCGGCGTGCTTTACACCATTGCATCCGACGCCTTGCATTGCACTTGTTGATGTGTGGCTTGGCTGCAGCTGCTCGGCCATGGAAACCCATACCATGAAGCTCTCTGCGTACTGTACTTGGGCTAATCTGAAGGTCACATGAAGTTTGCACTATGCGCTTCAGCATCCGCTGACCCCTCTCCGTCACTTTACGTGACCTACCACTTCGTGGCTGAGTTGCTGTTGTTCCCAAACGCTTCCATTTTGTTATAATAGAGCTGACAGTTGACTGTGGAATATTTAGGAGCGAGGAAATTTCACAAGTGACATCCTATGACAGTTCCACGTTGGAATTCACTGAGCTCCTGAGAGCGGCCCATGTCTTGTTTCACAGTCTGCATGCCTGAGTGCTTGAATTTATACACCTGGAGCCAGAACACCTGATTCTGATCATTTGAATGGGTGAGACAATACTTTAGGTAATATAGTGTATATACACACACACACACACACACACACAGTTATACACACACTCATATACACACACACATACATATACACACATACAGTTATACACACACTCATATACACACACACTCATACATATACACACATACAGTTATACACACACTCATATACACACACACACATATATACACACATACAGTTATACACACACTCATATACACACACACACACATATACACACATACAGTTATACACACACTCATATACGCACACACACATACATATACACACATATACACATACATACACACACATACATATGCACACATACAGTTATACACACACTCATATACACACACACACATATACACACATACAGTTATACACACACTCATATACACACACACATACACACACATACACACATATACACACATACAGTTATACACACACTCATATACACACACACACATATACACACATACAGTTATACACACACTCATATACACACACACACATACAGTTATACACACACTCATATACACACATACTTATGCACTCTTGTACACACACACACACTTATACTCAAACACACACACACACAATTATACTCAAACACTCACTCATACACACACACACACACACACACACACACACACACACACAATTATACTCAAACACTCACACACACACAATTATACTCAAACACTCACACACACACACACACACACACACACACACACACACACACACACACACACACACACACACACACACACACACACACCATGCTAACCATCGGTTGCTAAGCAACTTAATTCCCAGCAGCCCGTCATAATGACAGCAGCGGTAGCTCCGGAGCTCACCTCTCCGGGTTCGGGGACTCTGTGCCGGCATGTTCCGGTGCCGCAGGGCGGGGCCAGCAGGAGAACCAGAAGGAGAACCAGAAGGAGAACCCGAAGGAGAACCAGGAGAACCGCAGGCCTCGGTGTTTCCTGTCTGCTGTATCCGCTCCAACTCATCCTCCTGCGCTCCTCCGTTCATCACCGACGGTGTAAATCACAGCATCATGTACCGGGGGACCGAATGATGAGGGTTTACCGGTAAAATAATAAACACAGGCGGCACCGTTACCGGTTTACCGTTAAGAGGATCATCTGTTCAAAAGATGTATCACTCTAGCAAAAAAAAAAAAAATCATGTTGCAGAGATGTTGTATTAGAGCGATGCCTCACTACATGCGTCTTACGCTCACACATGCGCATGCGCACACATAAAAGAAACAGATTTAGTCTTATTTACTCTGAAATGTGTTGAACAAAGTAAAAAATAAGAACAGAAAACACCACTTAAAAGAAAAAAAAGTCTTTTTATTTACAAATAATACAAAATATTCTTAAATTCTTATTAAATTTAGAAAGTTTATGAAGTTTTAATTGAAAGTTGGGCAGCATGGTGGTGTGGGCTCACAGCAAGAAGGTCAGGGTTTGAGTCCCAGAGTCATGGCGAGGCTTGAAACACTGGTCTTTCTGTGTGTAGTTTGCATGTTCTACCTCTGTATGTGGTTTTCTCTGGTTTCCTTCCAAACACATACATGTTGGGTTGAATGGCTCCTACTGTAGGAATGAGTGCGTGTGCGTATGTGTGTGTGTGTGTGTGTGTGTGTGTGTGTGTGTGTGTGTGTGTGTGTGTGGCCCTTTAACAGACTGTCCGGGCTGTGTGTACAGTTCATTTTATCAGTTCTTTTTTTCCTCCTCTGTCCGTCACCCTGCGCTTGCATCCAGCTGCAGGAACCGCTCCACCACGCAGGGCGCGGTCAGCCTGGCCTCCGGGTCGTGGTCCCAGCATTCTGTGATGGTCAAACAAAACACCTTCATACCCTGAAAGAGACGAGAAGAACTTTAAACAGATACTTTAGTTCCTTCCTTCACTGCATCCATAAAGGTCCTGTTTGGTTTTAACACCTCCTCTGTCACATCTACAGCACACTGCCGTTTGACCTACTCTGTACTTCTCTCTTCTGGTCTTAGTCTAAACCAAGCATGGGCAAACTACGGCCCGCGTGCCACATGCGGCCTGTTAAACGTTTTAATCCGGCCGCCGAACTTTTAAAAATTAAATAAATAAACGTTGTTAATGTTTTATTTTTTCTGTAATTCGGATTTTTCGTCACTAGATGGCACCAAAGAAACAACAACACTGCTCCCATTAAAATGTGTGTGTCTCCGTGACGCCCACAAAATAAACAGTGTACAGATATGGAAAACAATCGGGGCAATACACACACGTAAACAAGTGTGTTAGATGTTAAAACAAACAAAATGTTACATCAAGTGCTTAGATTTTAAACCTAGCGCCGCTAGATTGAATTGAATTGAAAAAAACTTTATTAATCCCTGAAGGTAAATTTAAAGCTGCGGTGCTAACACCTCGACTCCTTCCCGGTCCACTTACATGGTGTAAAACCTGGCATCTGAACGGTTGAAAACCAGTCCATATACTCCTCCAGCCATAGTGGGTCTGGTTCTGAGAGCTAGCTACTGGTTGAGTCCACGCTAACAAAGCGGGACGACTCCATGACCAACAAAACAGAGAGCTAGCCTAAAAAAACGCTGTCCGAAGTAAAACAGTGCGGTCCAAAACGACGTCCAAAGAGCTCACAAAGTCACATCGCCAGACCGAGACCAATCACAGGAGAGGAAGGGATAAAAACCAAGTGGAAAAAATTCAAAAATGGACGACCAGACGCCAAAAAAACCCTAGTGCTGGCTATGGCCCTTTCTGCAGGTGGTGAACCCACTGGAAGCCAGATGGGGTGTTTCGGCCATCTGGTTAGGATGCCTCCCTCTCTGGTGAGGTGTTCCGTCCCACCAGGAGGAGACCAAGAGTCAGAACCTGGACCTGCTGGAGAGACTATGTCTCACAGCTGGACAGGGAACACCTCAGGATCCTCCTGGGTGAGATGGAGGATACAGCCGGGGTGAGAGAAACCTGGGCTTCTCGTCTGAGGCTGTTGCGACCCGACCTTGGATAAGCGGAAGATGACGGAACAGAACTTGTCTGCTTGTGTGTGTTGTTGTAAGGCGGGGGTACGTAGCAGAGGATATGTATAGGTGGTGATCTAACAAAGCTTGATCCCCTCCTTTTCCTCCTCCACCAAGTCTTTGAACCTTCGTTTCTATACAGTATTAACCCCTTAGTGGATGGAAGATCTGGCAGTGTGTGCGTCCTAGAGGGTGAGATGTGGATAAACTGGGTTCCTCACCTGGTGCTGCGTCCATGTTTCTGGGATATCTGGGCGTCCTCGGTCTCTCAGCACCAGGTCTCTCATGCTGTCCACGCACGGCTGGTCACAAACCTTTGAGCCAAACGGAGGCTCGTAGCTTCTCACCTCTACAGGAAGACACAGAGGACGGGTGAGTGGGTACTACAGGAACACAGAGGACGGATAAGTGGGTACTACAGAGGACAGGTAAGTGGGTACTACAGGAAGACAGAGGACAGGTTAGTGGGTACTACAGGAACACAGAGGGCAGGTAAGTGGGTACTACAGGAAGACAGAGGACAGGTTAGTGGGTACTACAGGAACACAGAGGGCAGGTAAGTGGGTACTACAGAAAGACACAGAGGACAGGTTAGTGGGTACTACAGGAACACAGAGGACGGGTTAGTGGGTACTACAGGAACACAGAGGACAGGTTAGTGGGTACTACAGAAAGACACAGAGGACGGGTAAGTGGGTACTACAGAAAGACACAGAGGACGGGTTAGTGGGTACTACAGGAACACAGAGGGCAGGTAAGTGGGTACTACAAAAAGACACAGAGGACAGGTTAGTGGGTACTACAGGAACACAGAGGACAGGTTAGTGGGTACTACAGAGGACAGGTTAGTGGGTACTACAGAGGACAGGTTAGTGGGTACTACAGGAACACAGAGGGCAGGTAAGTGGGTACTACAGAAAGACACAGAGGACAGGTTAGTGGGTACTACAGGAACACAGAGGACAGGTTAGTGGGTACTACAGGAACACAGAGGACAGGTTAGTGGGTACTACAGGAACACAGAGGACAGGTAAGTGGGTAGACGGGTTATCCATCAAGACAACCAATGGTTTGTTTACAAACATCAGGATTGATTTGTTCATAAATACCAGAGGGTAACCCCCTCATCCTAACCTAGTTGTACCGATATACCACCCTGTGTTAATCCCTCTAACCTCCTAGTACTGATTTACCCCCCGTACCCGTCCCTCTAACCTCCTGGTACTGGTTTACCCCCCTGTACGCGTCCCTCTAACCTCCTGGTACTGGTTTACCCCCCTGTACCAGTACGTCTCACCCAGGCATGGGCAAAAAAAGGCCTGCGGGCCACAGGAGGCCCATTTAATGTTTTAATCCGGCCGCCAAAGTTGAAAAAACATTAAAAACAAATTGAAAATAACGTTTTATTTTCCTGTAATTCTTATGTTTGTCACTAGAATAAAATAAAAATAAAAAATAAATGTAAATAATAAAAATAATAATAAATAAAAATATAAAAATAAAATAATAAAAATAAAAAATACAACAAAAATATTCCCATTAAAATGTGTGTGTGTGTGTGTCTGTGATGCCCACACTTTCAAAATAAACAGTGTGCCTCATATATGGAAAGCCATCAGGGTCCAATACACCCATACCCGTCCCTCTAACCCAGGCATGTGCAAACTATGGCCCGTGGGCCACATGCGGCCCGTTAAACGTTTGAATCCGGCCCGCTGAACGAGAAAAATTTAAATAAATAAACCTTGTTGATGTTTTTTTTTCCTGTAATTCTTATGTTTGTCACTAGATGGTGCCAAAGATACAACAACACTGCTCCCATTAAAATGTGTGTGTTTGTGATGTCTGTGACTTTCAAAATAAACAGTGTGCCCGGATATGGAAAGCCATCAGGGCCCAATAACACACCCCCTGTACCCGTCCCTCTAACCTCCGATGGCGTGGCAGCGTGATGCCATCTCCCATAGAACCAGCGCCATAGAGTAAACATCGATCTGTTTAAACGACTCCAGATCCTCCAGGTTCACCCGGGATTCCAGGACCTCTGGTGCCATGTACCGCGCCGTGCCCACCTGGTGGAGAGAAGAGAGAAGCGTGGGCGGGGCATAGGACGGGTGAAAGACGGATGCATGTGTCCAACCTGCCCGCTGTTGGCGTACTCCTCCACGCTAAGCGACAGGTCGAGTCTCAGAGCCAACCCAAAGTCACAGATGGCACATTCTGATCGGGTTTTTAAAACGATGTTGGCGCTCTTCAGGTCGCGGTGGGCCACTGGTACCTGAAGGGAGAGCGGGTAAAGGGGTGAGAGGGACGTTTAGACTGATGAGTGGTGGATGAAGAACTCATTTTTTCTACTTAAGTAAAAGTAAAAATACCCCCCAAAAAAAAATCTACTTAAGTAAAAGTACAAAAGTAATTGGTGTAAATTTTACTTTTTAAGTAAAAAGTATTCGATCATAATTCAAATGTTATTTTTTGTGCTATAGGGTGTCACCATGGTAACCAGGATAAATACTCTGGAGGGACGTGACCCCTCCCCCCCTCTCCTGCCTCTTTCGGTCCACAAAAAAAAAAGAAGAAAAAGAAAGGAAAGTGGACTAGTCAAGCTATCCCTGTCAGGAGAGTAGTCTGTTCCCCCTCTGTGTCCTGTTTTTTCTTGTCTGTGTCTGTGTAACTAGTCACACCTGAAACTAATCTAGTCATCTGCTGCAGCATAAATGAAACAGTTAGAGCAATGACCAGAGCAATGGTTGATTTTTATTTTTGAAATCACAGGGGATTTCGGTTCCCTGTTAGGCGTAATATACCAACACTGGTATCTCGCGACATTCTACAAGCAAGCAAGCAAGCACTCTTCCCCAGATCGTTGTTTATCATGCTTGACTTGTTCTCCAGTTTTTCGCTCCAGTTCCTACGTCAGAACCTGCCCAGTTTATCTGTTTTGTTTTCTTTATTTGGACTTTTTATCAATCTAATAAATCTGCTTGTGATTTTTCATCTGAGCCTGTCTGTTGTGTCAAGGGTATATTTTTGGCCTCAGCTCCACATCATGAAAATCCCCTTAAAGGGCCAGCATATGGGCCAACAAAATGCAGGAAAATGACACTTATTTTTTAAAATGTTCTGGAGGGGGGGGTGCCCCCATTCACCCTATATCGGCTTTGTCAATGACCTCACGCCCCCCCCTTTAGAAAATTCTAGATCCGGCCCTGCTCTGTGTAGCGATGGCTCAACTTTTTATTTAGAAGTAAACACAACAAACAACGATCTTCTGACTCTTTTTAATATTTGATGTTGTTTTTTGGTGGAAAATGTTTCCTCTTGATTCTGATTGGTCCTCGATTCATGACTTCTTCTCCTGATCAACTGCTCCTTTTGATTTTGGCGATGCGGCTTCAAGAAAAAAACTGTGTATTTTTCAAATTCCTGAACGAAAATGTAACAAAAAATGTAAAACAGACTTTTAAAAAGTATCGAAGTAAAAGTACAGATATTTACTCTAAAAATGTAGTGAAGTAAAAGTAAAAGTACCGGTCTTAAATTTTACTGAAGTAAAGTACAGATACACAATTTTTTACTGAAGTACAGGAACGAAGTACATTTACTTCGTTACATTCCACCACTAAGACTGACCTCCATCACCAGAGGTCACTAGAGGTCAGTCTTTACCTTCTGTTTCCCGCTGGTTGTCGCGTCGCCATGGAGATGAGCCAGTCCTTTAGTGATGCCCGTTGCCAAGGAGACCAGCTCCTTCCAGGTGAGGACGCTGTCCTTCAGGAAGTCCTGCAGGTTTCCCAGACCATAATAATCCAGAAGCAGCCAGTAGGTCAGGGGGTCGCCATGGCAACCTCTCTGCTCCCCACCCAGAAACCGAACCAGGTTCTGATGCTGCAGGGCGGGGTCCGACAAGATGGCGACCTCGTTCTTCCAGGAGACAAACTCCAAGGCGGGGAACACCTTCACCGCCACGGGGACGTAGCTGGGCGTGCTCCCATCGTTATCCCGCAGGAGGTGCCCGCGCCACACCTCGGCAAAGCGCCCCTTCCCCACCTGCTGCTCCAGCTTCACAGCCAGCAGCTCCGCCCGCCCAGGTCCGTCTTCCGGTTTGACCGGCATGCCAGTTAACGCGGGTTTAACCGGGCGGTGGAGTCGGTAGAAATAAATCACCATGACGACCAAGATGGCGACCAGGATCGGAGGAACCAGGCTGACCAATAAAACCCGGAGAAGGTCCTGACCGCGCAGCCGCACACCTGCAGAGAAATGATGTCATTAAAAACCCTCACCATGGTAACCAGGATCTACGTTCCTACCCTCGCCATGGTAACCAGGATCTACGTTCCTACCCTCACCATGGTAACAAGGATCTACGTTCCTACCCTCACCATGGTAACCAGGATCTACGTTCCTACCCTCACCATGGTAACAAGGATCTACGTTCCTACCCTCACCATGGTAACCAGGATCTACGTTCCTACCCTCACCATGGTAACAAGGATCTACGTTCCTACCCTCACCGTGGTAACCAGGATCTACATTCCTACCCTCACCATGGTAACCAGGATCTACGTTCTTACCCTCACCATGGTAACCAGGATCTACGTTCCTACCCTCACCATGGTAACCAGGATCTACGTTCCTACCCTCACCATGGTAACCAGGATCTACGTTCCTACCCTCAACATGGTAACCAGGATCTATGTTCCTACCCTCACCATGGTAACCAGGATCTACGTTCCTACCCTCACCATGATAACCAGGATCTACGTTCCTACCCTCACCATGGTAACCAGGATCTACGTTCCTACCCTCACCATGGTAACCAGGATCTACGTTCCTACCCTCACCATGGTAACCAGGATCTACGTTCCTATCCTCACCATGGTAACCAGGATCTACATTCCTACCCTCACCATGGTAACCAGGATCTACGTTCCTACCCTCACCATGGTAACCAGGATCTACGTTCCTACCCTCACCATGGTAACCAGGATCTACGTTCCTACCCTCACCATGGTAACCAGGATCTACGTTCCTATCCTCACCATGGTAACCAGGATCTACATTCCTACCCTCACCATGGTAACCAGGATCTACGTTCCTACCCTCACCATGGTAACCAGGATCTACGTTCCTACCCTCATCATGGTAACCAGGATCTACATTCCTACCCTCACCATGGTAACCAGGATCTACGTTCCTACCCTCACCGTGGTAACCAGGATCTACGTTCCTACCCTCACCATGGTAACCAGGATCTACGTTCCTACCCTCACCATGGTAACCAGGATCTTCATTATTATTCGTTATTTTTTTGTCATTTCGTTACCGTTGGCTCCTTTCTCAAATATCAACCTATCGTTGCACTCGTGTTGCCCCCGGCAACCGCACACCATGATGTCACCGTCCTCCGTCGTCTGAGGAACCATGCGGCATTCTGTGGAGGTAAAGTTTCCTATCAGGCTCGGCGGGATGCCGTGAAGGGGCATCGTGGGCAGGTGGCACTGGGTCTGCACCATCATGCTGTCGTTTGTTTTCTTCCTGATTGGACGGAAAGACTGGTCAGGATAACGGGACACACACACACGTATATACACACAAACACAGAGTAAAACACACACACACACATACACGCACACACACACACATACACACACACACACACAGTCACTCACACATACACACACACACACACAGTCACTCACACATACACACACACACACACAGTCACTCACACATACACACACACACACATACTACATACACACACAAAGACAGACAGACACACACATACACACATATACACACACACATACACTGTCAAACACACACACGCACACACGAATGGGAGTGGGAGGGGTGTAGGAAGTAGTGTGGGCGGGACTTAAATGGGGGTGGGAGGGGCTTGGAAGGGCTGTGGGAGGGGTCTCACTATACTGCGATACAGATCTCCTCCAGCGTAGAACAGAAAGAGGACAGTTTACATTTACTGTGACACACAGTGTCCGTGCAGTCCGGACGGGAACCCTCACACCACTAACACACACACACACACACACACACACACACACACACACACACACACACACAAGGGGCTGTGGGAGGGGTCTCACCATACTGCCACGCAGATCTCCTCCAGCGTAGAACAGAAAGAGGACAGTTTACATTTACTGTGACACACAGTGTCCGTGCAGTCCGGACGGGAACCCTCACACCACATACACAGGTTGAACCCCAAATGCCTGGTGCTGTGCCCCACACCTGGAAGACAATAAAACGTCCTGTATGAAGAAAGATCGATGTCTGAAAGGTGTAAGCGTGAGTTTAAGGTGTGGGCCTCCATCATCTCCCTCCAGGCATGGGCAAACTACGGCCTGCGTGCCACATGCGGCCGTTAAACGGTTTAATCCAGCCCGCCGAACTTGAAACACTTAAATAAATAAACCTTGTTAGTTTGATTTTTTTCTGTAATCCTGATATTTTGTCACTAGATGGAACCAAAAATACACCAACACTGCTCCTATTAAAATGTGTGTGTCTCCGTGACGCCCACAAAATAAACAGTGTGTACACATATGGAAAGCCATCAGGGCCAATACACACACGTAAACAAGTGTGTTAGATGTTGAAACAAACAAAATGTTACATCAAGAGTTTAGATTTCAAACCTAGAGCCACTAGATTTAAAATTTAACGCTCTTGATGTAACATTTAGCGCTTGTTTAAAATCTAGCGTCATTCTATTGGTCTAATCTGGAGGTTACCAAAGCATGCCATCCATCTGATCCTGTTCCAAACCCCTGGTCAAATGTCTTCCTTCACTGTATCCATGAACCTCCTCTTTGGTCTTCCTCTAGTCCTCTTTCCTGGTGGTTCCAAACCCAGCATCCTTCTTCTGATGTACTCTCTCTCTCTCCTCTGCACATGTCCAAACCATCTCAGTCTGACCTCTCTGACTTTAAAACCTCTAACATGTGCTGTTCCTCTGATCCTGTCCATCCTGGTCACTCCCAGAGAGATCCTCAGCATCTTCATCTCTGATACAAACATCTCTGTTTCCTGTCTTTGAATCAAGAGCGTTAAATTGTAAATCTAGTGGCTCTAGGTTTGAAATCTAAACGCTTGATGTAACATTTAGTTTGTTTTAACATCTAACACGCTTGTTTATGTGTGTGTATTGGCCCTGATGGCTTTCCATATCCGTACATAGTGGTTACTTTGTGGGCAACATGGAGACACACACATTTTAATGGGAGCAGTGTTGTTGTATTTTTGGTGCCATCTAGTGACGATCATTAGAATTGCAGGGAAAATCAAACCGACATGGTTTATTTTTTTTAATTTTTTCAAGTTCAGCGGCCGGATTAAAACATATAACGGGGTGAATGTGGCCCGCGGGCCGTGGTTTGCCCATGTCTGGATTAGATGGAAGAAACTGACTTGCTGTGGCGCCTCCTGGAGGGAGATGATGGAAGGAGAAGAAGAAGAACCAGAGTATGTTTGAGTAACGAGTCCAGTAATCAGTCCATTAACCATTAACCAGAGTGTGTACCACTAACGAGTCCACCAATCAGTCCATTAACCATTAACCAGAGTGTGTACCACTAACGAGTCCACCAATCAGTCCATTAACCAGTAACCAGAGTATGTACCACTAACTAGTCCAGTAATCAGTCCATTAACCAGTAACCAGAGTGTGTACCACTAACGAGTCCAGTAATCAGTCCATTAACCATTAACCAGAGTGTGTACCACTAACGAGTCCAGTAATCAGTCCATTAACCAGTAACCAGAGTGTGTACCACTAACGAGTCCACCAATCAGTCCATTAACCATTAACCAGAGTGTGTACCACTAACTAGTCCAGTAATCAGTCCATTAACCAGTAACCAGAGTATGTACCACTAACGAGTCCAGTAATCAGTCCATTAACCATTAACCAGAGTGTGTACCACTAACGAGTCCAGTAATCAGTCCATTAACCAGTAACCAGAGTGTGTACCACTAACGAGTCCAGTAATCAGTCCATTAACCAGTAACCAGAGTATGTACCACTAACTAGTCCACCAATCAGTCCATTAACCAGTAACCAGAGTGTGTACCACTAACGAGTCCACCAATCAGTCCATTAACCATTAACCAGAGTGTGTACCACTAACGAGTCCACCAATCAGTCCATTAACCAGTAACCAGAGTGTGTACCACTAACTAGTCCAGTAATCAGTCCATTAACCAGTAACCAGAGTGTGTACCACTAACGAGTCCACCAATCAGTCCATTAACCATTAACCAGAGTGTGTACCACTAACTAGTCCACCAATCAGTCCATTAACCAGTAACCAGAGTGTGTACCACTAACGAGTCCACCAATCAGTCCATTAATGAGTAACTAAGAGACTTCGTTTTGAATCTTTCTTTGTTTTTCGGGGATTTTTTTCGTACCAGTCCGTCTCCTCTCTCTCTGTTCATCAGCTCTAAAGACCCCCATTCATACAGCAGGAGTCTGAAGGAGTGTGTGTGTGTGAGTGAGTGTGTGAGAGTGTGTGTGTGTGTGTGTGTGTGTGTGTGTGTGTGTGTGTGAATGAATGTGTGTGTGTGTGTATAAGTGTGTGTGTGTGCGCATGTGCGAATGTGTATGTGTGAATGAATGTGTATGTGTGTGTGTGTGTGTGTGTGTCCTTGCACCTGCATTCCTAAGTCCTCCTCCATCTTCGTTCTTCCTCTAGACTTCTAACCGGCGGTTCTAAACTCACCGTCCCTCTACCTCTCAGTCTGTCCATCCTGGTTCCTCCAATCAGAACCTCTGAAAGCTCCAATCAGAACCTCCAATCAGAACCTCTGAAAGCTCCAATCAGAACCTCTGAAAGCTCAAATCAGAACCTCTGAAAGCTCCAATCAGAACCTCCAATCAGAACCTCTGAAAGCTCCAATCAGAACCTCTGAAAGCTCCAAACAGAACCTCTGAAAGCTCCAATCAGAACCTCTGAAAGCTCCAATCAGAACCTCCAATCAGAACCTCTGAAAGCTCCAATCAGAACCTCTGAAAGCTCCAAACAGAACCTCTGAGAGCTCCAATCAGAACCTCTGAAAGCTCCAATCAGAACCTCTGAAAGCTCCAAACAGAACCTCTGAGAGCTCCAATCAGAACCTCTGAAAGCTCCAATCAGAACCTCTGAAAGCTCCAAACAGAACCTCTGAAAGCTGCCCGGTGGGCACGTCTCACCAGGAGGAGACCCTGAGACAGACCCCGGACCTGCTGGAGAGACTATGTCTGCCAGCTGGACAGGGAACACCTCAGGATCCTCCTGGGTGAGATGGAGGATGCAGCCAGGGTGAGCGACGCCCCATAGACCCGGCTCTGGATAAGCGTAAGACGATGGAATGGAAAGTTAGTGAGACATGGCGGGGTACACCCTGAGTGTGTTTGTCGTTCCATTCGAGTCCGAATAGAAGCGTTTAAACGTCCAGGATCTGAAACACGAGCCTGACGTTTGACACCTTGTAAAAAAAATACTAAAATCTACAGAAAAAAAGGAAAATTCTAATGAAAAAGTTACAAAACAAAATCCAAAATTTAAATAAAAAAAATTTTTAAAAAATGATTAAATAGAATATTTTTCAAATTTACAACAATTTGAAATTAATTTCATTTAAATTTAGCGAAAAAAAAGTTTAACTCTTTTATTTTTAACAAATTAAACTAAAACAAGTTTAAATGAAGTTATTTTTTAAACAAAACTTTTTTGTTTTTTAAAAATAATAATTCTTTAACGGTTATTTTTGGCTGAAAAAAAATGAAAATATTTTTCTTTTTTTTCTTTTTTTGTTAAAAGTTCTTTAAAAAAAAAAAAAAACTTAAAAAACTTTACTGTAAAAAATAGAAAAATAAAAAAGCTAAAAAAGTAAACAAATGAGAAAAAAATGAATAAAAAAAAAAAAACAACGTATTTTTTTCTCTTTTTTTCAATATTTTTGAACATTTTCTCAAAGTTTTTTCTCCTAAAACAAACAAAACTTTCTAAAACATTTCAAAGTTTTTCCAAAACAAAGCTGTTTAAAGACGCGCACATGCGCAGACCGGTTCTCTCTTACCGGTACCGAAGAGGACCAGCAGTCCGCTCCAAAGCGTCCAGAACCGGAACATCCTGCCACCGTGTCGCTTCCCAAACAGATGTTTCTCATCCAGATGTGGCTGGAAGCCCCGCCTCCACGGCGCCTGCTGGGGGAGGGGCCGAGAGGAGGGGTTACCAACCAATAGAATCAGTCCAAACTGATGACGTTTACTCACACTGCAGGGCTGCTGGGGGGTCTGAGGGTCCTGGGACCCCCTGAACATCTTCCACAGGGCAGGGGCAGTGGGGGGGACATGGCTCATGAACCCTCCTGAAGGTTTGGGGGTCTCAGAGAACCCCAACTTCAGACTTTGTGTCCATACCAGCCTGTCGATGCCGGATCCTGTCTGACCTCAGAAGCTAAGCAGGCTGGGTCTGGTTGCTATGGCAACAGGCTGGGTCTGGGCTGTACTTGGATGGGGGACCGCTGGAGCCCCTGGTGCTCCAGAGGGACGGTCAGACCCCAGGTACTCCAGTGGGACGGTCAGACCCCTGGTACTCCAGTAGGACGGTCAGACCCCTGGTACTCCAGAGGGACGGTCGGACCCCTGGTACTCCAGAGGGACGGTCGGACCCCTGGTACTCCAGAGGGACGGTCGGACCCCTGGTACTCCAGAGGGACGGTCGGACCCCTGGTACTCCAGTAGGACGGTCAAACCCCTGGTACTCCAGTGGGACGGTCAGACCCCTGGTACTCCAGAGGGACGGTCGGACCCCTGGTACGCCAGTAGGACGGTCAGACCCCTGGTACTCCAGAGGGACGGTCGGACCCCTGGTACTCCAGTAGGACGGTCAAACCCCTGGTACTCCAGTGGGACGGTCAGACCCCTGGTACTCCAGTAGGACGGTCAGACCCCTGGTACTCCAGTAGGACGGTCAAACCCCTGGTACTCCAGTGGGACGGTCAGACCCCTGGTACTCCAGAGGGACGGTCGGACCCCTGGTACTCCAGTAGGACGGTCAGACCCCTGGTACTCCAGAGGGACGGTCGGACCCCTGGTACTCCAGTAGGACGGTCAAACCCCTGGTACTCCAGTGGGACGGTCAGACCCCTGGTACTCCGGTAGGACGGTCAGACCCCTGGTACTCCAGTGGGACGTCGCTGTGTCTCTGGGCAAGACACTTCACCCACGTTGCCTGGTCTGGATAGTGTGTGTGATTGGTTGGTGATGGTCAGAGGGGTCGATGGCATCTGTCAGTCTGCTCCTGGATAGCTGCGGCTACAACAGTAGCTTATCAGTACCTGGTATGGATGGATGAATATTACAATACATTATAATTATCATTGTCTGAGTTGGAGGAAGTTGTTTTGCATCTAGCCTCTGATTGGTTGAATCCAGTGACAAAGTGAATACATAGGTCCGTGTTCACCTGGATCTATGTGCCAGTGACTCACCTACGGTCACCAGCTGTGGGTGGTGACCGTAAGAATGAGATCGCGGGTACAAGCGGCCGAGATGAGTTCCTTCTACAGGGTGGCTGGGCTCTCACTCAGAGATCGGGTGAGGAGCTCTGCCATCTGGGAGGAGCTCGGTGTCGAGCCGCTCCTCCTCCAGGTCGAGAGGAGCCAGATGGGGTGGTTCAGGCGTCTGGTCAGGATGCCACTTGAGCGCCTCACTGGTGAGCTGTTTCGGGCTCACCAGGAGGAGACCCAGAGTCAGACCCCAGACCTGCTGGAGAGACTATGTCTCACAGCTGGACAGGGAACACCTCAGGATCCTCCTGGGTGAGATGGTGGACCCTGCCCTTCGCCTAGAATCAGGTTAACAAGGTGAATGAATGACTAAATCAAAGTAAAACCAGGCTGAAATGTGTCTAGTTCACCACTGGAGGGGGCCAAATACATTTAAACATTTTAATTAAATCAAAAATGAAATGAAGCTGAATTGTTTCATTAAAACCACTAGATGGCACCAAATACACACTAAAACTTTTAAATTAAATCAAATTGAAAAAAGGCTGCACTGTTTCTTTTTAACCACTGGATGGGGCCAAAAATATTTAAACTCTTTTTAAATTATGCTTTTTATTATTTATGATTATTTTTTATTATTTTGTTCTTCATTTCCGAATGGTGCTATGTCTGTTTAGCTGTCCGGACTGGTCCTGCCTGCTCCACAGGGCAGGTCGGAACGTACGAACATAGGTCCTGGTTACCACGGTGAGGGTAGGAACATAGATCCTGGTTACCACGGTGAGGGTAGGAACGTAGATCCTGGTTACCACGGTGAGGGTAGGAACGTAGATCCTGGTTACCATGGTGAGGGTAGGAATGTAGATCCCTGGTTACCATGGTGAGGGTAGGAACGTAGATCCTGGTTACCATGGTGAGAGTAGGAACGTAGATCCTGGTTACCATGGTGAGGGTCGGAACGTAGATCCTGGTTACCATGGTGAGGGTAGGAATGTAGATCCTGGTTACCATGGTGAGGGTAGGAACGTAGATCCCGGTTACCATGGTGAGGGTAGGAACGTAGATCCTGGTTACCATGGTGAGGGTAGGAACGTAGATCCTGGTTACCATGGTGAGGGTAGGAATGTAGATCCTGGTTACCATGGTGAGGGTAGGAATGTAGATCCTGGTTACCATGGTGAGGGTAGGAACGTAGATCCTGGTTACCATGGTGAGGGTAGGAACGTAGATCCTGGTTACCATGGTGAAGGTAGGAACGTAGATGCTGGCTACAGTTTGCCAATGGATTATAGATGCTTGGACTAACGTGTCTACTGTTATCCGAGCTTTCGCAAAAGCCACTATCCTTTCTGAGGAGCCGCACAGTACAGGAGCAGAGGAGCATCTACAATCCATTGGCAAACTGTAGCGTAACTCGCCCGGCGCTGCCTTCCACCCTTCGTGAAACTGTGGTCTCCTTCGGTCATCCATCGCTCCCACGCCGCTCGCATCCTTAATTTGAACGGCCGGTTCACGCCGATGTCCAGCGGTTGAAGCTCTTTCGTCAGCCCTCCTGGAATCACAGCAAGCGTAGCATTCATCTGCTTCACTGGTTGTTTCACGTCAGCGGTGAGATGAGCACGCATAGAGTCATTAATTAGAAGCGATGGTGATGTGTGGAAAAAAAACACCCGGTCTCCGAACATACAACTGCCCCAGCCACTACTTCATCAGTTGCTCGTCGATTCCCATGTTCCTCCGCGTAGCTGATTGACTTCAGCTTAAACTGAGCGTCATAAGCGTGTCTCTTTGGTGTGTCTCGTGTGATGTGCGACAGAAGAGTTTCAGCTAGAATGTAAGGGAAAGTGTACAAAACCATGGAGAGAGCGGCCATGCTGATTGGTCTAGAGACAGTGTGGTGAGAGCGGCCATGCTGATTGGTCTAGAGACAGTGTGGTGAGAGCGGCCATGCTGATTGGTCTAGAGACAGTGTGGTGAGAGCGGCCATGCTGATTGGTCTAGAGACAGTGTGGTGAGAGCGGCCATGCTGATTGGTCTAGAGACAGTGTGGTGAGAGCGGCCATGCTGATTGGTCTAGAGACAGTGTGGTGAGAGCGGCCGTGCTGATTGGTCTAGAGACAGTGTGGTGAGAGCGGCCGTGCTGATTGGTCTAGAGACAGTGTGGTGAGAGCGGCCGTGCTGATTGGTCTAGAGACAGTGTGGTGAGAGCGGCCGTGCTGATTGGTCTAGAGACAGTGTGGTGAGAGCGGCCGTGCTGATTGGTCTAGAGACAGTGTGGTGAGAGCGGCCGTGCTGATTGGTCTAGAGACAGTGTGGTGAGAGCGGCCGTGCTGATTGGTCTAGAGACAGTGTGGTGAGAGCGGCCGTGCTGATTGGTCTAGAGACAGTGTGGTGAGAGCGGCCGTGCTGATTGGTCTAGAGACAGTGTGGTGAGAGCGGCCGTGCTGATTGGTCTAGAGACAGTGTGGTGAGAGCGGCCATGCTGATTGGTCTAGAGACAGTGTGGTGAGAGCGGCCATGCTGATTGGTCTAGAGACAGTGTGGTGAGAGCGGCCATGCTGATTGGTCTAGAGACAGTGTGGTGAGAGCGGCCATGCTGATTGGTCTAGAGACAGTGTGGTGAGAGCGGCCATGCTGATTGGTCTAGAGACAGTGTGGTGAGAGCGACCATGCTGATTGGTCTAGAGACAGTGTGGTGAGAGCGACCGTGCTGATTGGTCTAGAGACAGTGTGGTGAGAGCGGCCGTGCTGATTGGTCTAGAGACAGTGTGGTGAGAGCGGCCGTGCTGATTGGTCTAGAGACAGTGTGGTGAGAGCGGCCGTGCTGATTGGTCTAGAGACAGTGTGGTGAGAGCGGCCGTGCTGATTGGTCTAGAGACAGTGTGGTGAGAGCGGCCATGCTGATTGGTCTAGAGACAGTGTGGTGAGAGCGGCCATGCTGATTGGTCTAGAGACAGTGTGGTGAGAGCGGCCATGCTGATTGGTCTAGAGACAGCGTGGTGAGAGCGGCCATGCTGATTGGTCTAGAGACAGCGTGGTGAGAGCGGCCATGCTGATTGGTCTAGAAACAGTGTGGTGAGAGCGACCATGCTGATTGGTTTACAGACAGTGTGGTTAGAGCGGCCATGCTGATTGGTCTAGAGACAGTGTGGTGAGAGCGGCCATGCTGATTGGTCTAGAGACAGTGTGGTGAGAGCGGCCATGCTGATTGGTCTAGAGACAGTGTCACTGATTCAAGGACAGGAAGCAGAGATGTTTGTATCAGAGATGAAGATGCTGAGGATCTCTCTGGGAGTGACCAGGATGGACAGGATCAGAGGAACAGCACATGTTAGAGGTTTTAAAGTCAGAGAGGTCAGACTGAGATGGTTTGGACATGTGCAGAGGAGAGAGAGAGAGTACATCAGAAGAAGGATGCTGGGTTTGGAACCACCAGGAAAGAGGACTAGAGGAAGACCAAAGAGGAGGTTCATGGATACAGTGAAGGAAGACATGAAGATAGTTGGTGTGACTGAAGAGGATGCAGCAGATAGAGTTAGATGGAGGGGACTGACTTGATGTGGCGCCCCCTGAAGGGAAAAGCCGAAAGAAGAAGAATAAGCGTGTCTCTTTGTCATTTTCAGGGTTAAAACAGCCATGTTGTTCAAACAGCACATACCTTTTTTATACACAATCCACGCCCACACTTCACTCTTTAACGTTCTCATGCCTTTTCTTTCAGGTCCGCCTCGCGGGCACCACGTTTTCTTTTAGGTCCGCCATTTCTCACACACAAGGCGCACCGCACGAAAAGACGCACCGCTCATTTTGAAGAAAATCTAAGACGTTTATAGCCGAGAAATGACGGTAGTTGGACTCACCTCGACGCACAGCTTGGGCTCTGGAACCAGGCCTCTCGACAGGGGCTGGACCCTGTACTATTCTGGAGGTGCCCTTAGTGAAAGATGCCGGGCTGGAGTGGGCATACTTGTTGCCCCCCAGCTCGGCTCCTGTGTGTTGGAGTTCTACCCGGTGGACGAAAGGGTTGCCTCCGTCCGCCTCTGCCTGGTGACCTCTATCAAATTCATCCCGGCTGATCTAGCGTACACCTCGAACAGGTCACCAGGAATCCACACACATTCCGAGTGGCAATTCCAAAATGGCCGATCAACCTTAACACGCATGTTTTAGAAGGATAGGTGGAAACTCACACATACACTAGGAGAACATGCAAACTCCACACAGAAAGACCAGTGTTCCACCTGGGACTGGAACCCCAAACACTGTGCTAACCATCTTTACTTGAAACGACTATAATTTTTTTTTTGTGTACATTTTGTTTGACTTTTTGACTCAGGTTTATTTTTGCTCAGGATCTTCTTCTTCTTCTCCTCTGCCTCCTAAATGATCTTGACCGTGAATAACTTTGAGAATTTCCTTCCATTGTCCGCCCAAAATGCAAAAACAATCAAATACTTTCAAAGTTTATTATAATGTTATTTTTAAATTAAATCACAAACACAGTAAAAATAAAGCAGTTAAAGTGTGAAAATAATAAAACACAATAATATTTATTATAATTTTAACTTATTTATTAATTCTTTCATTTTTGTCTTATTTTAACGCAATGGTTTTATTTTGAAAGAAGAAAAAACAAAACGAAGTAATCGTGTTAGCTTGACTTTTAGTTTTAAATCGATGTTTTGCGTCTCATTTAAAATACTTTTAAACAAGAAAAATTTCATTTTAATTCAAATAAACAACTTTATCGAATTTAAAATATTCATATGAATAATCTCAGTAAAGATTTAGAATTTTTTAAACATTTCTTCATGATGAAAAACGCTCCCTTCGTCTTGTTTATGACGGTTTTTCTTTTTGGTGAGTAAACATGTTTTTATTTTAATCTATTTTAATTAAATATTCATTTTTAGATTTTTTTTTAAAGTTTTTAAATTTTTTTTCTTTAAAAGTTGAAGATGAACAAATTGAAAAAAAAAAAAAACACCCCAATTTTTGAGGAATGTTTTTTGTTTCTTGACTTAAAATCTTAACCAGTTAATCTATATCTGGTACTGAGTAGGAGCGCTGGTTTTTGCAAAAATTTAAACTTATTTTATTGAGACCAGACCGCGGGTTTCGGATCGGGTGGGGAGCACTAGGGATGAAGATGCATAGTGACCCACACGGTGGTGTGCGGATTGTCACACCAACGCACCACTAGCTCATAGTTCAACAGGAGGGGTCGTAATGTGTGTCCCTCCTCCACTCCTTTCCTCTTTACCCAGCTACCCTCACCATGGCAACCAGGATCTACGTTCCTACCGTCACCATGGTAACCAGGATCTACGTTCCTACCCTCACCATGGTAACCAGGATCTACGTTCCTACCCTCACCATGGTAACCAGGATCTACGTTCATACCCTCACCATGGTAACCAGGATCTACGTTCCTACCCTCACCATGGTAACCAGGATCTACGTTCCTACCCTCACCATGGTAACCAGGATCTACGTTCCTACCCTCACCATGGTAACCAGGATCTATGTTCCTACCCTCACCATGGTAACCAGGATCTATGTTCCTACCCTCACCATGGTAACCAGGATCTACGTTCCTACACTCACCATGGTAACCAGGATCTACGTTCCTACCCTCACCATGGTAACCAGGATCTACGTTCCTACCCTCACCATGGTAACCAGGATCTATGTTCCTACCCTCACCGTGGTAACCAGGATCTACGTTCCTACCCTCATCGTGGTAACCAGGATCTATGTTCCTACCCTCACCATGGTAACCAGGATCTACGTTCCTACCCTCACCATGGTAACCAGGATCTATGTTCCTACCCTCACCATGGTAACCAGGATCTACATTCCTACCCTCACCATGGTAACCAGGATCTACGTTCCTACCCTCACCGTGGTAACCAGGATCTATGTTCCTACCCTCACCATGGTAACCAGGATCTACATTCCTACCCTCACCATGGTAACCAGGATCTACGTTCCTACCCTCATCGTGGTAACCAGGATCTATGTTCCTACCCTCACCATGGTAACCAGGATCTACGTTCCTACCCTCACCATGGTAACCAGGATCTATGTTCCTACCCTCACCGTGGTAACCAGGATCTACATTCCTACCCTCACCGTGGTAACCAGGATCTACGTTCCTACCCTCACCGTGGTAACCAGGATCTACGTTCCTACACTCACCATGGTAACCAGGATCTACGTTCCTACCCTCACCATGGTAACCAGGATCTACGTTCCTACTTGGTGTCTTTAATCGTCCATAAAGGAAGAAAGTAGAAACAGACCTTTTTTTTTTTTTTTTTATTGTTTTCAAACTAATAAATAAGGAATTAATCAACGTCGCTGTGTCTAAAAACAGGTTTCCGTCTTCTCGTTTCCTCCAAACTGAACAGGAAATTCAGACAATAGGAATCCTCCAGACGCTGCGTCCTCTCTTTCAGTGAGAGCCAGACAAGATTTTAATTCTGTAAAAGTTTAAATATTTAAAATCTTAATTCTTTGTTTTCTACTAAAGAAAAAAAAATGTCAATTTTTTTTGTCATTTTTTTTCAGCATTTGTTTAATTTTTACAAAAATTTGACTTGTTTTGTGATTTTTTTTTTTTTTAAATCTAAACTTATTTAAAAATTTTGCAAATTTTGCAAGATTTTTTTTTTTTGCGAATTTTATAAGAAAATTTTGTAAAGTTACAAATTTTTATAAAATTTTTACAAATTTTTATAACATTTTTACAAATTTTTATAAAATTAGTACAATTTTTTTTAAATATTTACAATTTTTTCAAAAAAATTGATAAATAATTTAAAAATTCACTTTTTTTTAAAATCATTCTAAATTTTAGACACATTTTTGCAAAATTGTATAAAATGTTTCAAATTTTTTTCAAAATGTTTTGCAATTTTTAGCAAAAATCATGAAACTTTTACAAATGTTTGGACAATTAGATTTTTTTTGTTTGTTTCAAATGAAAGAAAAAACAAGTAAAAAAATTCTAATTTCTGTTGAATTTTTCAAAATTTGATAACTTTTTAATTACGTGTCAATAAATAATAAATTACTTTATGACGGGCGCAGTGGGTATCACAGTGGCCTCACAGCAAGAAGGTCATGGGTTCCAGTCCAGGGTGGGACGAGGCTTGGAACACTGTCCTTTCTTTGTAGAGTTTACATGTTCTCCCTGTGTTTGTGTGGGTTTCCTCCCACCCTCCAAAGACATGCATGCTAGGTTAATTGGCCCCTAGGATTGAGTGTGTGTGTGGATGGTTGTATGTGTGTGGCCCCGCGACAGACTGGCGACCTGTTCGGGGTGTACTCTGCCCTTCGCCTTAAATCAGCCAGGATGGGCTCCAGCACCCCCAGTAACCCTGAAATGGACAGACGGATGAGAAGATGACTGACTGACTTTATGACGACTGTAACTAATATTTAAATAAAGACAACCATGTAAGTAAATGTACTTCGTTACTGTACTTAAGTAAAAAATTGTGTATCTATACTTTACTTAAGTAAAATTTAAGACCAGTACTTTTACTTTTACTTCACTACTTTTTAAAAGTCTGTTTTACATTTTTTTTTACATTTTCGTTCAGGAATATGAAAAAATAGACATTTTTTTTTTTTTTTTTGCGCATCTTGAAGCCGCATCGCCAAAATCAAAAGTCGCAGTAGATCCGGAGAAGAAGTCGTGAATCGAGAACCAATCAGAATCAAGAGGAAACATTTTCCACCAAAAAAACTAACATCAGATTTTAAAAAGAGTCAGAAGATTGTTGTTCGTTAAGTTGAGCCTTTGTTACACGGAGCAGGGGCGGATCTAGAATTTTCTAAAAGGGGGGCGTGAGGTCATTGACAAAGCCAATATGGGTTACTGGTAGGGGTGGGCGGATCGATCCTGATATCGATAACATCGATACCAACGCTAGTATCGATATCAATCGATACTCCAACTACAATATCAATACTGGGATTGAAGTTTTACCCCTCGCACTTTGCTTCCGTTTTTTCTCTTTTTTTTTTTTTTTTAAATTAACCTAACTGATTTGTCTGCAAAATATGCGTAAATGCTGTGTGTAGCCCCTGTATGCTAAAGCGAGGCGGCCCCGCCCCCTCCCTCCTCTCTTTCGCTTTGACTTGTCACATGATTCAGCGACTCGGGTCCAAGAAACAAAAAAAAAAAAAAAACGCAAGTCGGTAAAAGTAGAGAGAGATGGAAAAAAGAGAGTAACCGTGTGGCTGGACTTTGAGGCACCATGTGCAGAAAGGCTGTTAAATATAGGGGTAACACTACAAATGAAAGAATCACCCCAAAAAAAAAATTCAGAAACGGAGGAGAAAACCCTGACCCCTTCTGTTTCCCAGAGGCAGCGCTCATTAACAGCGACAGTCCATTTTCCAGAGAACACCCAGGTAGATACTAACTGTAAAAGTACAACAAACTCATCTTTAACATTAATTAACATTTGTTTATAACTGGTCACTTCTATGGATCTACCTACCTGTGTTTATACATATACTTGGTCATACTATAAATATGACCCTAACCCTTGATGCAAAAATAGTCATTTAAAAAATTTAAATATCGGTATCGGGGATATTGGTCTGGTGTTTACTTGGTATCGGATCGATACCAAAACTTGCGGTATCGCACACCCCTAGTTACTGGGGACATCAACCCCCAAAACATTTAAAAAAATAAGAGTCATTTTTCTCCATATTGGTGGCCCATACGCTGGCCCTTTAAGAGGATAGCGTGACTAGCCCCCTTTCTTTTCTTTTCTTCTTTTTTAAAATTTTTTGTGGACCAAAAGAGGTGGGAGAGGGATGGGGGTGGGGGTGAGGGGGTTACGCCCCTGCAGAGTATTTATTTGTGACCCTGCGGCTAGAGATGAGAGAAAAAAAACCTTACTGACTCTGGCCACCGGAGAACCGACAAAGAAATGTAAACAATACAAGCTATTTTTAAAGAAATGTGTAACAGTAAACTCAGTTTTACTCCGGATCTACCGTAATTTACGGCTATAAGGTTCATATAAAAGTCTTAGATTTTCTTCAAAATAAGCGGTGCGTCTTTTCGTGCGGTGCGCCTTGTGTGTGAGAAAAGGCGGAGCTAAAAGAAAACGCGGTGCCCGCGAGGCGGACCTGAAAGAAAAGGCATGAGAACGTTAAAGAGTGAAGTGTGAGCGGCGTGGGAGCGATGGATGACCGAAGGGTGGAAGGCAGCGCCGGGCGAGTTACGCTACAGTTTGCCAATGGATTGTAGATGCTTGGACTAACGTGTCTGCTGGTACTGTTATCCGAGCTTTCTCAAAAGCTGGTATCCTTTCTGAGGAGCCGCACAGTACAGACAGTGACTTTGACAGCGAGGAGCGAAGTGGACCTGCTCTGAAACAGAGGATGAGGACTTTGATGGATTTGAATAAAGACTATTACCGGTAATGTGTTTGTTTAGTATCGTTACTACTTAAATAAAACACAACCAAACTCAGTTTTACTCCTGATCTATTTTTTAATACACACATTTACATGCTTGTGTGTGTGTTGTTGTAAGGCGGTGTGTGACTGAGACTGTGCCTTTTCATACGGTGCGCCTAATGGTCGTGAAATTACGGTACTTTTCAATACACACACTCTTCTGCTTGTGTGTGTGTTGTTGGAAGGCGGACGTACGTAGAAGAGGATACGTATGTAAAACCTGCGTCCTATCATCAGGTGTGTGTGTTCAACACAGAGCTGCTCCGTATGTTCGTCCACAGGTTTGGGCGTCCAGGCGGAGGACATCCCACCGAGGATCGTCCACCACCCGTCTGACGTTGTGGTCAAACTCGGTCACCCTGCCACTCTTTCCTGCCGAGTGGACGGTGTTCCCAAACCGAGCATCGGGTGGCTTCGTGACGGCGTTCCCTTGGAAACGAGCGGCGCGGATCTGATCCCGATGGTTTTACCGGAAGGCAGCTTGTTCTTTCTGAGCGTGGGCGTGGGCCGACATGGGCAATCCCACCAGGGGAGCTACGCCTGTGTAGCACGGAACGATGCTGGCGAGGCCGTCAGTCGCAATGCCTCGCTGTTCATCGCAGGTAAGACTTCTGTTCTGTCATCTACTGCTTGTCGGGGGCCGGGTTGCCGGGGACAACAGGCTCAGACAGGAAGCCCAGGCATCCTTCAACAGAACTTAAATCCTGGTTACCATGGTGAGGGTAGGAACGTAGATCCTGGTTACCATGGTGAGGGTAGGAACGTAGATCCTGGTTACCATGGTGAGGGTAGGAATGTAGATCCTGGTTACCATGGTGAGGGTAAGAACGTAGGTCCTGGTTACCATGGTGAGGGTAGGAGCGTGGATCCTGGTTACCATGGTGAGGGTAGGAACATAGATCCTGGTTACCATGGTGAGGGTAGGAACATAGATCCTGGTTACCATGGTGAGGGTAGGAACATAGATCCTGGTTACCATGGTGAGGGTAGGAACGTAGATCCTGGTTACCATGGTGAGGGTAGGAATGTAGGTCCTGGTTACCATGGTGAGGGTAGGAACATAGATCCTGGTTACCATGGTGAGGGTAGGAACGTAGATCCTGGTTACCATGGTGAGGGTAGGAACATAGATCCTGGTTACCATGGTGAGGGAAGGAACGTAGATCATGGTTACCATGGTGAGGGTAGGAACATAGATCCTGGTTACCATGGTGAGGGTAAGAACGTAGGTCCTGGTTACCATGGTGAGGGTAGGAACGTAGATCCTGGTTACCATGGTGAGGGTAGGAACGTAGATCCTGGTTACCATGGTGAGGGTAGGAACATAGATCCTGGTTACCATGGTGAGGGTAAGAACGTAGGTCCTGGTTACCATGGTGAGGGTAGGAACGTAGATCCTGGTTACCATGGTGAGGGTAGGAATGTAGATCCTGGTTACCATGGTGAGGGTAGGAAGGTAGATCCTGGTTACCATGGTGAGGGTAAGAACGTAGGTCCTGGTTACCATGGTGAGGGTAGGAACATAGATCCTGGTTACCATGGTGAGGGTAGGAAGGTAGATCCTGGTTACCATGGTGAGGGTAGGAAAGTAGGTCCTGGTTACTATGGTGAGGGTAGGAACATAGATCCTGGTTACCATGGTGAGGGTAGGAACGTAGATCCTGGTTACCATGGTGAGGGTAGGAATGTAGATCCTGGTTACCATGGTGAGGGTAAGAACGTAGATCCTGGTTACCATGGTGAGGGTAGGAAAGTAGGTCCTGGTTACCATGGTGAGGGTAGGAACATAGATCCTGGTTACCATGGTGAGGGTAGGAACGTAGATCCTGGTTACCATGGTGAGGGTAGGAAAGTAGGTCCTGGTTACTATGGTGAGGGTAGGAACATAGATCCTGGTTACCATGGTGAGGGTAGGAACGTAGATCCTGGTTACCATGGTGAGGGTAGGAACGTAGATCCTGGTTACCATGGTGAGGGTAGGAATGTAGATCCTGGTTACCATGGTGAGGGTAAGAACGTAGATCCTGGTTACCATGGTGAGGGTAGGAAAGTAGGTCCTGGTTACCATGGTGAGGGTAGGAACATAGATCCTGGTTACCATGGTGAGGGTAGGAACGTAGATCCTGGTTACCATGGTGAGGGTAGGAAAGTAGGTCCTGGTTACTATGGTGAGGGTAGGAACATAGATCCTGGTTACCATGGTGAGGGTAGGAACGTAGATCCTGGTTACCATGGTGAGGGTAGGAACATAGATCCTGGTTACCATGGTGAGGGTAGGAACTTAGATACTGGTTACCATGGTGATGGTAACCCTTGGTTTTTTGCAGCTTTGGAAGAGGACTTCATGGCGCAGCCTCGGGATGTGGTGGTAGCAGAGGGCGACGTCGCCGTCCTGAACTGCGGTCCTCCACTCGGACACCCGGAACCGAACGTCCTCTGGAGGAAGGACGGACTCCCTATCAACAGCTCTGATTTACATTACACTGTAAAATCTTAAAGACACACACACACACACACACTCTTACACACACACAAACACACTCATACACACACACACACACACACACACTCATACACACTATTACACACACACACACTCTCACTCACTCTCACACACACACACAGTCTCTCATACACATACACACTCTCACACACACACTCTCTCACACACACATTCATACAAACACAGACACACACACACATACACACTGTCACACACACACTCATACAAACACACACACACACACTCATACACACATACACACTCACTCACACACACAGACACACACACACTCATACACACACACACTCATACACACATACACACTCTCTCACACACACACACTCATACACTCATACACACACACACTCATACACACATACACACTCACTCACACACACAGACACACACACACTCATACACTCATACACACTCACTCACACACACAGACACACACACACTCATACACACACACACTCATACACACATACACACTCTCTCACACACACACACTCATACACTCATACACACACACATACACACTCTCTCACACACACAGACTCACACACTTTGATTTTTCTTTTAGCAAATCTTTTGTTGAAAAAATAAGCAGTAAAAATTTTGCAAATTCTTTGGTTTCTTTTCTAATTTTTTTTACAAAATTTGCCCAAATTGTTTTTTTTAGTAAACATACGCCATTTTTTAAAATAATTTTCTTTAAATTTCGGCCCAATTTTTAACATTTTAGTTTGTGTTTGGTGTGTGTCGTCCAACCAGGAAGTGAACGGGAAGCTCCTCATCGCCCCGGCCGAGAGAAAACATTCCGGTGCGTACGTCTGCGTCGCTAAAAACATGGCGGCGGTTCGAGAGAGCAGAGCAGCTCGGCTCTCCGTGCTTGGTGAGAATATTAATAATAATCAGTCGTTGGGGACAACAGCCTCAGATGGGAAGCTTCTCTCCCCCTGGCTATAAATTCTGGTTACCATGGTAAGGGTAGGAACATAGATCCTGGTTACCATGGTGAGAGTAGGAATGTAGATCCTGGTTACCATGGTAAGGGTAGGAACATAGATCCTGGTTACCATGGTAAGGGTAGGAATGTAGATCCTGGTTACCATGGTGAGGGTAGGAACGTAGATCCTGGTTACCATGGTGAGGGTAGGAATGTAGATCCTGGTTACCATGGTGAGGGTAGGAACGTAGATCCTGGTTACCATGGTGAGGGTAGGAATGTAGATCCTGGTTACCATGGTGAGGGTAGGAACGTAGATCCTGGTTACCATGGTGAGAGTAGGAATGTAGATCCTGGTTACCATGGTGAGGGTAGGAATGTAGATCCTGGTTACCATGGTGAGGGTAGGAACGTAGATCCTGGTTACCATGGTGAGGGTAGGAACATAGATCCTGGTTACCATGGTGAGGGTAGGAAGGTAGATCCTGGTTACCATGGTGAGGGTAAGAACGTAGATCCTGGTTACCATGGTGAGGGTAGGAACGTAGATCCTGGTTACCATGGTGAGGGTAGGAACATAGATCCTGGTTACCACGGTGAGGGTAGGAACGTAGATCCTGGTTACCACGGTGAGGGTAGGAATGTAGATCCTGGTTACCACGGTGAGGGTGGGAACGTAGATCCTGGTTACCATGGTGAGGGTAGGAACGTAGATCATGGTTACCATGGTGAGGGTAGAAACATAGATCCTGGTTACCACGGTGAGGGTAGGAACGTAGATCCTGGTTACCATGGTGAGGGTAGGAACGTAGATCCTGGTTACCATGGTGAGGGTAGGAACGTAGATCCTGGTTACCACGGTGAGGGTAGGAACATAGATCCTGGTTACCATGGTGAGGGTAGGAATGTAGATCCTGGTTACCTCGGTGAGGGTAGGAACGTAGATCCTGGTTACCATGGTGATGGTAGGAACATAGATCCTGGTTACCACGGTGAGAGTAGGAAGGTAGATCCTGGTTACCATGGTGATGGTAGGATCATAGATCCTGGTTACCATGGTGATGGTAGGAACATAGATCCTGGTTACCACGGTGAGAGTAGGAACGTAGATCCTGGTTACCATGGTGATGGTAGGAACATAGATCCTGGTTACCACGGTGAGGGTAGGAATGTAGATCCTGGTTACCTCGGTGAGGGTAGGAATGTAGATCATGGTTACCATGGTGAGGGTAGGAACATAGATCCTGGTTACCATGGTGAGGGTAGGAATGTAGATCATGGTTACCATGGTGAGGGTAGGAACATAGATCCTGGTTACCATGGTGAGGGTAGGAACATAGATCCTGGTTACCATGGTGAGGATAGGAACATAGATCCTGGTTACCATGGTGAGGGTAGGAACGTAGATCCTGGTTACCTCGGTGAGGGTAGGAATGTAGATCCTGGTTACCATGGTGAGTGTAGGAACGTAGATCCTGGTTACCATGGTGAGGGTAGGAATGTAGATCCTGGTTACCTCGGTGAGGGTAGGAACGTAGATCCTGGTTACCATGGTGAGGGTAGGAACATAGATCCTGATTACCATGGTGAGGATAGGAACATAGATCCTGGTTACCACGGTGAGGGTAGGAATGTAGGTCCTGGTTACCATGGTGAGGGTAGGAATGTAGATCCTGGTTACCATGGTGAGGGTAGGAACGTAGATCATGGTTACCATGGTGAGGGTAGGAACATAGATCCTGGTTACCATGGTGAGGGTAGGAAGGTAGATCCTGGTTACCATGGTGAGGGTAAGAACGTAGGTCCTGGTTACCATGGTGAGGGTAGGAACGTAGATCCTGGTTACCATGGTGAGGGTAGGAACGTAGATCCTGGTTACCACAGTGAGGGTAGGAACATAGATCCTGGTTACCATGGTGAGGGTAGGAATGTAGATCCTGGTTACCATGGTGAGGGTAGGAACGTAGATCATGGTTACCATGGTGAGGGTAGGAACATAGATCCTGGTTACCATGGTAAGGATAGGAACATAGTTCCTGGTTACCATGGTGAGGGTAGGAACGTAGATCCTGGTTACCATGGTGAGGGTAGGAACATAGATCCTGGTTACCATGGTGAGGGTAGGAACGTAGATCCTGGTTACCATGGTGAGGGTAGGAACGTAGATCCTGGTTACCATGGTGAGGGTAGGAACATAGATCCTGGTTACCATGGTGAGGGTAGGAATGTAGATCCTGGTTACCTCGGTGAGGGTAGGAACGTAGATCCTGGTTACCATGGTGATGGTAGGAAGGTAGATCCTGGTTACCATGGTGAGGGTAAGAACGTAGGTCCTGGTTACCATGGTGAGGGTAGGAACGTAGATCCTGGTTACCATGGTGAGGGTAGGAACGTAGATCCTGGTTACCACAGTGAGGGTAGGAACATAGATCCTGGTTACCATGGTGAGGGTAGGAATGTAGATCCTGGTTACCATGGTGAGGGTAGGAACGTAGATCCTGGTTACCACAGTGAGGGTAGGAACATAGATCCTGGTTACCATGGTAAGGATAGGAACATAGTTCCTGGTTACCATGGTGAGGGTAGGAACGTAGATCCTGTTTACCATGGTGAGGGTAGGAACATAGATCCTGGTTACCATGGTGAGGGTAGGAACGTAGATCCTGGTTACCATGGTGAGGGTAGGAACGTAGATCCTGGTTACCATGGTGAGGGTAGGAACATAGATCCTGGTTACCATGGTGAGGGTAGGAATGTAGATCCTGGTTACCTCGGTGAGGGTAGGAACGTAGATCCTGGTTACCATGGTGATGGTAGGATCATAGATCCTGGTATGGCTGACACTCAGACGAGCTCTTTCTCCTTTTAGCCAAACCAGCGCTCGTGATAAAACCAGGAAATGTTTCCGTTCAAACCGGCGAAGCCGCTCATTTTTACTGCCAAGCCAACGGAGACCCTCCTCCTGCTGTGGTTTGGAGCAGAGAGCAGGGGGCGCTGCCCAACGGCAGGTAACACAACTCAACTCAGATTAACCAAGTATTGATTGATTCTGACAGGAGGTTTATTATGGGTCACAGGTATCTGATAAACCCGGATCAGACCCTGCAGATCCACTACGTCACAGCAGAGGATTCTGGGAGTTACACCTGCACGGCGAAGAACGAAGTCGGATCAGTGTCTGCTTCGGCCCAACTCACAGTGGAGGGTAAAGGGGATCCAGACGCTCCTCTCTAAGTTGTTGTTTCCGTCTAATTCTCTAAATTTTTCTGTAACTCTGATTTTTAACGACGTTCGGGTTCGCAGACTTCCTGAACTCTGTGCAGAGAGACCTCCATAAAGAGCTGTCAGCATTACGGGTAACCTTGGAGAGCGTTTCCATGGCGACAGGCGGCTCCAGCGCGTCTCTAATCCAGTGGAAGGTGAGGAAACAGCGTGGGACGGACAGTGTTTTAAATCTTTCATCATCTCTTTCCTTCCCACCAGCTCCAGACTCTCCCTGCTCAGACGCATTACCTGGACGGTGTCGAGGTTCTTTACCGCTCGCTTGTACCAGACGTCTCCGACTGGGCAGCGGAGAAGACGCCGCTGCCTGGCTACCAGGCCAACATAAGCCCCCTGAAGAGAGGCTACAAGTACGAGTTTAAAGTCCGTCCCTACGGCGCCGACTTGTACGGAAGAGAAAGCAACACAAAGCATCTGAGAGTTCCAGAGACTAGTAAGAATTTTTATTTACTACCGAGAACTAGTCTATCCCACCGAGGGTGAGACCGCCGTCGTCTGCCACCTAGCTCCTCTTTCACCCAACCACTATGGGTCCTCCTACAGGTGGTGAGCCCACTAGAAGGGAGGTCCATGCCCGACCCTTGGACCTGGCTCCATGGTGTGTGACAGTGACCTGTGTCTGGGCTGAGTTAAAAAGCAAAACCCTGGGTTTACCAGTCTATCTAGGTTCCTACCCTCACCATAGTAACCAGGATCTACGTTCCTACCCTCACCATGGTAACCAGGATCTAGGTTCCTACCCTCACCATAGTAACCAGGATCTACATTCCTACCCTCACCATGGTAACCAGGATCTACATTCCTACCCTCACCATGGTAACCAGGATCTACATTCCTACCCTCACCATGGTAACCAGGATCTACGTTCCTACCCTCACCATGGTAACCAGGATCTACATTCCTACCCTCACCATGGTAACCAGGATCTACATTCCTACCCTCACCATGGTAACCAGGATCTACGTTCCTACCCTCACCATGGTAACCAGGATCTACATTCCTACCCTCACCATGGTAACCAGGATCTACGTTCCTACCCTCACCATGGTAACCAGGATCTACGTTCCTACCCTCACCATGGTAACCAGGATCTATGTTCCTACCCTCACCATGGTAACCAGGATCTACGTTCCTATCCTCACCGTGGTAACCAGGATCTACGTTCCTACCCTCACCATGGTAACAGGATCGACGTTCCTACCCTCACCATGGTAACCAGGATCTACGTTCCTACCCTCACCATGGTAACCAGGATCCACGTTCCTACCCTCACAATGGTAACCAGGATCTACGTTCCTACCCTCACCATGGTAACCAGGATCTACGTTCCTACCCTCACAATGGTAACCAGGATCTACGTCCCTACCCTCACCATGGTAACAGGGATCTATGTTCCTACCCTCACCATGGTAACCAGGATCTATGTTCCTACCCTCACCATGGTAACCAGGATCTACGTTCCTACCCTCACCATGGTAACCAGGATCTTCATTCCTACGCTCACCAAGGTAACCAGGATCTATGTTCCTACTCTCACCATGGTAACCAGGATCCACGTTCCTACCCTCACCATGGTAACCAGGATCCACGTTCCTACCCTCACCATGGTAACCAGGATCTACATTCCTACCCTCACCATGGTAACCAGGATCTATGTTCCTACCCTCACCATGGTAACCAGGATCCACGTTCCTACCCTCACCATGGTAACCAGGATCCACGTTCCTACCCTCACCATGGTAACCAGGATTTACGTTCCTACCCTCACCATGGTAACCAGGATCCACGTTCCTACCCTCACCATGGTAACCAGGATCTACGTTCCTACCCTCACCATAGTAACCAGGGTCTATGTTCCTACCCTCACCATGGTAACCAGGATCTACGTTCCCACCCTCACCGTGGTAACCAGGATCTACGTTCCTACCCTCACCGTGGTAACCAGGATCTATGTTTCTACCCTCACCATGGTAACCAGGATCTACGTTCCTACCCTCACCATGGTAACCAGGATCTACATTCCTACCCTCGCCATGGTAACCAGGACCTACGTTCCTACCATCACCATGGTAACCAGGATCTACGTTCCTACCCTCACCATGGTAACCAGGATCTACGTTCCTACCCTCACCATGGTAACCAGGATCTACGTTCCTACCCTCACCATGGTAATCAGGATCTACGTTCCTACCCTCACCATGGTAACCAGGATCTACGTTCCTACCCTCACCATGGTAACCAGGATCTACGTTCCTACCCTCACCATGGTAACCAGATCTACGTTCCTACCCTCACCATGGTAACCAGGATCTACGTTCACTCGTTGGCAAGATGGAGGAACTGGGACGCTCGTTCTGACCCAGCAGGAATGTGGGAGGGGCCACTTTGGTGGGCTTCATTCATTACATCTTTTTAAACAGAGTGTGTATTCCCCACAGCTCCAGGAGCGCCCCCTCTTGCCGTAAGAGTGAACTATGACCGGAATGTGGTACATCTACGCTGGGCGCCGCCGCCTCCAGAGAGTCACAATGGCATCATCCAGGCATACCAGGTGATCCCTAGATTTAAAGATTCTATGTAGACCTTATTTCTTGGGGAGGAAAGTCTTTCGTAAATCCAAACAGAAACAGTTCCATTCCTTTTCCAGGTGTGGTGCGTAGACTCGGAGCAGCGGAACCAGAACTGGACTGTGGATGGGGGGCAGCACTTCCTTGATGTCTCCACTTTAAAAGAAGGAGAGCAGTACCGGGTCAGCGTTGCCGCGGTGAACGGAGCCGGTGTTGGCGTGCTCAGCAACCCGCTGGAAATCCTAATCGGTGGGTGTGACTAGGGATGCAGTGTTTTATCTCCTCATCCCGAAACGCTCTGTCACACAGATCCTGAGACCACCGGCTTGGACCTGCTGCAGAATCCGGTGCTGGTCGGAAGTATCGGCGCCCTCCTGTGGTGCATTCTGGTCATCGCAGTCGTCTACTTCTTCGGACTCCGAAGGAGAAACAGCGCGGCGCGCCGAAAGAGCAAAGGTGTTTTGTTACCTACTCTTTGATTGAGTGATTGTTAAAAAGTAATCAGTTAAAGTATAGTCGGCACTGAGTTTTTACAGTTTTACACTATTAATGAAGATTATGTTTTTCTCTCGTAGGGCTGCAGCGATTGGCTAACGAGGATCTGGTAATTAAACACAGGTGATTTACATAAATATCTTTGTTTACTGTTTTTCTGTAGGAACGTAGATCATGGTTACCATGGTGAGGGTAGGAACGTAGATCCTGGTTACCATGGTGAGGGTAGGAACGTAGATCCTGGTTACCATGGTGAGGGTACAAACATAGATCCTGTTTACCATGGTGAGGGTAGGAACGTAGATCCTGGTTACCATGGTGAGGGTAGGAACGTAGATCCTGGTTACCATGGTGAGGGTAGGAACGTAGATCCTGGTTACCATGGTGAGGGTACGAATGTAGGTCCTGGTTACCATGGTGAGGGTAGGAACGTAGATCCTGGTTACCATGGTGAGAGTAGGAACATAGATCCTGGCTACCACGGTGAGGGTAGGAACGTAGATCCTGGTTACCATGGTGAGGGTAGGACCGTAGATCCTGGTTACCATGGTGAGGGTAGGACCGTAGATCCTGGTTACCATGGTGAGGGTAGGAACGTAGATCCTGGTTACCATGGTGAGGGTAGGACCGTAGATCCTGGTTACCATGGTGAGGGTAGGAACGTAGATCCTGGTTACCATGGTAAGGGTAGGAACATAGATCCTGGTTACCACGGTGATGGTAGGAACGTAGATCCTGGTTACCATGGTGAGGGTAGGAACATAGATCCTGGTTACCATGGTGAGGGTAGGAACGTAGATCCTTGTTACCACGGTGATGGTAGGAACGTAAATCCTCGTTCCGTGAACGGTGGATAAAGAATCAAACAGTTCACTCGTCTGCAGGATGGTGGCACCAGATTCCCCCTGGATTTCCGGGGCATGGCGACCCTCTTTCAGTCAGAAGTACCCGGACTTGTGGGCAACTCCGGGGGTCAATGGTAGGTCCTTTCCGACAGGCCTCCCGCTCTGCACCAATCAGGACGCTGCCCTGGCCATTCCCGTGGTGACAGACAGCTGTGGCGTCTACGGGACGTTCTTCGTGGATCTCTCTGGAAACGGAATGAAGACTTTTAACAGCCCCGCTCGCCGTCCCAAAGTTCCCCACGGAATTCCGGATGATCCCATCGGCGGTGGAGAGACGATAGAAATTTTTCCGCAAAGCCCCGCCTCCAAGTCCTCCTCCCTTAGCAGCCAAGAGGGATCGCCGTGGAAACGCGCCATCCGCCCACAACCCAAGATGGGTGTGTTGAGGGAGAAGGTGTACGGCAAGCCAGGTGGGTAATCAGTCCTCACACACACACACACACACACACACACTGAGATCTACCAGTCCACACACACATACACACACTCACAGTGCTTTGCGAGGGGGAGGGGCCACAGCAGCACCACGGGCTGCTTATTGATTACAGGCTTAACGACGTGCTTTCACGTCGCAGACTTCAAAAATCTCCAGTGACAAAAGAAAAGACGCTAGATTGACGCTTTTGGTGAAGGTGTGGAAGAAGTCGGCCATGCTGATTGGTCTAGAGACAGTGTGGTGAGAGTGGCCATGCTGATTGGTCTAGAGACAGTGTGGTGAGAGCTGCCATGCTGATTGGTCTAGAGACAGTGTGGTGAGAGCGGCCATGCTGATTGGTCTAGAGACAGTGTGGTGAGAGCGGCCATGCTGATTGGTCTAGAGACAGTGTGGTGAGAGCGGCCATGCTGATTGGTCTAGAGACAGTGTGGTGAGAGCGGCCATGCTGATTGGTCTAGAGACAGTGTGGTGAGAGCGGCCATTCTGATTGGTCTAGAGACAGTGTGGTGAGAGCGGCCATGCTGATTGGTTTAGAGACAGGGTGGTGAGAGCAGCCATGCTGATTGGTCTAGAGACAATGTGGTGAGAGCGGCCATGCTGATTGGTCTAGAGACAGTGTCACTGAGGAAGGGGGGTTTGGAACCACCAGGAAAGAGGCCTAATGGAAGACCAAACGAACATAGATCCTGGTTACCATGGTGAGGGTGGGAACGTAGATCCTGGTTACCATGGTGAGGGTAGGAACGTAGATCCTGGTTACCATGGTGAGGGTAGGAACGTAG
>LR738549.1:30555000-30566916 GCA_902685375.1 Neostethus bicornis | reverse complement strand
ACCCTCATCACCCTCATCACCCTCACCCTCATCACCCTCATCACCCTCACCCTCATCACCCTCACCCTCCTCACCCTCATCGCCGCCACGCTCAGAGCTCTCCGTCCTCTTTTTTTTTAAACGTTCTTTTTTTTAGGGTTAACCCTTTTTAAGCGTTTTCTTTTTTTTTTTTTTTGTAGTGGTTTTTTTTTTTTATTTGGAGTGTTTTTTTTTTTTTGTAGTGTTTTTTTTTTGTTTTTTTCGGGGGGGGGGGGGGTTTAGTGTCTTTTAACCATTTTTAAATTTAAAAAAAAAAAAATTTCTTTATTTTTTAAACATTCTTTTTTTTTTTTTTTTTTTTTTTTTAGTGTCATGTTTTTTTTTTGTTTGTTTGTTTTTAGTGTTGTTTTTTTAAGCGTTTTTAAAATTTTTTAATTTTAGCTTTTTTTTTTGTTTGTTTTTTTAATGTTTTTTGGGGTTTTTTTGCTTTTTTGAGCGTTTTTTTTTTTTCATTCTTTTTTTTTTTTTTTAAGTGTTTTTTTTTTTAGCATTTTTCTTTATTTTTTTGTAGCGTTTTTATTTTTTTCTAGCGTTTTTATTGTTTTTAAGCGTTTATAAATTTTTTAATTTATTTTTTTTTCAATGTTTTTTGGTTGTTTTTTTTTTTTGGCGTTTTTGAGCGGTTTTAACCGTTTTTTTTCTTCTTTTTCTTTTTTTTTTAGTGTTTTGTTTTATGCGTTATTTTTGTTTTTTTTTTTAATGTTTTTTAACGTTTTTGCGGTTTTTATCCTTTTTCCATTAAATTTAAGACGTATGTAGTACCACTGTTTTTCCACCAGATGGTGACATTTATCCAAACACTGCTGATCTTTTTTATCTTGTGCTACAGCAACCGGGTCAGCTCGCTGTGGAACACTTGTAGCTCCATCACGGACAACACGTGGCGCTCCGTCACGGACAACACGTGGCGCTCCGTCACGGACAACACGTGGCGCTCCGTCACGGACAACACGTGGCGCTCCATCACGGACAACACGTGGAGCTCCGTCGCGGACAACACGTGGCGCTCCGTCACGGATAACACGTGGCGCTCCGTCACGGACAACACGTGGCGCTCCGTCACAGACAACACGTGGCGCTCCGTCACGGACAACACGTGCCGCTACGTCACGGACAGCGCGCGTACCAGCTTCATCAGCTCGGTGGATAGCTGCTACACTGGCGACAGCGCCATCTACGCCCGGCTACTGGCTGCTGCTGTGGCAGAGGGAACGAGCGGAACCTCTATAACAGGTAAACGAAATCGCCCTAGGAATGAGTGTGTGGATGGTTTTGTGTGTGTGTGTGTGTACCTGTTCGGAGTGTATCTTGCCACTAACCCAGGCATGGGCAAACTCTGGCCCGCGGGCCTTATGCAGCCCGTTAAATGGTTTTAATCCGGCCTGCCGACTTAAATAAATAAATAAACCTTGTTAGTTTTATTTTTCCTGTAATTCTGACTTTTCGCCACCAGATGGCACAGCCACCCCCCACACACACAGAACGTTTTGAAAAATAAATCATTTTTCTGCATATTTTGCTCAAAGTTCATAATAATTGATAAATTGAAGATAAAAGATAAATTGAAAAAATTAATTTTTTAGCGTTTTTAAACCGTTTAACGTTTTTTTAGAATTTTTAGCGCTTTTTCTTTTAGCTTTTTTTTTTTGCAATTTTTTTTTTTTTTTACGTTTTTAAGCGTTTTTTTAAATTTTGTAGCGTTTTTTGAGCCTTTTTTAACCGTTTTTTAAATGTTTTTCAGCCTTTTTTTTTTTTAGTTTTTTTTTTTTTCTTTTTTAGCATTTTTTGTTTTTTTATATCATTTTTTTATATCATAGTTTGGTTTTTTTTGCAATTTTTTTTAGTTTTTTTTTTAGCGTTTCTAAAGTGTTTTTTTAAACGTTTTTTAGCATTTTTTTTTTTTTAGTGGGTTTTTTTTTTCTTTTTTGGCCTTTGTTTTTTTTTTTAAACTTTTTTTTTTTTCTGGCGGGTTTTTGTTTTGTTTTTTTTACAATTTTACTTTTTTTTTTTAATGTTTTTGTAACTTTTCACAATTTTTTTTTCTAGATTTTTCTCCGCCTGCGTCTCCGCTCAGCGCCTTACGTTCAGACGTCGACTCGATCGGAGAATCCGATCCGTCGTGGGACTGGAGTCTGGCGTGGATGGAAGATATGTGACGTCACGATCTGGATTCTCCTGAAAAAAACACTGAAAAATTTTATTCTTTTTTCTAATGTTTTCAACAAAAAACGCTGAAAAAAAGAAATTGAAAAAAAAATGCTAAAAAAAAAAAAAAAAAAAGAACGCTTAAAAAAAAAAAAAAAAAAAATCGCCAAAAAAAATGTTAAAAAAACAAACAAAAAAAATAGCTTAAAAAAAAAAAAAAAACGCTAAAAAAAAACACGTAAAAGTCAAAAAGAGGAGGAAAAGATTTTATTTGCGATTTTTTTTTTTGCAATTTTTTTTAGCGTTTCTTTTTCTTTTCTTTTTTTTTCTGCATTTTTTTAAGCATTTGTTTTTTTTTTTTTTTAAAAACACTGAAAACTTTTATTATTTTTCTAATATTTTCAACATTTTTATCCATTTATTTACTAATTTTATTTTAAAAAAAAAAGCTTTTTTTGTAATAAAAAAATTTGAAATGAAAATATTTTGTTTTTTATATAATGAAAAAAAAAAAAGTCAAATAAATAAAACAATAAAATCAATAATAAAAAAATACATTTACTAATCACTTCCTGATCTCATGACCCACACATGATGTCACAAGGCCCCTCACCCAATCAGCAGTCAGATTGAGGTAGGTATGAAGCTGGATCTGAACCTACGACCGGATGTAAACAGGAAGTAGTCCAGTGCTTCTCAAAGAGTGGGGCGTGTAGATCCTGGAGAGCGGCCATGCTGATTGGTCTAGAGACAGTGTGGTGAGAGCGGCCATGCTGATTGGTCTAGAGACAGTGTGGTGAGAGCGGCCATGCTGATTGGTCTAGAGACAGTGTGGTGAGAGCAGCCATGCTGATTGGTCTAGAGACAGTGTGGTGAGAGCGGCCATGCTGATTGGTCTAGAGACAGTGTGGTGAGAGCGGCCATGCTGATTGGTCTAGAGACAGTGTGGTGAGAGCGGCCATGCTGATTGGTCTAGAGACAGTGTGGTGAGAGCGGCCATGCTGATTGGTCTAGAGACAGTGTGGTGAGAGCGGCCATGCTGATTGGTCTAGAGACAGTGTGGTGAGAGCAGCCATGCTGATTGGTCTAGAGACAGTGTGGTGAGAGCGGCCATGCTGATTGGTCTAGAGACAGTGTGGTGAGAGCGGCCATGCTGATTGGTCTAGAGACAGTGGTTCTTAATCTTGTGGACGCACACTGCTGGTCAGACGGAGGGTTATCAAAGAAGGTGTCGTTAAACCCGACTGAGAAGGAGGTCTCACCCTGCTGCTTATCACAAATTTTTATGGAAATTAGTGAAACTTAAACTCTGCCTGTTGGAGCAGTAGCCATGGTAACCAGGATCTACGTTCCTACCCTCACCATGGTAACCAGGATCTACGTTCCTACCCTCACCATGGTAACCAGGTTCTACGTTCCTACCCTCACCATGGTAACCAGGATCTACGTTCCTACCCTCAACATGGTAACCAGGTTCTACGTTCCTACCCTCACCATGGTAACCAGGATCTACGTTCCTACCCTCACCGTGGTAACCAGGATCTATGTTCCTACCCTCACCATGGTAACCAGGATCTACGTTCCTACCCTCACCGTGGTAACCAGGATCTACGTTCCTATCCTCACCATGGTAACCAGGATCTACGTTCCTACCCTCACCATGGTAACCAGGATCTACGTTCCTATCCTCACCATGGTAACCAGAATCTACGTTCCTTCCCTCACCATGGTAACCAGGATCTACGTTCCTACCCTCACCATGGTAACCAGGATCTACGTTCCTACCCTCACCATGGTAACCAGGATCTACGTTCCTACCCTCACCATGGTAACCAGGATCTACGTTCCTACCCTCACCATGGTAACCAGGATCTACGTTCCTACCCTCACCATGGTAACCAGCTGTGGGTTACCATGAAAGAACGAGATCCTGGATACAAGCGGCCCTCCGCAAGGAGCTTGGTGCCGACCTACTCCTCCTCCAGGTCGAGAGGAGCCAGATGGGGTGGTTCGGGCATTTGGTCAGGATGTACCCCGAGCGCCTCGCTGGTGAGCTGCTTTGGGCACGTCCCACCAGGAGGAGAACCAGAGGCAGACCCTAGACCTGCTGGAGAGACTATGTCTCACAGATGGCCGGGGAAACGACTCGGGATCCTCCTGGGTGAGAAGGAGAACCTTGCCCCTCGCCTCGAATCAGCCGGGATGGACTCCTGCAACCCTGAAAGGGATAGTTGGTTAAGAAAGTGAACATTAATCAAGGAACAAGGCTGCGCTGTCTCTTTAAAACAGCTAGATGGTGCCAAATACATAGGATCTATGTATGAACGTAGATCTAGTTACCATGGTGAGGGTAAAAACATAGATCCTGGTTATCATGGTGAGGGTAGGAATGTAGATCCTGGTTACCATGGTGAGGGTAGGAACGTAGATCCTGGTTACCATGGTGAGGGTAGGAACGTAGAACCTGGTTACCATGGTGAGGGTAGGAACAGAGATCCTGGTTACCATGTTGAGGGTAGGAACGTAGATCCTGGTTACCATGGTGAGGGTAGGAACGTAGAACCTGGTTACCATGGTGAGGGTAGGAACAGAGATCCTGGTTACCATGGTGAGGGTAGGAACGTAGATCCTGGTTACCATGGTGAGAGTAGGAACGTAGATCCTGGTTACCATGGTGAGGGTAAGAACGTAGATCCTGGTTACCATGGTGAGAGTAGGAATGTAGATCCTGGTTACCATGGTGAGAGTAGGAACGTAGATCCTGGTTACCGTGGTGAGGGTATGAACGTAGATCCTGGTTACAATGGTGAGGGTAGGAACAGAGATCCTGGTTACCATGTTGAGGGTAGGAATGTAGATCCTGGTTACCATGGTGAGAGTAGGAACGTAGATCCTGGTTACCATGGTGAGGGTAAGAACGTAGATCCTGGTTACCATGGTGAGGGTAGGAACGTAGATCCTGGTTACCATGGTGAGGGTAGGAACGTAGATCCTGGTTACCATGGTGAGGGTAGGAACGTAGATCCTGGTTACCATGGTGAGGGTAGGAACGTAGATCCTGGTTACCATGGTGAGGGTAGGAACGTAGATCCTGGTTACCATGGTGAGGGTAGGAACGTATATCCTGGTTACCACGGTGAGGGTAGGAACTGAGATCCTGGTTACCATGGTGAGGGTTGGAACGTAGATCCTGGTTACCATGGTGAGGGTAGGAACGTAGATCCTGGTTACCATGGTGAGGGTAGGAATGTAGATCCTGGTTACCATGGTGACGGTAGGAAGTAGATCCTGGTTACCATGGTGAGGGTAGGAATGTAGATCCTGGTTACCATGGTGAGGGTAGGAATGTAGATCCTGGTTACCATGGTGAGGGTAGGAACGTAGATCCTGGTTGTGTTTCTTGGCCCTCATGATGCTAATCCTTTTACCGTGCACGTGGCCAACATGACGCACACACACATCTAATCAATTATAATTGAGTGTGTGTTTCCTGCCCAGTAACACCGACCTATTACCATGCTCGCCAGCACACATACACACACACACACACACACACACACACACACACACACACACACACACACACTGTAGCAGATGTTACTTATAAATGACGTCAGTGTGTGTCACACACACTCCACCTCGGGGCTGAAAAAAGACGGAGGATATTTAAAGCTTAACAACTGACTGTGTGATGAGAAGGTGTCACACACACACACACACACACACACACACACACACACACACACACACTCACACCAAAAAAATTACACCATGTATGTGTGTATGTGAGAGTGTATGTGTGTGTATGTGTGTGCGCGTGAGTGTGTGTATGTGTGTGTGTGTGTGTGTGTTTCACAATTTGCTAAATTAAATTAAAAACAGTTAAAGTGTGTAAAAATGTCTCCAAAAAACCTCCTTTTCTAGTGTTTTTTCATCACATTTGAACATTTTCGTCCCTGATGGAGTCGAGGAGGGGTCTGAGTCTATCCCGGCTGACTTCAGGTGAGGAAGGGTACACCCTGAACAGGTCACCAGTCTGTTGTGGAGCCACACACACACACACACACACTTAGACGTGCTCAGCCATGAGGTGTACACACATTCATTTGGCCATCCTGTCACCGGTTTGATCCCGCTTCCAGAGTTCATGCCAAGGTGTCCCTGATCAAGACACTTTGACAGGACGATTCGTTGCCTCGGATCCGCCCCTTTACGGGACCATTCATCGCTCCGGATGAACCGGAGGATGCAGCCGGGGTGAGAGAAGCCTGGGCTTCCTGTCTGAGGGTATTACCCCCCGGTGACCCGGCCCTGGATGAGTGGAAGACAACGGAACGGAACAAAGTATTAGATTTCATTTAAAGAGTTTCTTAAAGAAACACAGACGTCTGTAAATCCTCTAAACTAGAATCCCTGAGTCAGAGTGATCCAGATCCTACCGATCCGATTTCCTTCATCAGCACTTTGAAAACTTTACACTCAGTTCATTTCAGTCGGAAACAAGCAATTAAACAGAAACAAGGAGACATTTTCAGCTTTTTCTCCTTCAGTCGATAAAACGCTGTGAGAAAGAAACGCTTACGTGGAGATAAAGGATTCCTGATCGAGTGGAGCATCGGACAAGTCAGGAACAAGTCAGGAACGGACGCGTACGAGGGCTCTTATTTAGAAAAGCTCCAAGCGGGCATGATGCCAAGTGTGAGGAGGCCAGGTGGAGAACCAAATCAGAGACAATGGTCCTCACCTAGAAAAGGGTGGAGTGCCACCTCTCCATGGTAACCAGGATCTACGTTCCTATCCTCACCATGGTAACCAGATCTACGTTCCCACCCTCACCATGGTAACCAGATCTACGTTCCTATCCTCACCATGGTAACCAGGATTTAAGTTCCTACCCTCACCATGGTAACCAGGATCTACGTTCCTATCCTCACCATGGTAACCAGGATTTAAGTTCCTACCCTCACCATGGTAACCAGGATCTACCTTCCTATCCTCACCATGGTAACCAGGATCTACGTTCCTACCCTCACCATGGTAACCAGGATCTACGTTCCTACCCTCACCATGGTAACCAGGATCTAGTTCCTACCCTCACCATGGTAACCAGGATCTACGTTCCTACCCTCACCATGGTAACCAGGATCTACGTTCCTACCCTCACCATGGTAACCAGGATCTACGTTCCTACTCTCACCATGGTAACCAGGATCTACGTTCCTACCCTCACCATGGTAACCAGGATCTACGTTCCTACCCTCACCATGGTAACCAGGATCTACGTTCCTACCCTCACCATGGTAACCAGGATCTACGTTCCTACCCTCACCATGGTAACCAGGATCTATGTTCATACCCTCACCATGGTAACCAGGATCTACGTTCCTACCCTCACCATGGTAACCAGGATCTACTTTCCTACCCTCACCATGGTAACCAGGATCTACGTTCCTACCCTCACCATGGTAACCAGGATCTACGTTCCTACCATCACCTGGGTAACCAGGATCTACCAGGCTCACATCATCTACCAGTCTGTGTGATTCTGTGTGAGAGTTTGAACCCCGTAGTGCCCGTCTGCTGCAGCTGGCAGCTTTAGAGCGAACCATCAAAGTCTGTGTTAAACCTTTGAACCATGAACGAAGAACCAGGAGAGATGCCAACCGAAAGATCAATCACATTTATCACCTGGACTGGCACTCCGTGGTAACGCCAGGCACACCACCGGCACTCTTTGGTCTGAACATTTAACGGGCGGGCATCATCTGTCTTATTGTCGCCATGGCGATTCAGAACCATAACGAGCTGGGTAAGAATGAGGATTTTCAGGAGTAGATTCAAGCTGTGGCATCACAGCAAGAAGGTCAGGGCTCGAGTCCCGGAGTGGAGGGGTGGCCTATGTGTCATGGTCGTCAATTCCTTCCTCTGAATCCTGCCCTAATTCTACCCACCTGGTCCTGATCGTCTCTTCCTGATGTCACCAGGTGTGTCAGCATGGCGGGGATGAGAGGTACGAGCTCAGCAGTGTGTGTATATGTGTGTGTGTGTGTATTAGTGTATGTATCTATGTGTGCCTGTGTGTATCTGTGTGTGTATATCCATATGTGTGTGGGTGTGTATATCTTTGTGTGTGTGTTTATCTGTGTGTGTGTATATGTGTGTGTGTGTATATCTATGTACGTGTGTGTACAGTATATGTGTGTGTATAACTGTGTGTATGGGTGTGTGTGTGTATATGTGTGTGTGTATAACTGTGTGTATGGGTGGGTGTGTGTGTGTGTGTGTGTGTGTGTATAAGTGTGTGTGTTTGTGTGTGTGTATGTGTTAAATGTGTGTGTCTGTGTGTGTATATATTTGTGTTCTGTGTGTGTGTATGAATGTCTGTGTGTGTGTGTATATATGTGTGTGTGTATATGTGTGTATAAGTGTGTGTGTATGGGTGTGTGTGTATAAGTGTGTGTGTATGGGTGTGTGTGTATATATCTATGTGTGTGTGTATATCTATGTACGTGTGTATGTGTGTGTGTTCCGTGTCCCTCCCGTCTTAATGGACTCCATCATGCTGAAACTGAATCTCCTCCTCCTCCATTTACTGCAGTAAATATCCCATAATGAACTTATCACCATGGAGACGAGCAGAGATGGACCCTCTCTGGACGCTGAGTGGTCCCGCTCAGATGCCCTCCGAGTCAAACTGAAGGTCAGGGTTTCACCAGATGTTCCTACCATGAGGAGCCAGATGTAAACCAAGTGACGAAGATCTGTGAAGGATTTTATTTTACAGTTTATTGTTGGAGAAAATCTGCTAGGCGGCCGGGATCGGAATCAGACTGTGGGCATCGCCATGAAGAGGGTGGAATGCCCCCTGCAGGTCAGAAACTGAGTACCTCACCATGGTAACCAGGATCTACGTTCCTACCCTCACCATGGTAACCAGGATCTACGTTCCTACCCTCACCATGGTAACCAGGATCTACGTTCCTACCCTCACCGTGGTAACCAGGATCTACGATCCTACCCTCACCATGGTAACCAGGATCTATGTTCCTACCCTCACCATGGTAACCAGGATCTATGTTCCTACCCTCACCATGGTAACCAGGATCTATGATCCTACCCTCACCATGGTAACCAGGATCTGTTGGCCACACACTCACACACACACACACGCACACTCACACACTCACACACACACACACACACACACACACACACACACACACACACACACACACACACACACACACACACACACACACAGACACACACACACTCTGTCTCTCACACAGACACACACACACACACACACACACACAGACACACACACACACACACACACACACACTCTGTCTCTCACACAGACACACACTCACACACTCACACACACACACACACACACAGACACACACACACTCTGTCTCTCACACAGACACACACACACACACAGACACACACACACACACACACACACACACACACACACACACACACCCTCTTTACTAGGAGCATTTCAGAAGTCCAGTTTTCATCCATCTTTTTGACGATCGTTTTTTTTTAAGAAGCACTCAGAAATAAACGAGCCAATCAGAAACTAAAGATTTTAGAAGATAAACGTGTTGTCGGTGACCTCGAAGAATAAAACACGGTAAACACTCACAGAGTGGAACATAAAGAGCTGGTGGAGACGCTGGCAAAGATGGTGGAGGGCATTTAATTTACTTTTAGAAGCTTTCATGGCTGTTCTGACCTTCAACAGCCGGAGGTCAAAAAGACTGCAGGTGGAAAAAAAAAAAAACTTTATGGTGTGAAAATAATTCATTCAAAAACTCAGCTTTTCTGAGACCTGGCCCAGGATAGGTGGAAGAACACAGAACAGAGCTCTGGATCTACTTTTCTACCCTCACCATGGTAACCAGGATCTACGTTCCTACCCTCACCATGGTAACCAGGATCTACGTTCCTACCCTCACCATGGTAACCAGGATCTATGATCCTACCCTCACCATGGTAACCAGGATCTACGTTCCTACCCTCACCATGGTAACCAGGATCTACGTTCCTACCCTCACCATGGTAACCAGGATCTACGTTCCTACCCTCACCATGGTAACCAGGATCTACGTTCATACCCTCACCATGGTAACCAGGGTCTACGTTCCTACCCTCACCATGGTAACCAGGATCTACGTTCCTACCCTCACCATGGTAACCAGGATCTACGTTCCTATCCTCACCATGGTAACCAGGAGCTACGTTCCTACCCTCACCATGGTAACCAGGATCTACGTACCTATCCTCACCATGGTAACCAGGATCTACGTTCCTATCCTCACCATGGTAACCAGGATCTACGTTCCTACCCTCACCATGGTAACCAGGATCTATGTTCCTACCCTCACCATGGTAACCAGGATCTACGTTCCTACCCTCACCATGGTAACCAGGATCTATGTTCCTACCCTCACCATGGTAACCAGGATCTACGTTCCTATCCTCACCATGGTAACCAGGAGCTACGTTCCTATCCTCACCATGGTAACAGGATCTACGTTCCTACCAGCCGTTATATTCCCTCCTGTACCCATGTTCATTTTGTATTCTGGGTGGCAGCAGCTCGATCAATGGGGGTCAAGGTCCTCCATGTTTAACCACTCAGGTATTGATCAGTTGAACATAAACGTGAACATGTAATCCAATCCACTCCGTCCTGACCAACATGTTTAATGTGATTTCATCCAGTGATCTCCAGGCTGTCCGTGTCCTTCATGCATGTAACGTGTCATGATGATGGTGGACGTGGAGAAGTAGGACGCAGACCCAAAGACAGTTTTAACCAGTTTATTCAAGGAAGTGGAGAACCAGACATATGTCAGTAAGATGAGGAACCAGAGGGCTGGAGCTCGGCTGGACGTCGAGGGGACCAGAGGGATACCTCGGCTGGACATCGAGGGGACCAGAGGGCTGGAGCTCGGCTGGACGTCGAGGGGACCAGAGGGCTGGAGCTCGGCTGGACGTCGAGGGGACCAGAGGGCTGGAGCTCGGCTGGACGTCGAGGGGACCAGAGGGATACCTCGGCTGGACATCGAGGGGACCAGAGGGCTGGAGCTCGGCTGGACGTCGAGGGGACCAGAGGGATACCTTGGCTGGACGTCGAGGGGACCAGGGGGCTGGAGCTCGGCTGAACGTCAAGGGGACAAGAAGGTGTGAGCCCAGCAGGAAGGTAGGGTACACCAGGAGGAAGGTGAGGAACCAGGATAACAGGGTGCACCCTCATGGCTGCATGGAGGCTGCACAGCAGGCCAGTGGAGCGGGGTGCAGCGGGGGAACAATCCAATCAAGAAGTGAGGGACACCAGGCCTTAACTAATCCGGGGGGAAACAAGGCACACCTTGGGATTGGGACCAGGTGTGTCCTATTAGGGCTGAGGACAGGAGTGATCCAGATGAGAGGAGCATCAGGACATAAAGACCCTCTGGATCTTCGTTGCCGTGGTACCCCACATTCCGCCCAGAGCAGAACCAACTGTCATGGTAACGAATCTTACTCTAAACTTTTTCTCAGAGATTGAAACAGTTTTCCCCCCGTGCCGCTTCACCGTGCCCTCCGTCCCGGGCTCCTTCCGTCGCCCTAGGGGGTCTCCGGCTGCCCTGACAGTCTGATTTGGTTCCTTAGAGACGGGACGTCAGACATGGATCCATCATGACCTCATTCCTGTCCGTAGGTCTACGGTCC
>LR738549.1:30540000-30542500 GCA_902685375.1 Neostethus bicornis | reverse complement strand
TCACCACGCTGTCTCTAGACCAATCAGCATGGCCGCTCTCACCACACTCTCTCTAGACGAATCAGCATGGCCGGTCTCACCACACTGTCTCTAGACCAATCAGCATGGCCGGTCTCACCACACTGTCTCTAGACCAATCAGCATGGCCGCTCTCACCACACTGTCTCTGGACCAATCAGCATTCGGTCACCAGTCGTGTTCGTTTTTAATAAACAGAAACAAACAGAATAAAACCGGAAGTGTTGGTTGTTCCTGAGCCTCCTCTTTAATTTGATTTGCGGGCAGTGCGCGTGCGTCCAGCCTGTGTCCAAATTAAAAAGTTCCACCTCATTAGCAGCTGAAGGTTGCTGGGCTGTTAATGAGGAGCCCAATTAGTCTGACGCAGTGAGAACACACACATCAACACTGATCAAATTTAATCTGAAAATAAAACAAATAAAATCCACAATAAAAAAATCTGTTTAATTTGTTTGTTGATTAATTTGTTTAATTTTGATAGTAAAAAACATTTAAAAATTAACGTAATTCTTTCTTTTATTTTTCTATTTTCTGGATTTTTGTGAAACAATGAAGCGTCCGAAAAAAAGAGTTTTTAAGGTTATTTAACAATAAAATTCGGCTGAAATTTCGTTCCGTCTTCTTCCGTTTATCCGTGGTCGGGTCGCCGGGGCAACTGCCTGAGACGGAAGCCCAGGTTTCTCTCACCCCGACTGCATCCTCCATCTCACCCAGGAGGATCCTGAAGTGTTCCCTGTCCAGCTGTGAGACATAGTCTCTCCAGCAGGTCCAGGGTCTGCCTCTAGGTCTCCTCCCGGTGGGACGGAACACCTCATCAGCAAGGTGCTTGGGGGGGGCATCCTGACCAGATGCCTGAACCCCCCCATCTGGCTTCTCTCGACCTGGAGGAGGAGCAGTCGACCCAGAGCTGCTTACAGATGGCAGAGCTCCTCACCCGAACTCTAAATGAGAGCCCAGCCACCCTATGGAGAAAGGTCATTTCGGCCGCTTGTATCCGCAAACTCATTCTTGAGGTCCTGGTTACCATGGTGAGGGTAGGAACATAGATCCTGGTTACCATGGTGAGGGTAGGAATGTAGATCCTGGTTACCATGATGAGGGTAGGAATGTAGAACCTGGTTACCATGGTGAGGGTAGAAACGTAGATCCTGGTTACCATGGTGAGGGTAGAAACGTAGATCCTGGTTACCATGGTGAGGGTGGGAACATAGATCCTGGTTACCATGGTGAGGGTAGGAACGTAGATCCTGGTTACCATGATGAGGGTAGGAATGTAGATCCTGGTTACCATGGAGAGGGTAGAAACGTAGATCCTGGTTACCATGGTGAGGGTAGAAACGTAGATCCTGGTTACCATGGTGAGGGTAGGAACGTAGATCCTGGTCACCATGGTGAGGGTAGGAACGTAGATCCTGGTTACCATGGTGAGGGTAGGAACGTAGATCCTGGTTACCATGGTGAGGGTAGGAACGTAGATCCTGGTCACCATGGTGAGGGTAGGAACGTAGATCCTGGTCACCATGGTGAGGGTAGGAATGTAGATCCTGGTCACCATGGTGAGGGTAGAGAATGTAGATCCTGGTCACCATGGTGAGAGTAGGAACGTAGATCCTGGTCACCATGGTGAGGGTAGAGAATGTAGATCCTGGTTACCATGGTGATGGCAAGAATGTAGATTAACTAAATTCAAATCAAATCGAAAAAAAATTAGATGTGTGAAAATTATGGGATGTTTTGCAGAGACGTTGCTTGGCAACCGTTGCTTATAAACTGAAGAATTCTTCTTGAAAAAAGTGGTTATTTTACTTTGAAAAGCTTTTTACTCCCACTGCTTTTCAATAATCTGCTCTGTGTGTGTGTGTGTGTGTTTGTGTGTGTGTGTGTGGGCGGGTGGATGTGTGTGTGTGTGTGTGTGTGGGCGGGTGGATGTGTGTGTGTGTGTGTGTGGGCGGGTGGATGTGTGTGTGTGTGTGTGTGTGTATGACGATGGGGGGCGTCGTAAATTCCCTCCCTGCGGGTAAATTTAATCTGCTTTTTTAAATGAAAACAATTACTTTGCGAGGCCGTCGAATTAATTACACTGAATTAATGTTAATTAATTCCATGGTTTTTAATGAAATTCCACATAAAATCTGAGAAATCGTTTCATCTTCATGCTGCGACATTCTTATATTTAATTATTCTTAACGATAAAAAACCTCTGTGTTTAAATTAACACATTTAATTAAACGTGTTTGGCTTTTAGTGTCGGGTTCTGGTGACTGGTGAGAGCGGCCATGCTGATTGGTCTAGAGACAGTGTGGTGAGAGCGGCCATGCTGATTGGTCTAGAGACAGTGTGGTGAGAGCGGCCATGCTGATTGGTCTAGAGACAGTGTGGTGAGAGCAGCCATGCTGATTGGTCTAGAGACAGTGTGGTGAGAGCGGCCATGCTGCTTGGTCTTGAGACAGTGTGGTGAGAGCGGCCATGCTGATTGGTCTAG
>LR738549.1:30505000-30532500 GCA_902685375.1 Neostethus bicornis | reverse complement strand
ATGGTAACCAGGATCTACGTTCCTACCCTCGCCATGGTAACCAGGATCTACGTTCCTACCTTCACCATTGTAACCAGGATCTACGTTCATACCCTCATCATGGTAACCAGGATCTACGTTCCTACCCTCGCCATGGTAACCAGGATCTATGTTCTTACCCTCACCATGGTAACCAGGATCTACGTTCCTACCTTCACCATGGTAACCAGGATCTACGTTCCTACCCTCGCCATGGTAACCAGGATCTACGTTCCTATCCTCACCATGGTAACCAGGATCTACGTTCCTACCCTCACCATGGTAACCAGGATCTACATTCCTACCCTCACCATGGTAACCAGGATCTACGTTCCTACCCTCACCATGGTAACCAGGATCTACGTTCCTACCCTCACCATGGTAACCAGGATCTACGTTCCTACCCTCACCATGGTAACCAGGATCTACGTTCCTACCTTCACCATGGTAACCAGGATCTATGTTCCTACCCTCACCATGGTAACCAGGATCTAAGTTCCTACCCTCACCATGGTAACCAGAATCTACGTTCCTACCCTCACCATGGTGACCAGGATCTACGTTCATACCCTCACCATGGTAACCAGGTTCTACGTTCATACCCTCACCATGGTAACCAGGTTCTACGTTCCTACCCTCACCCTGGTAACCAGGATCTACGTTCATACCCTCACCATGGTAACCAGGATCTAAGTTCCTACCCTCACCATGGTAACCAGAATCTACGTTCATACCCTCACCATGGTAACCAGAATCTACGTTCATACCCTCATCATGGTAACCAGGATCTACGTTCCTACCCTCACCATGGTAACCAGGATCTACGTTCCTACCCTCACCATGGTAACCAGGTTCTACGTTCATACCCTCACCACGGTAACCGGGATCTACATTCATACCCTCACCATGGTAACCAGGATCTACGTTCATACCCTCACCATGGTAACCAGGTTCTACGTTCATACCCTCACCACGGTAACCGGGATCTACATTCATACCCTCACCCTGGTAACCAGGATCTACGTTCATACCCTCACCCTGGTAACCAGGATCTACATTCCTACCCTCGCCATGGTAACCAGGATCTACGTTCATACCCTCATCATGGTAACCAGGATCTACATTCCTACCCTCGCCATGGTAACCAGGATCTATGTTCTTACCCTCACCATGGTAACCAGGATCTACGTTCCTACCCTCGCCATGGTAACCAGGATCTATGTTCCTACCCTCACCATGGTAACCAGGATCTACGTTCCTACCCTCACCATGATAACCAGGATCTATGTTCCTACCCTCACCATGGTAACCAGGATCTACGTTCCTACCCTCACCATGGTAACCAGGATCTACGTTCCTACCCTCACCATGGTAACCAGGATCTATGTTCCTACCCTCACCATGGTAACCATGATCTACGTTCCTACTCTCACCATGGTAACCAGGATCTACGTTCCTACCCTCGCCATGGTAACCAGGATCTACGTTCCTACTCTCACCATGGTAACCAGGATATACATTCCTACCCTCACCATGGTAACCAGGATCTACGTTCCTACTCTCACCATGGTAACCATGATCTACGTTCCTACTCTCACCATGCTAACCAGAATCTACGTTCATACCCTCACCATGGTAACCATGATCTACGTTCCTACTCTCACCATGCTAACCAGAATCTACGTTCATACCCTCGCCATGGTAACCAGGATCTACGTTCCTACTCTCACCATGGTAACCAGAATCTACGTTCATACCCTCATCATGGTAACCAGGATCTACATTCCTACCCTCGCCATGGTAACCAGAATCTACGTTCATACCCTCATCATGGTAACCAGGATCTACGTTCCTACCCTCACCATGGTAACCAGGATCTACGTTCCTACCTTCACCATGGTAACCAGAATCTACGTTCATACCCTCATCATGGTAACCAGGATCTACGTTCCTACCCTCACCATGGTAACCAGGATCTACGTTCCTACCTTCACCATGGTAACCAGGATCTACGTTCCTACCCTCACCATGGTAACCAGGATCTACGTTCCTACCTTCACCATGGTAACCAGGATCTACGTTCCTACCCTCGCCATGGTAACCAGGATCTACGTTCCTACCCTCACCATGGTAACCAGGATCTACGTTCCTACCCTCACCATGGTAACCAGGATCTACGTTCCTACCCTCACCATGGTAACCAGGATCTACGTTCCTACCCTCACCATGGTAACCAGGATCTACATTCATACCCTCACCATGGTAACCAGGATCTACGTTCCTACCCTCACCATGGTAACCAGGATCTACGTTCATACCCTCACCCTGGTAACCAGGATCTAGGTTCATACCCTCACCATGGTAACCAGGATCTACGTTCCTACCCTCACCATGGTAACCAGGATCTACGTTCCTACCCTCACCATGGTAACCAGGATCTACGTTCATACCCTCACCCTGGTAACCAGGATCTACGTTCATACCCTCACCATGGTAACCAGGATCTACATTCATACCCTCACCATGGTAACCAGGATCTACGTTCCTACCCTCACCATGGTAACCAGGATCTACGTTCCTACCCTCACCATGGTAACCAGGATTTACGTTCATACCCTCACCATGGTAACCAGAATCTATGTTCTTACCCTCATCATGGTAACCAGGATCTACGTTCCTACCCTCACCATGGTAACCAGGATCTACGTTCCTACCCTCACCATGGTAACCAGGATCTACGTTCCTACCCTCACCATGGTAACCAGGATTTACGTTCATACCCTCACCATGGTAACCAGAATCTACGTTCATACCCTCACCATGGTAACCAGGATCTACGTTCATACCCTCACCATGGTAACCAGGATCTACGTTCATACCCTCATCATGGTAACCAGGATCTACATTCCTACCCTCACCATGGTAACCAGGATCTACGTTCCTACCTTCACCATGGTAACCAGGATCTACGTTCCTACCCTCGCCATGGTAACCAGGATCTACGTTCCTACCCTCGCCATGGTAACCAGGATCTACGTTCCTACTCTCACCATGGTAACCAGGATCTACGTTCCTACCCTCACCATGGTAACCATGATCTACATTCCTACCCTCACCATGGTAACCAGGATCTACGTTCCTACCCTCGCCATGGTAACCAGGATCTACGTTCCTACCCTCACCATGGTAACCAGGATCTACATTCCTACCCTCACCATGGTAACCAGGATCTACGTTCCTACCTTCACCATGGTAACCAGGATCTACGTTCCTACTCTCACCATGGTAACCAGGATCTACGTTCCTACCCTCACCATGGTAACCATGATCTACATTCCTACCCTCACCATGTTAACCAGGATCTACGTTCCTACCTTCACCATGGTAACCAGGATCTACGTTCCTACCCTCGCCATGGTAACCAGGATCTACGTTCCTACCCTCACCATGGTAACCAGGATCTACGTTCCTACCCTCACCATGATAACCATGATCTACATTCCTACCCTCACCATGGTAACCAGGATCTACGTTCCTACCTTCACCATGGTAACCAGAATATACGTTCTTTCCCTCACCATGGTAACCAGGATCTACGTTCCTACCCTCACCATGGTAACCAGGATCTACGTTCCTACCCTCACCATAGTAACCAGGATCTACGTTCATACCCTCACCATGGTAACCAGGATCTACGTTCCTACCCTCACCATGGTAACCAGGATCTACGTTCCTACCCTCACCATGGTAACCAGGATCTACGTTCCTACCCTCGCCATGGTAACCAGGATCTACGTTCCTACTCTCACCATGGTAACCAGGATATACATTCCTACCCTCACCATGGTAACCAGGATCTACGTTCCTACCCTCACCATGGTAACCAGGATCTATGTTCCTACCCTCACCATGGTAACCATGATCTACGTTCCTACTCTCACCATGGTAACCAGGATCTACGTTCCTACCCTCGCCATGGTAACCAGGATCTACGTTCCTACTCTCACCATGGTAACCAGGATATACATTCCTACCCTCACCATGGTAACCAGGATCTACGTTCCTACTCTCACCATGGTAACCAGGATCTACGTTCCTACCCTCACCATGGTAACCATGATCTACGTTCCTACTCTCACCATGCTAACCAGAATCTACGTTCATACCCTCGCCATGGTAACCAGGATCTACGTTCCTACTCTCACCATGGTAACCAGAATCTACGTTCATACCCTCATCATGGTAACCAGGATCTACATTCCTACCCTCGCCATGGTAACCAGGATCTACGTTCCTACCCTCACCATGGTAACCAGGATCTACGTTCCTACCTTCACCATGGTAACCAGGATCTACGTTCCTACCCTCGCCATGGTAACCAGGATCTACGTTCCTACCCTCACCATGGTAACCAGGATCTACGTTCCTACCCTCACCATGGTAACCAGGATCTACGTTCCTACCCTCACCATGGTAACCAGGATCTACGTTCCTACCCTCACCATGGTAACCAGGATCTACGTTCATACCCTCACCCTGGTAACCAGGATCTACGTTCATACCCTCACCCTGGTAACCAGGATCTAGGTTCATACCCTCACCCTGGTAACCAGGATCTACGTTCATACCCTCACCATGGTAACCAGGATCTACATTCATACCCTCACCATGGTAACCAGGATCTACGTTCCTACCCTCACCATGGTAACCAGGATCTACGTTCATACCCTCACCCTGGTAACCAGGATCTAGGTTCATACCCTCACCATGGTAACCAGGATCTACGTTCCTACCCTCACCATGGTAACCAGGATCTACGTTCCTACCCTCACCATGGTAACCAGGATCTACGTTCATACCCTCACCCTGGTAACCAGGATCTACGTTCATACCCTCACCATGGTAACCAGGATCTACATTCATACCCTCACCATGGTAACCAGGATCTACGTTCCTACCCTCACCATGGTAACCAGGATCTACGTTCCTACCCTCACCATGGTAACCAGAATCTATTTTCTTACCCTCATCATGGTAACCAGGATCTACGTTCCTACCCTCACCATGGTAACCAGGATCTACGTTCCTACCCTCACCATGGTAACCAGGATCTACGTTCCTACCCTCACCATGGTAACCAGGATCTACGTTCCTACCCTCACCATGGTAACCAGAATCTACGTTCATACCCTCACCATGGTAACCAGGATTTACGTTCATACCCTCACCATGGTAACCAGAATCTACGTTCATACCCTCACCATGGTAACCAGGATCTACGTTCATACCCTCACCATGGTAACCAGGATCTACGTTCATACCCTCATCATGGTAACCAGGATCTACATTCCTACCCTCACCATGGTAACCAGGATCTACGTTCCTACCTTCACCATGGTAACCAGGATCTACGTTCCTACCCTCGCCATGGTAACCAGGATCTACGTTCCTACTCTCACCATGGTAACCAGGATCTACGTTCCTACCCTCACCATGGTAACCATGATCTACATTCCTACCCTCACCATGGTAACCAGGATCTACGTTCCTACCCTCACCATGGTAACCATGATCTACATTCCTACCCTCACCATGTTAACCAGGATCTACGTTCCTACCTTCACCATGGTAACCAGGATCTACGTTCCTACCCTCGCCATGGTAACCAGGATCTACGTTCCTACCCTCACCATGGTAACCAGGATCTACATTCCTACCCTCACCATGGTAACCAGGATCTACGTTCCTACCTTCACCATGGTAACCAGGATCTACGTTCCTACTCTCACCATGGTAACCAGGATCTACGTTCCTACCCTCACCATGGTAACCATGATCTACATTCCTACCCTCACCATGTTAACCAGGATCTACGTTCCTACCTTCACCATGGTAACCAGGATCTACGTTCCTACCCTCGCCATGGTAACCAGGATCTACGTTCCTACCCTCACCATGGTAACCAGGATCTACGTTCCTACCCTCACCATGGTAACCAGGATCTACGTTCCTACCCTCACCATGGTAACCAGGATCTACGTTCCTACCCTCACCATGATAACCATGATCTACATTCCTACCCTCACCATGGTAACCAGGATCTACGTTCCTACCTTCACCATGGTAACCAGAATATACGTTCTTTCCCTCACCATGGTAACCAGGATCTACGTTCCTACCCTCACCATGGTAACCAGGATCTACGTTCCTACCCTCACCATAGTAACCAGGATCTACGTTCATACCCTCACCATGGTAACCAGGATCTACGTTCCTACCCTCACCATGGTAACCAGGATCTACGTTCCTACCCTCACCATGGTAACCAGGATCTACGTTCCTACCCTCACCATGGTAACCAGGATCTACGTTCCTACCCTCACCATGGTAACCAGGATCTACGTTCCTACCCTCACCATGGTAACCAGGATCTACGTTCCTACCCTCACCATGATAACCATGATCTACATTCCTACCCTCACCATGGTAACCAGGATCTACGTTCCTACCTTCACCATGGTAACTAGGATCTACGTTCCTACTCTCACCATGGTAACCAGGATCTACGTTCCTACCTTCACCATGGTAACCAGGATCTACGTTCCTACCCTCACTATGGTAACCAGGATCTACGTTCCTACTCTCACCATGGTACCCAGGCTCTACGTTCCTACCCTCGCCATGGTAACCAGGATCTACGTTCCTACTCTCACCATGGTAACCAGGATCTACGTTCCTACCCTCACCATGGTAACCATGATCTACATTCCTACCCTCACCATGGTAACCAGGATCTACGTTCCTACCCTCACCATGGTAACCAGGATCTACGTTCCTACCCTCACCATGGTAACCAGGATCTACGTTCCTACCCTCACCATGATAACCATGATCTACATTCCTACCCTCACCATGATAACCATGATCTACATTCCTACCCTCACCATGGTAACCAGGATCTACGTTCCTACCTTCACCATGGTAACCAGAATATACGTTCTTTCCCTCACCATGGTAACCAGGATCTACGTTCCTACCCTCACCATGGTAACCAGGATCTACGTTCCTACCCTCACCATGGTAACCAGGATCTACGTTCATACCCTCACCATGGTAACCAGGATCTACGTTCCTACCCTCACCATGGTAACCAGGATCTACGTTCCTACCCTCACCATGGTAACCAGGCTTTACGTTCATACGCTCACCCCTGTAACCAGGATCTACGTTCATACCCTCACCATGGTAACCAGGATCTATGTTCCTACCCTCACCATGGTAACCAGGATCTACGTTCATACCCTCATCATGGTAACCAGGATCTACGTTCCTACCCTCACCATGGTAACCAGGATCTACGTTCCTACCCTCGCCATGGTAACCAGGATCTACGTTCCTACCCTCACCATGGTAACCAGGATCTACGTTCCTACCTTCACCATGGTAACCAGGATCTACGTTCCTACCCTCGCCATGGTAACCAGGATCTACGTTCCTACCCTCACCATGGTAACCAGGATCTACGTTCCTACCTTCACCATGGTAACCAGGATCTACGTTCCTACCCTCACCATGGTAACCAGGATCTACGTTCCTACCTTCACCATGGTAACCAGGATCTACGTTCCTACCCTCGCCATGGTAACCAGGATCTACGTTCCTACCCTCACCATGGTAACCAGGATCTACGTTCTTACCCTCACCATGGTAACCAGGATCTACGTTCCTACCCTCACCATGATAACCAGGATCTACGTTCCTACCTTCGCCATGGTAACCAGGATCTACGTTCCTACTCTCACCATGGTAACCAGGATCTACATTCCTACTCTCACCATGGTAACCAGGATCTACGTTCCTACCCTCACCATGGTAACCAGGATCTACGTTCCTACCCTCATACCCTCTGATAAATGTCACCACTTGCCTGTTGTAAATCGGACCGTTCTGATTCGGATTAGATTTCGGTTGTAAAATTGACGATCTGTCGTAAAAAGCCAGAAATGTGAGTCGTGATACGGATGCCCGTGCTGTGCTTGAATTCCTCAATTTTCCCCAAATCGACAGGGATGATTATTTTTTATGTGAGCAGGGCTTCAGTCCATCTCGGTTCAGTCCCCGTCGTTCTAATTCAAGGTTCTTATTCTACACGAGTAACGACTCCACGTCTCCTGAATCCTTAAACTCTAGTTCACATGACGACGGGCAGAGTCTTCCTGATGCCAGGATTCTCTCCATCCTGACAGAAAGAAAAGGAGACAGCCTTTCTTCTCCTCGTTTGACCCTTCCTTCACCCCCCATCTTTCAGCAGACATGTCTGGCATGCGCTAACACACTTTGGGCAGTGTGTGTGTGGGGTGAGGATGTGCCAGGAGGTGGTTTCCTCACAGCAGCCTGACCCAGACTGACACAGGAAGTGGAAACTTCTTCCTGCCCTCAAGTGGCATTCCCTACCAGATCCTCTCACTCATCTCAAGTTGTCATGAGGTGGTGAACGTGGAGATGTACGACCCAGGTGAAGAGGAGTTAATCAGGAGTGAGGGGAGAGGGAAAGGCCAACAAGCTGTGCCGGACCAGGCAGAGGAGCCATCAAAGGAGGAAACACGAGGCTGTAAACATGAGGGTACATACTGGCACTAGAAAGCACCATGTAGGTACCGTTCATTTAAAACCGAGCCGCCCCCTCGGCGCTCTCCTGGGACTTCTTCCTCTTTGTCTCTTCATCGTCTCCTTCCTGAAATAAAGATGAACGTGTCGCTTTGATCAACGTTGTTACAGATGAATCATTTAACAGTGTTAGTCTAACATCTGATTCCAGGTCAGTGCGTCCGTACCTCCTCCCCAATATCCCACCAGCAGATGATGCTCATCCGAAATGACTCCTGTAACGCAGGATAACCTCCCACCCCTGATAAGACCTCCTAGAATCTATTGGTATTAAATAGGTCTATGATTCTCTTCTGTTTGGTCTCCCCACAAAAAAAACTCCATGAACTTCAACTGGTTCAGATTTCAGCTGCCTGTATCGTTACACACATTAACCACATCACACCCGTCCTGGCTCCCCCCCGCCACCCCATACCACATTCAAAGCAAAGCAAAGCATTACTCTCTATCCTGCTCTATGGCTCGAAGACGGAGACCATGGTCAGGGTAGGAACGTAGATCCTGGTTACCATGGTGAGGGTAGGAACGTAGATCCTGGTTACCATGGTGAGGGTAGGAACATAGATCCTGGTTACCATGGTGAGGGTAAGAACGTAGATCCTGGTTACCATGGTGAGGGTAGGAACACAGATCCTGGTTACCATGGTGAGGGTATGAACGTAGATCCTGGTTACCATGGTGAGGGTATGAACGTACATCCTGGTTACCAGGGTGAGGGTATGAACGTAGATCCTGGTTACCATGGTGAGGGTAGGAACTTAGATCCTGGTTACCATGGTGAGGGTATGAACGTAGATCCTGGTTACCATGGTGAGGGTAGGAACGCAGATCCTAGTTACCATGGTGAGGGTAGGAACGTAGATCCTGGTTACCATGGTGAGGGTAGGAACGTAGATCCTGGTTACCATGGTGAGGGTAGGAACGTAGATCCTCGTTACCATGGTGAGGGTAGGAACGTAGATCCTGGTTACCATGGTGAGGGTAGGAACGTAGATCCTGGTTACCATGGTGAGGGTAGGAATGTAGATCCTGGTTACCATGGTGAGGGTAGGAACATAGATCCTGGTTACCATGGTGAGGGTAGGAACATAGATCCTGGTTACCATGGTGAGGGTAGGAACGTAGATCCTGGTTACCATGGTGAGGGTAGGAACATAGATCCTGGTTACCATGGTGAGGGTAGGAACGTAGATCCTGGTTACCATGGTGAGGGTAGGAACATAGATCCTGGTTACTATGGTGAGGGTAGGAACGTAGATCCTGGTTACCATGGTGAGGGTAGGAACGTAGATCCTGGTTACCATGGTGAGGGTAGGAACGTCGATCCTGGTTACCATGGTGAGGGTAGGAATGTAGATCCTGGTTACCATGGTGAGGGTAGGAACGTAGATCCTGGTTATCATGGTGAGGGTAGGAACGTAGATCCTGGTTACCATGGTGAGGGTAGGAACGTAGATCCTGGTTACCATGGTGAGGGTAGGAACGTAGATCCTGGTTACCATGGTGAGGGTAGGAACGTAGATCCTGGTTACCATGGTGAGGGTAGGAACGTAGATCCTGGTTACCATGGTGAGGGTAGGAACGTAGATCCTGGTTACCATGGTGAGGGTAGGAACGTAGATCCTGGTTATCATGGTGAGGGTAGGAACGTAGATCCTGGTTACCACGGTAACTGAAAGACCCTAACCCTTTCAGTTACCATATTATTGAAAAAAAAAATTTTAAAGATAGAAGAAAAAGTTGTTTCAATAATAAAAAACTAAAATGAGAAAAATTCTCTTGTTTTTTTCTGTAAAACAAGCCGACCTGCTTCGCTGGCTCCCCAGGCTCCGTTGGCTCCGCCTCCTCCTCCATCAACTTTAAAAGTGGATTAAAAACATGAAAGATTTTAAGTGCTCTGACATATTGAGGAGTGAATGGAGGTGAGGGCGGAGGGGGTGGAGGGTGAGGGTGTATCTAACTGTGAATTTCTCATAAAACCATGTGTAGACGTGATATTAGAACGCTTCCCACTGGAGTTCCTAACCTTTAAAACACAATACATGACTGATTATTTCTATTACAGTCCAGAACCTTTACTGACCCTCTACGGACCCTCACTGTGAGCCACCAGGCTTCTGTTTGAAGACCCGGGGAGATTTAAAGCCACGCTACTTCTTGGTTGTTTTTGTCCAAAATCGATGGATAATTAGTTTAAATGAGGAATAGATTTGATTCAGATTTCGAAATACCTTTTTTGATCCCCTACTGGAGAAGTTTATGTGTCCAGGATCTACGTTCCTACCATCACCATGGTAACCAGGATCTACGTTCCTACCATCACCATGGTAACCAGGATCTACGTTCCTACCATCACCATGGTAACAAGGATGTACGTTCCTACCTTCACCATGGTAACCAGGATCTACGTTCCTACCCTCACCATGGTAACTAGGATCTATGTTCCTACCCTCACCGTGGTAACCTGGATCTACGTTCCTACCCTCACCATGGTAACCAGGATCTACGTTCCTACCCTCACCATGGTAACCAGGATCTACGTTTCTACCCTCACCGTGGTAACCAGGATCTACGTTCCTACCCTCACCATGGTAACCAGGATCTACGTTCCTACCCTCACCATGGTAACTAGGATCTATGTTCCTACCCTCACCGTGGTAACCTGGATCTACGTTCCTACCCTCACCATGGTAACCAGGATCTACGTTTCTACCCTCACCGTGGTAACCAGGATCTACGTTTCTACCCTCACCATGGTAACCAGGATCTACGTTCCTACCCTCACCATGGTAACCAGGATCTACGTTTCTACCCTCACCATGGTAACCAGGATCTACGTTTCTACCCTCACCATGGTAACCAGGATCTACGTTCCTACCCTCACAATGGTAACCAGGATCTACGTTTCTACCCTCACCATGGTAACCAGGATCTACGTTCCTACCCTCACAATGGTAACCAGGATCTACGTTTCTACCCTCACAATGGTAACCAGGATCTACGTTTCTACCCTCACCATATTATCCAGCTGTGGGTGGTGACCGAAAGGATGAGATCACGGATATGAGTGGCCCAAATGAGCTTCCTCCACAGGGTGGTTGGGCTCTCACTCAGAGATCGGGTGAGGAGTTCTACCATCTGGGAGGAGCTCGGTGTCGAGCCGCTCCTCCTCCAGGTCAAGAGAAGACAGATGGGGTGGTTCAAGCATCTGGTTAGGATGCCCCCTGAGACCTCGCTGGTGAGGTGTTTTTGGCTTTGTCCCACCAGGAGGAGACCAAGAAGCAGACCCTGGACCTGCTGGAGAGACTATGTCTCACAGCTGGACAGGGAACACCTCAGGATCCACCTGGGTGAGATGGAGGATGCAGCCGGGATGAGAGAAGCCGGGGTTTCCCGTCTGAGGATGTTCCCCCGGCGACCCGGCCCAGGATAAACGGAAGACGACGGAACAGAACGGACACCTTGTGCACAGGATGATTTGAAGTTTTGAAGGTATGAGTTTGTGTGTGTGGCCCCACAACAGACTGGCGACGTGTTCAGGGTGTACCCTACGTCTCGACTGACCTCACCAGAGACAAGCGGTTCAAAAGACGAAATCAGACCTCAGTCACTCGGGTTTAGGTGCATTTTTTTGTCGCATTTATGCGTGTTTTTACTTATTTTTTGTTACATAACTGAACCCAAACGGTGTGTTTCGTGAGTTCACGTTATGCCCATGAATGTGTGCCCATGTCAGAGTGTGTGTGACGTCTTGTTCCAGCCGAGTAGCCGGGAAAAGTAGGTCAGGCTCCGCGGAAGACGACGTGAACTTGTCACCTTTAATCGTGTCGGAGGCGACGGAGCAGAGCGAGAGAGAGACGGACAGAAGGAAGGAAGTTCCTGAACGGTGAGTAAATTATTAAATTTATTATTAATTAAAATGTCGTCATCTGTTCGTTAAAAATAGAACTTCATCCCAACGGACACGTCGCAACACCTCGCAACTTTCAAAAGGTGACTTTTTTGACGTTTTTATCTTAAAAATAGGTGTAAAAACATTCTTTTTAAGCTTTAAAATTTGATTTGAAAATACTTCATTAACCCCGAAGGTGCTGCATGGACTCTACAGGTGAATTCAGGGAACGAGGCTACCTTGAACAAAGCCATGAATGCTAGTCACGCTGCGCCTCCGAGGCAACGGCGGCGGTCTGGGTGAGGATGTTTCCGCAAGCAGCAGTACGGGCGAGGAAGTTAACGCGAGCATCGGTCCAGGCCAAAGAGGGAGTCCGTTGGCTGCAGACCGGGATGTGGAGGTGCCCGTAGGGCCGCGCCCAAAGAAACGAACTTTATCTTTTTTAAGATAAAGCTTGTACCGTAATTTCACGGCTATGAGGCGCATATAAAAGTCTTAGATTTTCTTCAAAATGAGTGGTGCGCCTTTTCGTGCGTTGCGCCTTGTGTGTGAGAAAAGGCGGAGCTAAAAGAAAACGCGATGCCCGCGAGGCGGACCTAAAAGAAAAGGCATGAGAACGTTAAAGAGTGAAGTGTGAGCGGCGTGGGAGCGATGGATGACCGAAGGAGACCACAGTTTCACGAAGGGTGGAAGGCAGCGCCGGGCGAGTTACGCTAAAACGTGTTCCACAGGATCACACGCGCCCCCCGTGGCATGGCGCCGCCCCGCCCTCCCCGCCCCCAGGTGGGCGAGCCCCACTATTTGAGAAGCACTGGACTAACGTGTCTGCTGGTACTGTTATCCGAGCTTTCTCAAAAGCTGGTATCCTTTCTGAGGAGCCGCACAGTACAGACAGTGACTTTGACAGCGAGGAGCGAAGTGAGAGAACATTTTCCTCCCCCGACCTCCAAGGACTGACTGTCCTCCCTAGTGCTGCTTCTCCAGTGCCATGTTTTCAGGATCAACGACAAAATTTCACAAATTCCAGAAAATCATCCAACTATCTGATTTACTAGTCATGAGAAACGAATCGTCCCTCGTTATACCCTGTACACCGACCGACTGAGATGTACGATCAAGATGGAATTTGGCTCAATATTAACGTTGTCGTAAGTCCTCCAGGACCTAATACTCCTCTCCCCACTCATCAACCCAAGACACCTTCGCTCAAATTCCACCCACTGCCTCCACCAGCCCAGGACCAGGCTGACCACCATGGGGGACAGAGCCTTCCAGGCCGTTGCCCCACGACTGTGGAATGAGCTCCCGGAACTCCTCAGGGCCACAAAGTGTGGACACTTTTAAAAAAAGGTCTAAAGACATTCATTTTTAATAAGGCTTTTAATCTTTGATTTTATGATTCTTTGTTTTCAGAATGTAGATTTTAGTTTTTAAAATGTTTTTATTTATTTATTTATTTTTTTTTATTGTTTTTACCTTTCTATGTAGCGCTTTGGGATTTTCTCTGAAAGTGTAAAGCGCACTACAAATAAAATGTATTATTATTATTATTATTATTAAGTGGACCTGCTCTGAAACAGAGGATGAGGACTTTGACGGATTTGAATAAAGACTATTACCGGTAATGTGTTTGTTTAGTATCGTTACTACTTAAATAAAACACAACCAAACTCAGTTTTGCTCCCGATCTATTTTTTAATACACACATTTACATGCTTGCGTGTGTGTTGTTGTAAGGCGGTGTGTGACTGAGGCTGTGCCTTTTCGTACGGTGCGCCTAATGGTCGTGAAATTACGGTAGTTTATTTTTAAATAAATGTTAAACTAGTTTTAAGGTCTGTGCTTCTGCTTTCCTGGTGTTCCCCACCCGGTCCTGATGCTTCCATCTGACTTTTTAAAAAGAAAAAAGTATTTACTGTTTTGTCTGATCTTTCTTTGACCTTTAGTTACCTCTAATCATTCCCGGAGATTTCTTTAATCCTCGTTCCAGCTGCTTTTGGCTCTCTGGTTACCAGATGTGTTGATCTGAATGTGAATCACGGCCAGAGTTACGCAGGTCCTGAATGTTACGAACATAAGGAGTCCGTCTGAACGAGGTCCATGCCAACGATGAGCTCATGAACGCTGCAGATGTGTTTCATCGTTTAAAGAAACACGTCATTTTTTTAAGAGTTTTATTACTTCTTCTTCTTGTTTTTAATCAGATTTTTAATCATGGCTAATCACCACACGGTGACCCCACAGCAAGAAGGTCAAGGTTTGAGTCTGAGAGTGGTGGTGAGGCTGGAATCATTGGTCTTTCTGTGTGTAGTTTGTATGTTTTCTTTGTGTATGTGTGTGTTTTCTCTGGTTTCCTCCAAAAACATACATGTTAGGTTGATTGGCTGCTAGGAATGAGTGTGTGTGTGTGTGTGTGTGTGTGTGTGTGTGTGTGTGTGTGTGTGTGTGTGTGTGTGTGTGTGTGTGTGTGTGTGTGTGTGTGTGTGTGTGTGTGTGTGTGGGGCTCCAAAAAAGACTTGCAACCTGTTCAGGGTGCTCCTTCCCTCTCGCCTGAAATCAGCTGGGATAGGCTCCGACACAACCACCAACCCAATTAGGGATTGAGGGATCCCGCCCTTCCTGAGGATAGGAACATAGATCCTGGTTACCATGGTGAGGGTAGGAACATAGATCCTGGTTACCATGGTGAGGGTAGGAACATAGATCCTGGTTACCATGGTGAGGGTAGGAACGTAGATCCTGGTTACCATGGTGAGAGTAGGAACGTAGATCCTGGTTACCATGGTGAGGGTAGGAACGTAGATCCTGGTTACCATGGTGAGGGTAGGAACGTAGATCCTGGTTACCATGGTGAGGGTAGGAACATAGATCCTGGTTACCATGGTGAGGGTAGGAACATAGATCCTGGTTACCATGGTGAGGGTAGGAACGTAGATCCTGGTTACCATGGTGAGAGTAGGAACGTAGATCCTGGTTACCATGGTGAGGGTAGGAACGTAGATCCTGGTTACCATGGTGAGGGTAGGAACGTAGATCCTGGTTACCATGGTGAGAGTAGGAACGTAGATCCTGGTTACCATGGTGAGGGTAGGAACGTAGATCCTGGTTACCATGGTGAGGGTAGGAACCTAGATCCTGGTTACCATGGTGAGGGTAGGAACGTAGATCCTGGTTACCATGGTGAGGGTAGGAACGTAGATCCTGGTTACCATGGTGAGGGTAGGAACGTAGATCCTGGTTACCATGGTGAAGGTAGGAACGTAGATCCTGGTTACCATGGTGAGGGTAGAAACGTAGATCCTGGGCTTCCATCTCGTGCCAAGGTCTCCGTTACCCGTCCTCTTCAGAGACCGCATCACCTCGACCGTTCGGTTTCTCATCAGAAAGAAGAGAAACTCTTTCTTCGTGTGAACTCTCTCGTTTTTAAATCCCAGCTGCTCGTCTTCAACAATCGACTGTGACAGATTTAAATTTTTTACACGAGTCGAAGCACAAAGAATCGTTTTAAGGTTACGATTCACTCGTCATCGGCTTTTTTATCCTGGAAAGTTTTCCCAAATTTCTGTTTTCGCTGTGGTTGCATCATCCGTCTCTCTGACACCCCTGAGAAGGTCTCTGTGGGTCTGATGAAAGCTTTCAAACACAACTCTTTACATCTTTCATGTCAGCTCGTAGGGTTTCAAACGTCCTCCTGAAAAACAGAAATATTCCAGACGCTCGCTTGTCGACCCGTCGTGTGTCTGATGTTCGGGTTTTAAAGATGAAGCCTGTACTTTGGTCTCATTATCTGAATTACACTCATTTTCTGTCCGACGTTTGAGTGAAAAACAAAGAGAAAAAACGATCCGTCTCGATGGGTCCACGTTAGAATTATTCTCTATCAGTCTGTGGGTTTCATCTTTAAAAAAAAAAATCCATGTGGGTCAGTACGCCGCGCCCGACCACCAGGCGCTCTTTCATCGGTCTGACGTGGTGAAGATGAAGGCTAGCTGTAAAACAGTGCTCTCAATTTACCAGTCGATCTATGTTCCTACCCTCACCACGGTAACCAGGATCTACATTCCTACCCTCACCATGGTAACCAGGATCTACATTCCTACCCTCACCATTGTAACCAGGATCTACATTCCTACCCTCACCATGGTAACCAGGATCTACGTTCCTATCCTCACCATGGTAACCAGGATCTACGTTCCTATCCTCACCATGGTAACCAGGATCTACATTCCTACCCTCACCATGGTAACCAGGATCTACATTCCTATCCTCACCATGGTAACCAGGATCTACGTTCCTACCCTCACCATGGTAACCAGGATCTACATTCCTACCCTCACCATGGTAACCAGGATCTACGTTCCTATCCTCACCATGGTAACCAGGATCTATGTTCCTACCCTCACCATGGTAACCAGGATCTACGTTCCTATCCTCACCGTGGTAACCAGGAACTATGTTCCTACCCTCACCATGGTAACCGGGGTCTACGTTCGTACCCTCACCGTGGTAACCAGGATCTATGTTCCTACCCTCCCCATGGTAACCAGGATCTATGTTCCTACCCTCACCATGGTAACCAGGATCTACATTCTTACCCTCACCATGGTAACCAGGATCTACGTTCCTACCCTCACCATGGTAACCAGGATCTACGTTCCTACCCTCACCGTGGTAACCAGGATCTACGTTCCTACCCTCACCGTGGTAACCAGGATCTACGTTCCTACCCTCACCATGGTAACCAGGATCTACGTTCCTACCCTCAGAGAGACAAGCCTTTGAGAGAGACTTGTCTCTCTGTCAGAGATAGAGGGAGGCTCTCCGAGTAGAGCCGTTGCTCCTCCAGGTCGAGAGAAGCCAGGTGACGTAGTCCGGGCTTCTGGTTAGGACTTTTCCTTCACTGGTGAGGTGTTCCGTCCCACCAGGAGGAGACCCAGAGGCAGACCCCAGACCTGCTGGAGAGACTATGTATCCCAGCTGGACAGGGAACACCTCAGGATACTCCTGGGTGAGATGGAGGATGCAGCCGGGTGAGAGAAGCCCGGCTTCCCGTGTGAGGCTGTTACCATAAATAAAAGTTTGGTTTAATTCTGTTCAATCACTCGTACCTAAAGTGGCAGACTGTTTTTTCTACTGTTTTAAATAGAAACCCTGGCATCGCCCGCTCTCTGAGCAGCACCTTTACAGTGTCCTGTGTTATTCTAAGGACGACTCCTCACGGTGTCTCATTACGATAAGCACTAGTGTCCTTATTCCGTCACTAGAAAAGGTCGGCGTTCCCCAAGTGTTACTTAGCTGCTGATAATGAACCGCAGTCCAAACCTGGTACACACGCTGGCATCTCAGAGATCGCTCTCTGCGACGCTGGAGCTTTAAAAAGAAATAAAGGACTGGTAGAAAAAACAAAGCAATGCTCTAAATATCTTTTAAAGAGTCCCACACCGTGACTGTTGACCCAGTTACGCTTCCTGACCCGCTCTGCTGGAGTTTCTCAGACCAGAACTTTATTCTTTTCTTTTTTATTAAACTATTGAAAAAGTCAGTTTAAGTTGGAGAGGTGGGAAGACGGTGGCTCAGTGATTAGAGCGTTCACCCACGGACCGGAAGTTACTCGAAAGTTAACCGAAAGTTGACCGGACGTTAGCCAGAAATTTGCGGGTTCGCATCCCACCGAGTTCACCTCCAGGGTCCTTGGAGAAGACACCTAACCCCCCATTTCTCCCACCATAGGTGACGTCATTGGTGGCAGCCTGCTGCAGTGTAATGTAATGCCTCTAGTGTTCCAGATGAGAGGGGCATCATGACAAGCAGACATTTTGTTCTGTTCTTTTTAACCTAAGTTTTTAAGTAATGTAGTTTTGTACATACGTTTACAGCACCCTCTAGTGGTTGAGATGTGTTATTGTTTTTACGTAAGGCACGTAAACAGAGAGAAATCCAAGATGGCGGAGTATCTTTCTGTTGACTTGTTTTCTTTAGAAATAATTGTTAGTCTTGGTTAATATTTGTCTTTTTACGGGTCGGTTTAAGAGGACAATGGTGGACGTCATTTTAAAATAAAGCAGCAAAACTCAGTAAGTCTGTTTTTATTGGAACGCGATTAACTAGCCGCCTCGGCTGGTAGGAGCTAACTTAAGACGAAGGTAAACATTCATAATAAATCTGTCTTTCTGTTAAACTTACAGTAAAAACAGTTCAGACCAGTGGCGGCTGGTGGTAAAAAAAACTGGGGAGGCGCACATTTTTCAAACACACACAAAATTTTTTTTTTTTAGATATATTATATAAAAGTATATATAAATATATATAAAATAAATATAAAATTATTCGTGACAATATGTGTCTGTTTTTGGTGACTTCTTCATTATGTTTCCTTATGCCAGTTCGGTAGCCTTCATTTAATTGTGCCAGGATGTTACTACTGCCAAAAACACCTAGCTTATAGCTACTATCAAGATGGGAGCGGCAAGTTTCATGATGTTTGTACTTTTCAGACAAATGCTTCAAGTCACTCACCCCTGTTGATATCCACACCTTTTCAGTTGCTGCTGAACTAAACAATAAGCAGGGGAAACAAAAAAAAGTGTTTCTCATCCAGTTAGTCAGCGCCACTATTCATAGACCTTCATTATCCTCTCACATAAAAGCGGCCGCGATCTCCAACGTTTTGTTTTACAGTCAAATCTGGGGTGTCAGGTCCAAGCTCCTTCACTCTTCTTTTTTCTTCTTTAGAACGCTTAGAAAACGGATTCTGTAGAAGGGAGGACACTGAATTCTCTTTAAAAAGCCACTAGCATTGTTAGCAACTGAACTAGCTTCTGACGCCATGATGAAAACTCCCAGAATTCCGCAGTGAAAAGAAAGGGCGTGGCATGGGTGGGATTTATAGGTCAGCTTATAGCTAATTGATTGGTTCATGTAACAGACTGACAGAGAGGATAACCTTTCACACACCCGATGGGCGGAAATATCTGCGCCCCACGGGCGTGGTTATGGTTTGCAATACACATGAATGGGAAAAAATTTAAAGCTGACGTCACGTTTTTTTCCATAAAAACCGGAAGCCACACACACCAATACGTTTACCTGGGAGGGCGTACCTACCTTGCGCCCTCGTTCCGGTTTGCACAGAAAGTAATAAAATAAAATAAAATAAAACAGTGTAAAACATTATCAAAATGCATGTAATCTTCACACTCGACAGTTTTGCATACTTATAAACACATACATGTTTATATATGTATATATAGATATATATGCATATATGTTTTTTGGTGATCAGATCGGGGGGGCGGCGCCCCTGCGCCACACGTCACCAGCCGCCACTGGTTCAGACATTCATTCGTTTCCTCCAGTTCAGGAAACACTGAGTCATTTCAATCAATAGGACCAGAACCTGTTACGTGCCATTAGCGATGTGTGAGCTCTAATTAGCCTCCATTACATCCGATAAGAGCTACACACAGAGCATCAAACTTTAATGAGCTCTTGTAGCTGTGGAGAATATTTGCTGTGCTTTAAGTGCTGCTTGTGATTCTCCAAACCACAGACAGACGATACGAGGTCAAAGAAACATGGTGTCCAATTAGAGAACGGACTTGTTCTGGCTTTGTGCCACCGTTCTGTTTGTGTAAACATCGCTGTGCCAACAGAATACCAGTATGTGAGTGAGGAGGTAAACTTTTAAATCCTCTTTAAACAGACATTGTTGTGTTTTATTGGGACAATAATTAATACTATTGTTCCGTTTATGATGCTGTAAGTTTTCCCCTCCCTCTCGCTCCTTACTTAGTCCCGCCTCCTGGTTAATGTAAGCAATTACCATGGTGAGGGTAGGAACGTAGATCCTGGTTACCATGGTGAGGGGAAGGAAGGTAGATCCTGGTTACCATGGTGAGGGTAGGAATGTAGATCCTGGTTACCATGGTGAGGGTAGGAACGTAGATCCTGGTTACCATGGTGAGGATAGGAAGGTAGATCCTGGTTAATTGGTGAGGGTAGGAACATAGATCCTGGTTACCATGGTGAGGGTAGGAACGTAGATCCTGGTTACCATGGTGAGGGTAGGAACGTAGATCCTGGTTACCACGGTGAGGGTAGGAAGGTAGATCCTGGTTACCATGGTGAGGGTAGCAACGTAGATCCTGGTTACCATGATGAAGGTAGGAACATAGATCCTGGTTACCATGGTGAGGGTAGGAACGTAGATCCTGGTTACCACGGTGAGGGTAAGAAGGTAGATCCTGGTTACCATGGTGAGAGTAGGAAGGTAGATCCTGGTTACCATGGTGAGGGTAGGAACGTAGATGCTGGTTACCACGGTGAGGGTAGGAACGTAGATCCTGGTTACCATGGTGAGGGTAGGAACATAGATCCTGGTTACCATGGTGAGAGTAGGAAGGTAGATCCTGGTTACCATGGTGAGGGTAGAAACGTAGATCCTGGTTACCATGGTGAGGGTAGGAACATAGATCCTGGTTACCATGGTGAGGGTAGGAACGTAGATCCTGGTTACCATGGTGAGGGTAGGAACGTAGATCCTGGTTACCATGGTGAGGGTAGGAACATAGATCCTGGTTACCATTGTGAGGGTAGGAACGTAGATGCTGGTTACCACGGTGAGGGTAGGAACGTAGATCCTGGTTACCATGGTGAGGGTAGGAGTCGTAGATGCTGGTTACCACGGTGAGGGTAGGAACGTAGATCCTGGTTACCATGGTGAGGGTAGAAACGTAGATCCTGGTTACCATGGTGAGGGTAGGAACGTAGATCCTGGTTACCATGGTGAGGGTAGGAACGTAGATCCTGGTTACCATGGTGAGGGTAGGAACGTAGATCCTGGTTACCATGGTGAGGGTAGAAACGTAGATCCTGGTTACCATGGTGAGGGTAGGAATGTAGATCCTGGTTACCATGGTGAGGGTAGGAATGTAGATCCTGGTTACCATGGTGAGGGTAGGAACGTAGATCCTGGTTACCATGGTGAGGTTAGGAACGTAGGTGCTGGTTACCATGGTGAGGGTAGGAACGTAGATCCTGGTTACCATGGTGAGGTTAGGAACGTAGGTCCTGGTTACCATGGTGATACTTAAACTTCCTTTACATCAATTTTGGGATGACATCATCCATCACTAAACAACCCTTCAAAATAAAATTACAAACATATTAATTTCCTTCAGTTTTTTTTTACAGAAACACAAATAAAACATAACATTTTTCCACTAAAAACCAATAAAAATAAATGTCATTCCTAAATTTTCCGCGAGCCCGTCTTCGTCCTGACATTTAAAGAGGAGCTTCTGCTGTGTTTAGATATCTGATAAATGCTCGCACATAGCCCCACGCACACTTCTGACAGACTGAGCGTCTGCCCCCTGGGTCACTAATGGACAGAGAGATCAATACAAGCAGACGCAGTGCTGCTGCCTCAGAGAAACCAGACTGAAAACACCGGTGAGCACAGACGAGTGAGCCCGTCAGAACACGAGCCCAGACGTTCAGAAAGATGGAGAAATAAGCTGGAATCAGACGTGTGTCTCAATAAGAATGAAACCATTTAAAACATGCTTCGTTTATTTATGTAAATTTATTCATAATTAATGAGTCACTTCCTTAAATCTAGTAAATAAACAGTGACACACCTCTTGGCCTTCAGTAGTGCTCCATCTGCTTTAATGACAGTGCTTTATTTATAAAACCATACAGAATTAATACAGAAAAAAAACTAGAAAAGAAGACCTTCAAAATAAAAGACTTTACTCAAACATTTGAAACATTTCTTCTTCGTCTCCATCCATCATATCCCTTCAGGGGGCGCCACAGCAATCTACGTTCCTACCCTCACCATGGTAACCAGGATCTATGTTCCTACCCTCACCGTGGTAACCAGGATCTACGTCCCTACCCTCACCATGGTAACCAGGATCTACATTCCTACCCTCACCATGGTAACCAGGATCTACATTCCTACCCTCACCATGGTAACCAGGATCTACATTCCTACCCTCACCATGGTAACCAGGATCTACGTTCCTACCCTCACCATGGTAACCAGGATCTACGTTCCTACCCTCACCATGGTAACCAGGATCTACGTTCCTACCCTCACCATGGTAACCAAGAGGCTGGTTGAGCCTATCTTCAACCAGGATAGGCTCCTGCACCCCCCTTAACCACATTAAGGATGTCCATTAATTCTCTTCACGTGCCCCTCCCTCACCCGTACCCCCCGTCTATCCTGCCCCGTCTTATCCTCTCCAATCAGACCAACAGGATGAAAGTCGTTACTCTTACTGATGAGTTTGTGTTCACTCCGTTTAAACACGAGCTTCACCGCAGCGCGGATCGAACCACATTCAGATCCTGTTTTCTTTGAAACAAAGATTTAATTTAACGATCAGCAAGTCTGAATGAAATTGGATTAGATTTTGTGTCGTCGTCGTCTGTTCGTTCGTCAATACTGATGTGTAACGAGAGGATGAACAGCAGACTGTAAATATGAGACGTTTGAGTCTCATGAAGATTATTTTTAGCCGTTATGAAGAAGAGACGTCAGTGATCGACTGCAGACCTCCTCCATTTGTGTCTGTCTATGTCTCTCACACACACACACACACACACACACTGGAACAGGCATGGGCAAACTACGGCTAGCGGGCCACATTCGGCCTGTTAAACGTTTTAATCCGGCCGCCGAACTTAAAAAAAAAAATTAAATAGATAAACCTTGTTTATGTTTTATTTCTGCTGTAATTCTGATGTTTTGTCACTGGATGGCGCCAAAAATACAACAACACTGCTCCTATTAAAATGTGTGTGTCTCTGTGATGCCCACAAAATAAACAGTGTACACAGATATGGAAAGCCATCAGGGACAATACACACACGTAAACAAGTGTTAAAACAAACAAAATTGGTCTATTGGTCTAATCTAGAGGTTACCAAAACACACACACACACACACACACACACACTCATACACACACATTCTATCGGTCTAATCTAGAGGTTACCAAAACATGCCATCCATCTGATCCTGTGCCCGCCCCCTGGTCAAATGTTAGAACTCAATGTGGCCCACGAACCAGACGTTTGCCCACCCCTGGACTAGAACACACACCACCCGATTCACATCGATCAGATCCACGGTTTGAGATTTTTTTAAACCGACTTGACGCCATGGCAACATGACAAACTGTTACATCACAACTTGAAGCTGATTTGGTAAGTTAATCTATAGTTAGTACTGAGTAATTGTGCACAGTTCCGGGAGGCATCTAATTAGGATGCTCCTTCTCAAGAGCAGGGCACTCAGGGAACTCAAGGCGTTGGCTCAGTGGTAGAATGTTCATCTTTGAACCAGGAGAAGCCGGTTTGATTCCCACTAGACCCATGTCTAGGTGTCTATGGGGAAGACACCTAACCCCCAGGTACTCCCACCATTGGTGCCATCATGGCTGCCTGCCAGGAGTCGGCGTGCCCACGACTGCAGCCGCCAAAACCACAGGTGCCATCTTCACCCCTTCCTGTCAGAGTAAGGACACGTGCAGCAGAAATTCCAGATTACTGATGTTTGCCAGGGTCTTCCTGGCACGTGTCACCCTGCCTCGGGCAGGTTTAACAATTTACCTGGACAGGGAACACCTCAGGATCCAGGAGCTGGAGGAGGTTGCCACGGTGAGAGATGCCGGGTTCTCCCCTCTGAGGATGTTGCCCTCTAGGCCTGGGCGGAAGACGGTGGAACGGAACAAATTTCTTTCAGACAGAAAATTAGGGCAGCACGGTGGCGCAGTGGGTAGAACAGCGGCTTCACAGCAAGAAGGTCGTGGGTTCCAGTCCTGGGTGGGGACGAGGTTTGGAACGCTGTCCTTTCTGTGTGGAGTTTACATGTTCTCCCCGTGTTTGTGTGGGTTTCCTCCCACCCTCCAAAACCATGCATGCTAGGTTGATTGGCCAGTGCCAAATTGCCCCTAGGAATGAGTGTGTGTGGCCCCGCGACAGACCGGCGACCTGTTCGGGGTGTACCCTGCCCTTTGCCTTAAATAAGCCGGGATGGGCTCCGGCACCCCCGTGACCCTGAAAGGGACAGACAGATAAGAAGATGAGACAGATAGAAAATTAGAAGGAGAACCAACCGCTCTACTACGGGCAAAACAGGAGCCCAGACACCCTCTGCCAGGTGGGCGGGGTCTCCTTCCTCAGAGGTAGAGGAAGGAGCTCTGCCATCCAGGAGGAGCTCAGAGTGGATCCGTTTCTCTTCTGAGTCCAGAAAAACCAGACGGGTGTGTTTACGGGCATCTGGTTAGGATGACTCCCTCTCTGGTGAGGTGTTCCATCCCACCAGGAGGAGACCCAGAGTCAGACCCCAGACCTGCTGGAGAGACTATGTCTCACAGCTGGACAGGAAACACCTCAGGATCCTCCTGGGTGAGATGGAGGATGCAGCCGGGGTGAGAGAAGCCTGGGTCTCCCGTCTGAGGGTGTTACCCCCGCGACCCGGCCCTGGATGAAGCGGAAGACGACGGAACGGAGCGTCAAATGAGTTATCCCTGATAGGTTCACACAGAGGATTCTGGAATCTATCACGGATGATTTCAGGTGAGAGGCAGGGTACACCCTGAACTGGGCGCTAGTCTGTTGTAGTGCTGCACACACAAACACACACACACACTCTAATACCTAGCAGCCAATCAACCTAACATGTTTGTTTTTTTCAGGGGACAGGAGAAAACCACACATACACGGTTAGAACATGCAAACTACACACAGAAAGACCAGTGTTTCCAGCTTTGCCTCCTCTCCGGGTCTTGAACCCCTGACCTTGTTGCTGTGTGTCATTTTGCTAATTTAATATAGAAAAAAATACATGTAACAAACTTTAAGGAAAAACAACTTTTTTTCTTTAAAATTTGAATAAAAATGTAACATTTAACCTAATTTTTCTCTGTTAAATTTCGATCTAAAATAGTTTAAATCAATTTAAACCAGAATTTAAATTGTTAAACGCTGTTTTTCAGCCAATCAGAGCAGAGCTTTTCACACTGTGTTATAATGACCGTGTAATTCTTTTTTTCATCGACAGAAGAGACGATGAACAAAGACCGACGTGAAGAGAATTTATTTCTCAGGAGGGTTTGTTTTGATTTTACACGGTCTGGTCAGTGATTTCCATCCACTTAGGGACCCATATGTGTGTAATTATCCCCCCCCCTCCTAAACCCCCTCTGTTAACGAAGCCAAAATTAACAACGGCGTGTCTGTGGAATTATTTATCCTCCAGTCGGTTTGAATCCTCCATCATTAGAGATGATTTTATTCAACCTTCTGTAAAACATTTAAAACAAGCAGATTTAAATGTTTCGTTCTGTTGTCTTCCTCTTATCCAGGGCCGGGTCGTCAGGGGCAACACCCTCAGACGGGAAACCCAGGCTTCTCTCACTCGGCTGCATCCTCCATCTCACCCAGGAGGATCCTGAGGTGTTCCCTGTCCAGCTGTGAGACATAGTCTCTCCAGCAGGTCTGGGGTCTGCCTCTTGGTCTCCTCCTGGTGGGACGGAACACCTCACCACAGAGGGAGGCATCCTAACCAGATAGCCAAACAAGGGCAGGAACATAAATCCTGGTTACCACGGTGAGGGTAGGAAAGTAGATCCTGGTTACCATGGTGAGGGTAGGAACGTAGATCCTGGTTACCATGGTGAGGGTAGGAAAGTAGATCCTGGTTACCATGGTGAGGGTAGGAACGTAGATCCTGGTTACCATGGTGAGGGTAGGAACATAGATCCTGGTTACCATGCTGAGGGTAGGAATGTAGATCCTGGTTACCATGGTGAGCGTAGAAACGTAGATCCTGGTTACCATGGTGAGGGGACGAACATAGATCCTGGTTACCATGGTGAGGGTAGGTATGTAGATCCTGGTTACCATGGTGAGCGTAGAAACGTAGATCCTGGTTACCATGGTGAGGGGACGAACATAGATCCTGGTTACCATGGTGAGGGTAGGAACGTAGATCCTGGTTACCATGGTGAGGGTAGGAACGTAGATCCTGGTTACCAGGGTGAGTGGACGAACATAGATCCTGGTTACCATGGTGAGGGTAGGAATGTAGATCCTGGTTACCATGGTGAGGGTAGGAATGTAGATCCTGGTTACCATGGTGAGGGTAGGAATGTAGATCCTGGTTACCATGGTGAGGGTAGGAACGTAGATCCTGGTTACCATGGTAAGGGTAGGAATGTAGATCCTGGTTACCATGGTGAGGGTAGGAATGTAGATCCTGGTTATCATGGTGAGGGGAGGAGCCTAGAGGAAGACCAAAGAGGAGGTTCATGGATACAGTGAAGGAAGACATGAAGATAGTTGGTGTGACTGAAGAGGATGCAGCAGATAGGGTTAGATGGAAGAAACTGACTTGCTGTGGCGCCCCCTGGAGGGAGATGATGGAAGGAGAAGAAGATAAGAAGACTTTCAAAATAAGAGCAATAAAAATGGTTTCAAATAGTTTGGTTTACATTAAAATATTTTAGTATGTAAATCCTTTGCTGTGTTTTCTGTGTTCTTGATAAACCTGAGTTTTATTTTTGTACCAGGTATTTGTAGGTCTGAACCTCTTCTACCTCTTCTTGGATAAAAGTCACAGTGTGTGACGGAGTGGTTACAGTACCAGGTTCTGATCTTTACTCTCATTAACAGGTTAGTCTGTATTAAGCTGTACACATGACTCTCAAGATTGTTTACAGTCTGTTTTTGTCTCTTTTCAGAATGATTGGACCAAATCGAACCCACAAATCTCCCCTTTAGATGTTTAATAAAGTGTCTGAACCTCAAAATATTTTTATTCTTATAAAATTAACTCATGTTTAAATTAAAATAAACACAGTTAAATGAATTAACTTCTTTAACGAGTTAATTTTCCAGCTTT
>LR738549.1:30450000-30502500 GCA_902685375.1 Neostethus bicornis | reverse complement strand
GATCTACATTCCTACCCTCACCGTGGTAACCAGGATCTACGTTCCTATCCTCACCGTGGTAAGCAGGATCTACGTTCCTATCCTCACCGTGGTAAGCAGGATCTACGTTCCTACCCTCACCATGGTAATCAGGATCTACGTTCCTATCCTCACCGTGGTAAGCAGGATCTACGTTCCTACCCTCACCATGGTAACCAGGATCTACGTTCCTACCCTCACCATGGTAACCAGGATCTACGTTCCTGCCCTCACCATGGTAACCAGGATCTACGTTCCTACCCTCACCATGGTAACCAGGATCTACATTCCTGCCCTCACCATGGTAACCAGGATCTACGTTCCTACCCTCACCATGGTAACCAGGATCTACGTTCCTACCCTCACCATGGTAACCAGGATCTACGTTCCTACCCTCACCATAGTAACCAGGATCTACGTTCCTACTCTCACCATGGTAACCAGGATCTACATTCCTGCCCTCACCATGGTAACCAGGATCTACGGTCCTACCCTCACCATGGTAACCAGGATCTACATTCCTGCCCTCACCATGGTAACCAGGATCTACGTTCCTACCCTCACCATGGTAACCAGGATCTACGTTCCTACCCTCACCATGGTAACCAGGATCTACGTTCCTAACCTCACTATGGTAACCAGGATCTACGTTCCTACCCTCATCATGGTAACCAGGATCTACATTCCTACCCTCACCATGGTAACCAGTGTGTTTGGTGACTGAAAGAACAAGATCCTGGATACAAGCAGCTGAAATGATCTTCCTCTGCAGGGTGACTAGGCTCTCAGAGATAAAGGGAGGAGCTCTGCCATCTGGGAGGAGCTTGGAGTGGAGCTCTTGGAGCTGGTAACCAGGATCTACCAGCTGTAGATGGTCCACAGCTGGGCAGGGAACACCTCAGGATCCTCCTGGGTGAGATGGAGGATGCAGCTGGGGTGAGAGAAGCCTGGAGTTCCATCTGAAGCTGTCGATGCCGCAACCCGGCTCCAGGAAAGAGGAACGCAACGAAACGGTCTATAGTAATTAGAATTGGCCAAACAGGAAGCAGCGTATCGACCAATCACACGGCACAGCTTCAGTTTAACCAATCATAAAGTTTCCAGAGAGAAACTTTGAATTTTAACAGTTTAAAAACAGGAATTCTATAAAAAAGAATAGAAGTGAATCTCGGTAGGAACGTGGGACGGATGGACGGATGGATGGAAGGAACACAGACAGGAGGTGAGGGGGTGGATGAGTCTGAGAGGGGCCGCTCGGCATGTGGGACGCTCCGAGCGGGAGCCAGTGTGTGTGGGTGGTTACAGAATGTGTGTGAAGCTTTCTGCTTCACAGAAGTTTGGAAAAAAAATCCTGTAAAAAGAAGATTTAAGAAGGTTTGGAATGTTTTTATTTTTTCTTACACACATTTGTTTTCAGTTTGTTTTCACTTCCTGACCTTCACGGTGAAGTAAGATGATGTCATCTCTGAATAAAACATGGAGGACGGATGAGATCATCGTTTTTAGAACTCTGATGTCATCAGATTTAAAATAATCAGTGAGTGAATTTAAAACGTTTCTGATCCAATCAATAAATCATAAAACGCATCGTGTGACTCATTAAAACTAGATTAGGTTTACAGGCACACACCCCACCCTGGGCAGCACGGTGGCACAGTGGGTAGCACGGTGGCACAGTGGGCAGCACGGTGGCACAGTGGGTAGCACGGTGGCCGCTTTGTCCCAACCCAGGACTCAAACCCACGACCCAAATCTGCAATCTGATTCATTTTGATACATTGAAATCTATATTTTGAATTGACTGGAAGTTTGGAACACTGTCCTTTCTGTGTGGAGTTTGCATGTTCTTCCCATGTCTGTGTGGGTTCCCTCCGGGTACTCCGGTTTCCTCCCACCCTCCAAAAACATGCATGCTAGGTTGATTGGCCCTGGGGATGAGTGTGTGTGGATGGTTGTATGTGTGTGGCCCCAGAACAGGCTGGTGACCTGTTCGGGGTGTACCCTGCCCCTCGCCTTGAATCTCACTGACCCACTCCCATGCTGAAAACTTTTATTTATTTATTAGGAGGATAAGCCCCGCCCCCTTGAGATGGGACACCTCGTTTTCGAGGGGTCCTCAATCGAACACGCGTGTTTTTTTTTGGAAACCCACGCAGACAGTTTTTCAACATGTAAACTCCACACAGAAAGACCGGTGCTTCAAACCTCGTCCTCCGCCCTGGGTTCAAACCCACGACCTTCTGGCTACCCATTCCGTCGCCGTGCCGCCTGATCCTGATCCTTCCCTTTTTCTCCTCCAAACTGGACGACTGTGATACCCTCCTCGTTGGGACTCAGAAGACGAGCATCCCAAACTCAGACAGTGGTGTGGAGGGTTAGGAGGAGGAGGAGGAGGCTGCCACGGTTTCAAATCCAACTTTATTTATGGAGCTTTTTTATCTTTACGTCAGGTTAAAGTTAATTTTTTTTGTTCCATAAAAGTTAAACTAAAGCTAACGACTTGATTCGTTCCAACAAAAGAAAGAAATGGGAGGGGCTGTAATTAATACCCAGGAAGTGACACGGTGGTAATTACACCACCTCCACCGCCGTCCCACCAGACGCCCGCCTCCCTTCGTCGCTCCTGAAGCTAAGATAATTACCTCTATCCCTGTCATCGCTGTCGCCATGGCGATGGGATTCTGTTTTCCTCCCTGGTGTGAAGCAGCGGTGAGACGATGAGGAGGAACCAGCCGGGATTAAAAATGAACACTTCAGGAAGAAGCCACGTTCACTCACAACAGTAATCTGATTACATTACCAGCTCACCCAGGAGGATCCAGAGGTGTTCCCTGTCCAGATGTGAGACATAGTCTCTCCAGCAGGTCTGGGGTCTGCCTCTGGGTCTCCTCCTGGGAGACCTCACCAGAGAGGGAGGCATCCTGACCAGATGCAGGAACCATTACGTCTGGCTTGTCTCAACCCGGAGCAGCAACGGCTCTACTCCGAGCTCCTCCAGGATGGCAGAGCTCCTCCCTCTATCTCTGAGAGAGAGCCCAGCCACCCTGCAGAGGAAGATCATTTAGGCCGCTTGGATCCGCGATCTGGTTTTTTTGGTCACCACCCACACCTGGTTATGTACTCTCATCTGCAGGAGGAGCCGTGGGGATGAAGGAGACGGGTGGTGCTACGTAGGCTGGGTCTATAAATCCTCCACGGTCTGCTTGTGCGATGACCTTCCCTGTGGTTCCTTCATGCTGTCCCACTTCCTCCGTCACACCTACAGCACTCCTCTCCACTGTCCCACAGTCCTCATACCTGAGGTTTCAACATTGATCAATCAATACCAAATTCTCTTCATTATTTACTGTTTGAAACTTTGATTTTAAACTAAAAAAGCTTGCAGTAAAAAATGAATTAAAGACGTGGGATCAGTTCAGAATGAATTCAGAAGCAGAGCGTTGCTTCCTAAAAACACTTTGAATGTTTTAGAGGATTTTCTGTTTCACCTTGAACACATCTCTAAAATGAGGATGAGGGGATGAGGCTTGGAACGCTGGTCTTTCTGTGTGTAGTTTACATGTTCTCCCTGTGTTTGTGAGGGTTTCCTATAAAGACATGCATGCTAGGTTGATTGGCCGGTGCCAAACTGACCCTGGGAAATGAGTGTGTGTGTGGATGGTTGTGTATGTGTGGCCCTGCAACAGACTGGAGATTTGTTCGGGGTACCCTGGCTCTCGCCTTGAATCCACTGGGATGGGCTCTGGCACCCCCCACAACTCTGTAAGTGATGGATAAGAAGACCGACTGAAGACTGACTGAGTTTATGAATGTATTCATGAAGGAGACAAACGGCTCAAACGTTTCTGTTTCTTCAGCAGAGACACCTTTAGATGAGCCGAGTGCTGTGTGGAGCTTTACAAGCTCACACCTCGTTAAAATCTTATCGTTAGAAACTCTTTACGGTTGTAAATCAGCTGCTTTCATTCGTTGTCTTCTTCTTATCCAGGCCCAGGTCGTCAGGGGCCGGAGGGTAACCCCGGAGGATCCTGAGGTGTTCCCTGTCCAGCTGTGAGACGTAGTCTCTCCAGCAGGTCTAGGGATGGAACTTATGAAAGGAATGACGACACAGGTGAGACAGAAGGCGGATTATCTGGAGTTCAAAATGGCCACGAAGGGTTTCTGTGAAATGTAGTTTGAAGCCGGAGTCGGAGGAGATGGAGCAGGCGGAGGAGTCATGACATTGACTTTTCAACTGATGCCAATGTGTCAATCTAAATGACAACTTGACGTCCAGTTGTTTACGGAGTGAAAACCCAAAGAGACGGAGGCTCCCAGAGGACGAATCTAAGTGTGTACCCTCCAAAAAGGACACACTGCTGAACCAACGGAATAAAATGGACCATCAGACACCGTCATGGCTGCAGCAGGAGTACAGAACAGCCGATGATCGGATCACCATGAACCCTAGACTCCCCAACCACCCACCCACCCACCCACCTGAGTCTAAGACAGGCATGTTTATCTCCAAGAACTCCTAACCCTCCATACCACTGTCCAAGGCCTGCGCTCCTCCTCCTGACCCTCCTCCTCCTAACCCTCCACACCACTGTCCGAAGCCTGCGCTCCTCCTCCTCCTAACAACCCTCCACACCACTGTCTGAAGCCTGCGCTCCTCCTCCTAACCCTCCACACCACTGTCTGAAGCCTGCGCTCCTCCTCCTCCTAACCCTCCACATCACTGTCCGAGACCTGTGCTCCTCCTCCTGACCCTCCTACTCCTAACCCTCCACACCACTGTCTGAAGCCTGCGCTCCTCCTCCTCCTAACCCTCCACACCACTGTCCGAAGCCTGCGCTCCTCCTCCTCCTAACAACCCTCCACACCACTGTCTGAAGCCTGCGCTCCTCCTCCTAACCCTCCACACCACTGTCCGAAGCCTGCGCTCCTCCTCCTCCTCCTAACCCTCCACACCACTGTCTGAAGCCTGCGCTCCTCCTCCTCCTCCTAACCCTCCACACCACTGTCCGAGGCCTGCGCTCCTCCTCGTAACAACCCTCCACACCACTGTCCGAAGCCTGCGCTCCTCCTCCTCCTCCTAACCCTCCACACCACTGTCCGAGACCTGCGCTCCTCCTCCTAACCCTCCTCCTCCTAACCCTCCACACCACTGTCCGAAGCCTGCGCTCCTCCTCCTAACCCTCCACACCACTGTCCGAAGCCTGCGCTCCTCCTCCTCCTCCTAACCCTCCACACCACTGTCTGAAGCCTGCGCTCCTCCTCCTCCTCCTAACCCTCCACACCACTGTCTGAAGCCTGCGCTCCTCCTCTTCCTAACCCTCCAAACCACTGTCCGAGACCTGCACTCCTCCTCCTAACCCTCCACACCACTGTCTGAAGCCTGCGCTCCTCCTCCTCCTAACCCTCCACACCACTGTCCGAGACCTGCACTCCTCCTCCTAACCCTCCATACCACTGTCTGAAGCCTGCGCCCCTCCTCCTCCTCCTGACCCCTGTCCCCCAAACTCTCCACTATGGGGGACAGGGCCTTCCAGGCAGCTGCTCCACAGCTCTGGAACGCTCTTCCCGAGAACTTGAGGGCTCCGAAATAAAGACTGAAGACATTTTTATTTCTAAAGGCTAATAATCATTGTAGCATTTTGAGATCTCCACTGGAAAAGTAAAGTGTGTTATAAATAATTTTTATTATGATTATAAACTGGTTAAATCTGGCTCTACATCTGGGTCCTACGTCTCCACCTTCACCACCTCTTCACACTTCTCTGTTTGGATTAAAAACAGCAGGTTTATAAAAACCACTTCTAACCTGAACTAATTGGACGTAGAGCTGAACAAAGGAGGATAATTAGCAGCTAACGCAGGTGCTTCGTTCTTTGTTCTTCATCAGTCTGATGCTTCATTATCTTCTGGATGCAGACGTGAGGACCGTACGTCTGTACGGCCGTAAAATACCGGCTTTAAACCGACCGTATGTGGTTGGTTATATTAAACTGTTACATGGATCTACTGCGATACCGGTCATGAGTATCGCATGGTTACCATGGTGAGGGTAGGAACGTAGATCCTGGTTAACATGGTGAGGGTAGGAACATAGATCCTGGTTAACATGGTGAGGGTAGGAACATAGATCCTGGTTACCATGGTGAGGGTAGGAACATAGATCCTGGTTACCATGGTGAGGGTAGGAACATAGATCCTGGTTACCATGGTGAGGGTATGAACGTAGATCCTGGTTACCATGGTGAGGGTAGGAACATAGATCCTGGTTACCATGGTGAGGGTAGGAATGTAGATCCTGGTTACCATGGTGAGGGTAGGAACATAGATCCTGGTTACCATGGTGAGGGTAGGAACGTAGATTCTGGTTACCATGGTGAGGGTAGGAACGTAGATCCTGGTTACCATGGTGAGGGTAGGAACGTAGATCCTGGTTACCATGGTGAGGGTAGGAACATACAAAGTAGATCCTGGTTACCATGGTGAGGGTAGGAACGTAGATCCTGGTTACCATGGTGAGGGTAGGAACGTAGATCCTGGTTAACATGGTGAGGGTAGGAACGTAGATCCTGGTTACCATGGTGAGTGTAGGAACGTAGATCCTGGTTACCATGGTGAGGGTAGAAACGTAGATCCTGGTTACCACGGTGAGGGTAGGAACGTAGATCCTGGTTACCATGGTGAGGGGAGGAACCTAGAGGAAGACCAAAGAGGAGGTTCATGGATACACTGTAGGAAGACATGAAGATAGTTGGTGTGACTGAAGAAAATGCAGGAGATAGGGTTAGATGGAGGGGACTGACTTGCTGTGGCGCCACCTGAAGGGAAATGCTGGAAGGAGAAAAAGAAGAAACTTTAAACATTCTCCTGCTCTGCATTAAACTCCCTGGATACTTTTTAACCAGATAAAACATCCCCACACGTCACAGTTTGTTCAGGACAGAGAGTTTTAATGAGTTCCGATCTTAAACCGATTTACATCCCAAATGTTTTCTGTGGAACGATCGGAGCTGTAACTCCACCGTGTCCCTAAAGCGCTCGTAAAAAGGACCATTTATTTTAATGAAAGAGTTTAGATGAGCTGCTGCTACAATATGAGCTTCAATCCAGAGAAACTTTATGGATATAAACAATTTAAAGTTTGATGGTCATAAAAAAATCAAAATGAGAGGAAACTTTCTGTTTCTGTTCAGAGAAATTTGACGAAACAGGACGCTGCGTCTATCCGTCCTGGTGAAGAAAGAGTTGTGTGTCCACCCTCACCATGGTAACCAGGATCTACATTCCTATCCTCACCATGGTAACCAGGATCTACATTCCTATCCTCACCATGGTAACCAGGATCTACGTTCCTATCCTCACCATGGTAACCAGGATCTACGTTCCTATCCTCACCATGGTAACCAGGATCTACATTCCTATCCTCACCATGGTAACCAGGATCTACGTTCCTATCCTCACCATGGTAACCAGGATCTACGTTCCTATCCTCACCATGGTAACCAGGATCTACGTTCCTATCCTCACCATGGTAACCAGGATCTACGTTCCTATCCTCACCATGGTAACCAGGATCTACGTTCCTACCCTCACCATGGTAACCAGGATCTACGTTCCTATCCTCACCATGGTAACCAGGATCTACGTTCCTATCCTCACCATGGTAACCAGAATCTAAATTCCTAACCTCACCATGGTAACCAGGATCTACATTCCTATCCTCACCATGGTAACCAGGATCTACATTCCAACCCTCACCATGGTAACCAGGATCTACATTCCTACCCTCACCATGGCAACCAGGATCTACGTTCCTACCCTCACCATGGTAACCAGGATTTACGTTCCTACCCTCACCGTGGTAACCAGGATCTACGTTCCTACCCTCACCATGGTAACCAGGATCTACATTCCTACCCTCACCATGGTAACCAGGATCTACGTTCCTACCCTCACCATGGTAACCAGGATCTCTTTCATCACGGCTGCCAGTCTCGTCTGTATCTTTTCCTCTTGAATTGGTCGAACTGGAACCTTGTTGTTTTAATGACAGTAAACTTCTCCTGATCGTTTGCGTTATTTTGATCTTTTTTATCGTCTTGTAAAGTTTAAAGTGTGTTTGACTGAAACGGCCGCCGGGTGTACAACCCGACACTTCCAATGTCAAGTGCTGCCAACGTGTGAAAACAACAATGCCCACGCCCGGGGAGGATTTCAGAGGTGAGGATGTGAGACACAGTGACCTCATCTGAGTCACGAAGTAGAGAGTGGAGACGGTTTGGATTGGGCATCACAGCAAGAAGGTCATGGTTCACATCCCGGGTGAGATGAGGGTTAAAACACTAGTCTTTCCGTGTTGAGTTTGCATGTTCTACCTGTGTATGTGTGGTTTTATTTTAATATACTTTATTAATCCCTCACCGGGGAAATTTGTGTCCTGCATTACACCGCAGCAGGCTGCCACCTATGACAGCGCCTATGGTGGGAGAAACGGAGGTTAGGCATCTTCTCCGAGGACACTAGACGTGAAGTCAGTGGGATGCAAACCCGCGAACTTCCAGTTGACTTCCGGTCGGCGGGCTAACACTGTATCCACTAAGCCACCGTCTCCATCGTTTCCTCCCACCCTCCCAAAACATGCGTGTTAGGTCAATTTGCCCTTAGGAATGTCTGTGTGTGTGTGTCTGTGTAGGTCCGAGACAGACATCAGACCTGCTGGAGAGACTATGTCTCACAGCTGGACAGGGAGCACCTGAGGATCCTTCTGGGTGAGCTGGAGGATGCAGCCGGGGTGAGAGAAGCCTGGGCTTCTGTCTGAGGCTGTTGCCCCCGACGACCCGGCCCCGGATAAGCGGAACATGACGAAACCGAATGAAGCGATAAGTCAGGAGGCCATGGGGGAGTGAGTTCCCTTGCCGAGGAGGAGAACACTCTGCTCCTTAAAGAGACAGAAAACTGGGTAGAAGAGGAGGAGTGGAGAGAGCGAGCAGGTCAGAGAGATATGGAGGTCTAACGGAGGGCGAGGGAGGAGGTATAGATGGGGAGCCAGGACGGGTGTGATGTGGTTCATGGAGGGAGTGTGTGACGATACGAGCAGCTGAATTCTGAACCGGTTGAAGTTTTTTTTTTTTGTGGGCGACCAATCAGAAGAGAGCTGAACTAATTCAGACAGGAAGTAATGAGTTAGCTTATGCAGCCGAGGACGTGACCACCAGGGTACCCGCCGTTGGCTGCCACCCATCTCCTCCTTTAACTACCCTACGGCCCCTCCTTCAGGTGGAGAGTCCACTGGAAGGGCTGCCCATCGGTAAAAGCCCAGCCACCAGGCTTCCCCTTTCGTGCCCCACCCTCAGGCCTGGCTCCAAGAGGAGGCCCTGGTCACCCGCGTCCAGGCAAGCCCCTCCATCACGATATGGTGGTGGCTCAAGGAGAGGGTTATCCTGCCATCCGGTAGGAGCTTGGTGTCGAACCGCTCGTCCTCCAGGTCGAGAGGAGCCAGATAGCGCCCGAGGTGTTTCGTGTACGTCTCACTGGGAGGAGACCAAGGGGCAGACCCCGGACCTGGATAGGGAACACCTCAGGATCCTCCTGGGTGAGCTGGAGGATGCAGCCGGGGTGAGAGAAGCCTGGGCTTCCCGTCTGAGGCGGTTGCCCCCGGCGACCCGGCCCTGGAACAAGCGGAAGACGACGGAACGGGACGGGAAGTAATGAGTACAGCAGAGCATTGAGGGAGGGAGAGGGAGGGAGGGAGAGCAGAGCAGGTGATGGTGTTTATGTGGGACTATTGTCGAGGATGACACCCTGAGGGTTGGGGGGAGATGGTGGAGGAGTTGACGGGGAGTGAGAACAGATCGATCCTGCTGGGGGTGGATTGGTACTCGTCCGTAGACGATCAGTTTTATTGACTTTAAGAAGTGAAGCAGTAAAAAAAAAGTGAACAGATTGTCTTTAAACTGAGCGTGTGTGGAAAACAGATTCTCCTGCTCAGAGCTGTTCCTCTAACTTTGAGCTTCTGGTTCCAAAAGAACGGCAGCGTTCTGCTCTGGTGGAGTCGCCATGGTGACCTTTAGCCTGTCCCAGTTGGGAAGCCATGCTGCAGTAAAATGTGGGTGTTGGTGCGAGGACAGGTTATCACCCACCGAGCGCCATCGAGTGTAAAGATGAAGAGAAGGTGTTAAAGAAAGACCGAAAGCATGCAGCTCCGGTTCAACGACAGAGGGACACGTCAGGAGGTTCAAGATCACAGCTGGCTGGGTGATGGGTGAGGGTAGGAACGTAGATCCTGGTTACCATGGTGAGGGTAGGAACGTAGATCCTGGTTACCATGGTGAGGGTAGGAACGTAGATCCTGGTTACCATGGTGAGGGTAGGAACGTAGATCCTGGTTACCATGGTGAGGGTAGGAACGTAGATCGACCTGTAAATCGGGAGCTTTGCTTTTCGGCTCAGCTCTTTTTTTTTTACCAGGAAAATGCAAATGGATTAAATTTATATTCATCAGAAAACAAGTAACTAAAAAAAATCAAAGTCAATGTGTTTTAATAAAAATATTTTCCAGATGTTTCAGGGTTTTTTTTTTTGTTTTTTTTTTACGTCTGATGGATGTTTGATTGTTTATCTTCACGCGTTGCTCATGATTGGTTGTCACATCATCTGTGTCGTCGTTTATCTTCACGTCTCGCTCATGATTGGTTGTCACATCATCTGTGTCCTTGTTTATCTCTCACGGCGTCGTCTTTAACGTCCTTTTCTTTCCGAACGATCGCTCGTCTTCAGCTTCAGTTGTTCCATCCGTCCTGAAATCTTCTCTCAACCACGCGGGGTGACACTTGGCCGTGCTCGATCTGCTCGTCTGATGAAAAAAACTTTATGATAAACAAAGAAAAAACAATCCTTATGAATTAAATAGACTTTATTGATCCATGAAGGTAAATTTTTAAGACCTCCATAAAGTCCCGCCCCTTTAAAAAAAATATGTAAACAAAAAATATGTTAATCATTTGTGCTGTAAAAATATTCGTTTGTGCCATTTTAGTTTTTTTTATCATAAGAATACGATTTGAATGATGACATTATCAAAAATGGCGACGCCCGGAAAGAAATGAAGGTCTGGACAAAAATAAATAAAAAATATATCAATTGTTTGTGTTGTTTTATTTCTGTAAAAATATTCGTTTGTGCTTTTTTAGTTTTATTTTTTATCTTAAGAAATTTGATTTGGGAGGTGACGTCATAAAAGATGGCGTCATCAAATATGGCGACGTCCGGAAATAAATAAAGGTCTGGATGACGTCATCGCCCAAATGTTTCCATGGAAACCGTAAAAACACAGGAAGCACCTCCTCTAGACCGTCTCCTTCTCCTCAGCTCCCTCAGGACTGAATCAACTCCTCCAGACACGATGGATGTGGATCCGAGAGCCAGCAGCTGGTCATGCAGGTCAACAGAATGACTCCAGAACCAGGTAACCAGGTGGAAGCTAACCAGCTAGCCGTTGGGAGCTAACGAACTAGCCGTTAGGAGCTAACCAGCTAGCCGTCGGGAGCTAGTCAGCTAGCCGTCGGGAGCTAGCCAGCTAGCCGTTGGGAGCTAACCAGCTAGCCGTTCGGGGTTAACCAGCTAACCGTCGGGAGCTAGCCAGCTAGCCGTCGGGAGCTAGCCAGCTAGCCGTCGGGAGCTAGCCAGCTAACCGTTGGGAGCTAACCAGCTAGCCGTTGGGAGCTAACTAGCTAGCCGTTGGGAGTTAACCAGCTAGCCGTTGGGAGCTAACCAGCTAGCCGTTGGGAGCTAGCCAGCTAGCCGTTGGGAGCTAACTAGCTAGCCGTTAGGAGCTAACCAGCTAGCCGTTGGGAGCTAACCAGCTAGCCGTTGGGAGCTAGCCAGCTAGCCGTTGGGAGTTAACCAGCTAGCCGTTGGGAGCTAGCCAGCTAGCCGTTGGGAGCTAACCAGCTAGCCGTTGGGAGCTAACCAGCTAGCCGTTGGGAGCTAACTAGCTAGCCGTTAGGAGCTAACCAGCTAGCCGTTGGGAGCTAACCAGCTAGCCGTTGGGAGCTAACCAGCTAGCCGTTGGGAGCTAACCAGCTAGCCGTTAGGAGCTAACCAGCTAGCCGTTGGGAGCTAGCCAGCTAGCCGTTAGAAGCTAGCCAGACAATTTCTTAAAAACAGCTGTCCAACACAAAACAACAAAGTTTAGGGAACCTTTAGAGAACCTCAGGCTAACCTCCAGCCGTAGCTCCCAACGGCTGGAGGTTCCCTGGAGGTTTCCTGGAGGGTCTCTGGAGGTTCTCTGGAGGTTCCCTGGAGGTTTCCTGGAGGGTCTCTGGAGGTTCTCTGGAGGTTCCCTGGAGGTTTCCTGGAGGGTCTCTGGAGGTTCTCTGGAGGTTCTCTGGAGGTTTCCTGGAGGTTCTCCGGAGGTTCCCTGGAGGTTTCCTGGAGGGTCTCTGGAGGTTCTCTGGAGGTTCTCTGGAGGTTCTCTGGAGGTTTCCTGGAGGTTCTCTGGAGGTTCTCTGGAGGTTCTCCGGAGGTTCCCTGGAGGTTTCCTGGAGGGTCTCTGGAGGTTCCCGGGAGGTTCTCTGGAGGTTCACTGGAGGTTTTCTGGAGGTTCACTGGAGGTTTTCTGGAGGTTTCCTGGAGGTTCTCTGGAGGTCCTCTGGAGGTCCTCTGGAAGTTTTCTGGAGGTTTTCTGGAGGTTCCCTGGAGGTTTTCTGGAGGTTCACTGGAGGTTTTCTGGAGGTTTCCTGGAGGTTCTCTGGAGGTCCTCTGGAGGTCCTCTGGAAGTTTTCTGGAGGTTCTCTGGAGGTTCACTGGAGGTTTTCTGGAGGTTCACTGGAGGTTTTCTGGAGGTTTCCTGGAGGTTCCCTGGAGGTTCCCTGGAGGTTCCCTGGAGGTTTTCTGGAGGTTCCCTGGAGGTTCTCTGGAGGTCCTCTGGAGGTCCTCTGGAAGTTTTCTGGAGGTTTTCTGGAGGTTCCCTGGAGGTTCTCTGGAGGTTTTCTGGAGGTTCCCTGGAGGTTCTCTGGAGGTTTCCTGGAGGTCCTCTGGAAGTTTTCTGGAGGTTCACTGGAGGTTTTCTGGAGGTTTTCTGGAGGTTCCCTGGAGGTTCTCTGGAGGTTTCCTGGAGGTCCTCTGGAAGTTTTCTGGAGGTTCCCTGGAGGTTCTCTGGAGGTTCCCTGGAGGTTCTCTGGAGGTTTCCTGGAGGTCCTCTGGAAGTTTTCTGGAGGTTCACTGGAGGTTTTCTGGAGGTTCCCTGGAGGTTCTCTGGAGGTTTCCTGGAGGTCCTCTGGAAGTTTTCTGGAGGTTCCCTGGAGGTTCTCTGGAGGTTCCCTGGAGGTTCTCTGGAGGTTTCCTGGAGGTCCTCTGGAAGTTTTCTGGAGGTTTTCCGGAGGTTTTCTGGAGGTTCCCTGGAGGTTCCCTGGAGGTTCACTGGAGGTTTCCTGGAGGTTCTCTGGAGGTTTCCTGGAGGTTTTCCGGAGGTTTTCTGGAGGTTCCCTGGAGGTTCACTGGAGGTTTCCTGGAGGTCCTCTGGAGGTCCTCTGGAAGTTTTCTGGAGGTTTTCTGGAGGTTTTCTGGAGGTTCTCTGGAGGTTTTCTGGAGGTTCACTGGAGGTTCCCTGGAGGTTCACTGGAGGTTTCCTGGAGGTCCTCTGGAGGTCCTCTGGAAGTTTTCTGGAGGTTTTCTGGAGGTTTTCTGGAGGTTCTCTGGAGGTTTTCTGGAGGTCCTCTGGAAGTTTTCTGGAGGTTTTCTGGAGGTTTCCTGGAGGTCCTCTGGAGGTCCTCTGGAAGTTTTCTGGAGGTTTTCTGGAGGTTCTCTGGAGGTTTTCTGGAGGTTTCCTGGAGGTCCTCTGGAAGTTTTCTGGAGGTTCTCTGGAGGTTTTCTGGAGGTTCACTGGAGGTTTCCTGGAGGTTCTCTGGAGGTTCTCTGTTTACTGGGTGGTGTTCTTTCTTGGAGCTACCAGACTCACAGACCTCCTCATAAAGGGTTAATAAAGTTCACTGAATTTAAATCTAAATTAAATTTAAAAGTATTTTTTTTTTGTCTAAATTTACTTTTATTTCAACAAAAAACCCTAAAAAAGTCAAACATTTTATTTTTTTCCTTTTGTTTCGTTCGTCCTCGTGTTTTGTTTTTAACAGAACGGGTTACACACACACAATTATGTGTGTGTGTAATTGTTTTTTTTAGTGTTTTTTATTCCCATCATTTTTATCTCCATTCAAATCATTAAAAAAATACAAATAACTGCAGTTTTTTGACGTTCGTTTGTTAAAAATCTGTGCGAGTGTGTGTTTGTTTGTGGGTTGATACGTGTGTGTGTGTGTGTGTGTGTGTGTGTGTGTGTGTTTGTTTGTGGGTTGAGACGTGTGTGTGTATGTGTGTGTGTGTACATCCATCTTCCCTCCCAGTTTCAAACCCAGCACTGAGCCACTAATGGAGGACAAGCCTGTTAGAGCAACACGCTACGCTGTGCCAGCAACACACCAGGGACACACACACACATACACACACACACACACACACACACACACACACACACACACACACACACACACACACACACACACACACACACATATCATGCCGAGCGGGAAGACAGACACAGACAGACTCACACATTCTCCTCCAAAAAATGACTCCCAGAAATTCAGCACACACACAGATGAGTGCTCAGGGACATGGCCAACATTCACTTCCATAATAGGCAACACACACACACACACACACACACACACACACACACACACACACACACACACACACACACACACATCCCAGCAGAGCGCCTCCATGGCAACAGCCTCTACCAGTAAATCCATTCAGCTCTGCATCCATTTGTTTTTCTCTCATGTTGACGTTCAGTTGTTTTAAATCTGAAGAAAAAACTCAGAACCGTTCCGATCCGTCCTCTTCCGCTTATCCGGGGCCGGGTCACCGGGGGCAACACCCTCAAACGGGAAGTCCAGACTTCCCTCCCCCCGGCTGCATCCTCCATCTCACCCAGGAGGATCCTGAGGTGTTTCCTGTCCAGCTGTGAGACATAGTCTCTCCAGCAGGTCAGGGGTCTGACTCTTGGTCTCCTCCTGGTGGGACGGAACACCTCACCAGCGAGACACTCGGGGGGCATCCTGACCAGATTCCTGAACGTCCCCATCTGGTTTGTCTCGACCTGGAGGAGGAGCGGCTTGACACCGAGCTCCTCCCAGATGGCAGGGCTTAATGCCCCTGGTAGGGTCCCCCAAGGTAAACAGGTCCAAGGTGAGGGGTCAAACAAACACTCCTATGTAGAGATCAAGCATGGCCAAGTTGCCCTTACCCGGACGCAGGTCCTAGGAATGTAGGTCCCAGTTACTACGGTGAGGGTAACCCAAGAGGATCCTGAAGTGTTCCCTGTCCAGCTGTGAGACATAGTCTCTCCAGCAGGTCCAGGGTCTGCCTCTGGTCTCCTCCTGGTGGGACGGAACACCTCACCAGAGAGGCGCTCGGGATGCATCCTGACCAGATGCCCGAACCACCCCATACCAAGAACCAAGCTTTTTAAATTGGCATGAATTCTTTGTCTGTGTGACTGTGTGTAAACCTGCGGTACGTCAGCGTGACGGGTTAATCTATTCTAAATTAATTCGTTAGACACAGTTTCCTGGTAATTAATTCAAATGAGAAGATTAATTCAGATGTGTCAATCATAAGAGCCATGGCCTGCGGCAGGACGGTGCGCCAGGTCGGTACGGCAAGCCGGTGCGGGGGGCCGGTGCGGCAGGCCAAAGCAATGCCACATTAGGATGGTGTGGTGTAGAAACAGCTCGGCTCTTCGAGGATGTATGTAGGTGGTACCACGCTGATGGTGTGTGTCTCTTTAAGGACACGCTGACCCACTGAAGGTCATGATGAAGAGGATGAAGAGGAAGGCCACACCGCTTCAAAAACAATGTTTCTAGATTTACTTTCATAGATTTTCTACGTTCGTTTTTCTTTCACAGGAATCTTTGATAAAAGCTTTCATCTTCTTTTTCAGACACGTTATGAACCCCCGACTGGTGAAATTTATGTGTCCGGGTTTGGACCCTGGTTAGGGTAGGGGTTAACGGGAAAAGGGCCAAGGCAGTCTAAATGTTACATCAAGAGCGTTAAATTTTAAATCTATCGGCGCTAGGTTTGAAATCTAAGCTCTTGATGTAACATTTTGTTTGTTTTAACATCTAACACACTTGTTTACGTGTGTGTATTGGCCCCGATGACTTTCCATATCTGGGCACACTGTTTATTTTGTGGGCATCACGGAGACACACACATTTTAATGGGAGCAGTGTTGTTGTAACTTTGGTGCCATCTAGTGACGAAGCAATAGAATTACAGAAAAATAAAACATTAACAAGGTTTATTTACTTAATATTTTCAAGTTCGGTGGCCGGATTAAAACGTTTAATGGACCGTATGTGGCCCGCGGACCGTAGTTTGCCCATGCCTGGGTTAGACGGAAGAAACTGGCTTGCGTGGCGCCTCCTAGAGGAAAATAACGGAAGAAGAAGAATTACTTTTTTTTTTCATCTATTTTAACTCTTTTTTTTCTCTATTTTTGCTGTTTCATATTAAAATTTTCTCGTTATGGAACAAATAAAGCTTTTCTTAATTGATTTTTAAAGACGTCCAAATCGTGTTTAAATAAAACCCTCTGGTTTCATCCACGCATGTTTAAATCTGACACCATCATGTTTCACTTCACACCCCGGCGGTAACGCTCACTATCATCATATTTCACCAGGAAAGCGTGTGACGTGCCTCGCAGCGTGCAGCCATGCTACACATGCACGGAGCCTTCCAGCTGCTGCACACCTTCCACCTGCGATGGTTCCCATCTGCTCCTCGCACGCCGCTGAGGGAGCGTGCAAGGTTAAACAGGTCCTAAACAAAATTCTACTTCCTGGTTTTTAATCACCATGGTAACCAGGATCTACGTTCCTACCCTCACCATGGTAACCAGGATCTACGTTCTTACCCTCACCATGGTAACCAGGATCTACGTTCCTACCCTCACCACGGTAACCAGGATCTACGTTCCTACCCTCACCATGGTAACCAGGATCTACGTTCCTACCCTCACCATGGTAACCAGGATCTACGTTCCTACCCTCACCACGGTAACCAGGATCTACGTTCCTACCCTCACCATGGTAACCAGGATCTACGTTCCTACCCTCACCATGGTAACCAGGATCTACGTTCCTACCCTCACCATGGTAACCAGGATCTACGTCCCTACTCTCACCATGGTAACCAGGATCTACGTCCTTACCCTCACCATGGTAACCAGGATCTACGTTCCTACCCTCACCATGGTAACCAGGATCTACGTTCCTACCCTCACCATGGTAACCAGGATCTACGTTCCTACCCTCACCATGGTAACCAGGATCTACGTTCCTACCCTCACCACGGTAACCAGGATCTACGTTCCTACCCTCACCGTGGTAACCAGGATCTACGTCCCTACCCTCACCATGGTAACCAGGATCTACGTTCCTACCCTCACCATGGTAACCAGGATCTACGTTCCTACCCTCACCACGGTAACCAGGATCTACGTTCCTACCCTCACCACGGTAACCAGGATCTACGTTCCTACCCTCACCACGGTAACCAGGATCTACGTCCCTACCCTCACCATGGTAACCAGGATCTACGTTCCTACCCTCACCGTGGTAACCAGGATCTACGTCCCTACCCTCACCGTGGTAACCAGGATCTACGTTCCTACCCTCACCATGGTAACCAGGATCTACGTCCCTACCCTCACCATGGTAACCAGGATCTACGTCCCTACCCTCACCATGGTAACCAGGATCTACGTTTCTACCCTCACCATGGTAACCAGGATCTACGTTCCTACCCTCACCATGGTAACCTGGATCTACGTTCCTACCCTCACCATGGTAACCAGGATCTTGGGTGAGATGGAGGATGCATCCGGGATGAGCGAAGTCTGGGTTTCCCGTCTGAGGTTGTTGCCCCCGGCGACCTGGGGTACTGTCCACTGTCAATCGTTAGCCCGTGGAGAAGCGCCAACACGGGAGTCATTGTTTATAAAACTGTGTGGTTTAAACGGCAGCCATGTTTAGAGTTCTACCAGTGTTTTAAAAACCTTAACGAGCTAACGAGTCGTTACCAAGAAGCCTGATTAAAAACAGCAACACAACTGATTAAAATAAATTTAATAAAAACCCAAGAAGTTTAATTAAAAACCAGAAAGAAATCAAAACATACGAAGATACGACGCTTCGAACCACTGAGAATAATTAGTTATAATTACAGCTAATTAAGCATCAAACAGTTTAAATGATTAAAATATAAACACATGAGCTGCTGTTAAAACAAACTGGTTAATATTCAGGCTGGTTTGAGTCCCATCTGGAACACACAGGGGTCTGATTCCGTTCCCCCACCTCCTCAAACCAAACACATGGATCACTTAAACCTGGTTTTATTGTTTACAGTCATTCTTTGAAAAACATTCAGTGAAAATTAAAGATATTTTAGATTTTATGTGACGTTTAAAACATCAGTGAAAAAAAAAAGTATCACTGTATTCATCCCTCACCATGCTGCACTCCTTACACCGCAGCAGGCTGCCCTTCTACGGCACCAATGGTGGGAGAAATGGGGGTTAGGTGTCTTCTCCAAGGACCCTAGACGTGCTCTCTGTGGGACGCGCTAACGCTCTAACCACTGAGCTGCCGTCTCCTCCCGAACATCGCTGTAAATATTAATATGACGGAGAGACATCTCAAAATATTAATATTTATTATGTGTCGTGTTCCGTCGTCTTACGTTTATTCAGGGCCGGGTCGCCGGGGGCAACAGCGTTAGACCCAGGCTTCTCTCACCTCGGCTGCATCCTCCATCTCACCCAGAAGGATCCTGAGGTGTTCCCTGTCCAGATGTGAGACGTAGTCTCTCCAGCAGGTCTGGTCAGGAGGCTGGAAACGTCTCACTAGCGAGGTGCTCGGGAGCCATCCTAACCAGATGACCAGACCACCCATGTTTTGGGTTTAGATGGTATGTCAGGCTGGGGTTGCTCCGGTGGAAGGAAACTACACCGTTTTTATTTCTTGTCCCGTCTTTATTATTTTTGTATTGTAGTGTCCACCAACCATCCTCCTCCAGCCACCTCGAGCTCTCTTCCTACATGGCAGGTAGAAAGGTTCTGATCTTCGCCCATAAGAGGTCTGGAACTTTTAATGCTGCTGAGGAGGTTCTGCAGGCTCAAGGCTCCACCTGGAGGTTTCTGACCTTTACACCATGAACTTTAAAGCCATGACGACAGCGGAGGATATTAAAGGAGACCTGAAAGATATGGAGAAGTTCAGCAACCTGAACGAGACCGGAGTGGCCTGGGAGGAGGAGACGGCAGCTCAGTGGTTAGAGCGTACACGCGCGGACCGGAAGTTCGCGGGTTTGCGTCCCACAGAGTTCACGTCCAGGGTCCTTGGAGAAGACACCTAACCCCCTTTTTCTCCCACCATTGGTGCCGTCAAAGGGCAGCCTGCTGTGGTGTAAGGAGTGCAGCACCGTGGGGGATGAAGAGAGGAATTCATTTTGTGAAAATAAAAACAAAGAAGCTAAAATCTGTTTTAAAAGCAGGTTTTTATCATAAAAAAGCTGTTTTAATTTAAACGTTTTTTAAAAACCTCGTTTCAATCTTCCAAGGACTTTTTATCGATGGGCGGAGCTTCATCGATCCTCTGGTAAATCAATAGAAGAGGTTCTGGAAGAGCCCCTCCATCCGTCCTCAGAGAGCCGTGGTGTTCCCCGGAGACGCAGCGACGGGATCAGATGTAAATCCCCGTGAAGAGCTCCACGTGGAGCCTGTCTGACATGAAGAGGGAGCAGGAAGGGTTTCCAGGAACCTCAGTTACCGTCTTAACCGTCTATCCGGGAGCCCATCCCGGCTGATTCAAGGGGCAGGGTACACTCCAAACAGGTCGCCAGTCTGTCGCGGGGCCACACACATACATTCACACACACACTCATTTCTAGGAGTCAATCAACCTAGCATGCATGTTTTTGGAGGATGGGAGGAAACCAGAGTACCTGGAGGGAACCCACGCAGACACGGGGAGAACATGTAAACTACACACAGAAAGGACAGTGTTCCAAGCCTCATCCCCACCCGGGACTGGAACCCATGACCACCTTGCTGTGAGACCACAGTGCTACCCACTGTGCCACCGTGCCACCCCGTTTCCGGGAACGTTTAGATTTGAATTTCAGAAAAACAACCTGATTCATGGGCAGCACGGTGGCGCAGTGGGTGGCACAGTGGCTTAATAGCAAGAAGGTCATGGGTTCAAACCCTGGTGGGTGATGGGCTTGGAACACTGTCCTTTCTGTGGAGTTTGGAACCACCAGGAAAGAGGACTAGAGGAAGACCAAAGAGGAGGTTCATGGATACAGTGAAGGAAGACATGAAGAAGAGGATGAAGGAGATAAGGTTAGATGGAGGGGACTGACTTGATGTGGCGCCCCCTGGAGGCTTTTAGAGGCAGTTTAACATCTCATTAGAATTCACTGGAGATTCAAACATTGTTACCACGGTAACCTACATTCCACCCAGCTCAGACCCAGCTGTGGTCATCCAACCTGACCACACATAGACGGGGAGAACATGCAAACTACACACATTAAGGACATTATTCCAAGCCAGATCCCACCCTGACCTCAAACCCTGACCTGCTTGCTGTGTGGCCACCATACTAACACACGTGTTTGGTGAATTGGTCACTCTGAAATACGGCCTTTGGAATCAAAGTGTGAGGGGATGGCTGTGTGTGTGTCTGGTGACCTGTTCAGAGTGTACCCTGCCTCCCACCTGAAATCAGCCAGGATAGGCTCCGCCACCCTCCGTCACTCCGGTAGGGGTAACCAGTTCAGAAAACCAACGGCTGTTCCAGCTTCACTCCACCCAACTCTGCACCACCTAGCTGCTGTTCAGAAGCTCTGCTCAGGATGCTTGGAGGCTCATAGTGTGTGTGTGTGTGTGTGTGTGTGTGTGTATGTGTGTGTGTTTGTGTGCCCGTGCCTGCTCTCAGACTGACTCCCCCTGACTCCTCCCGCTTTTATAAACCCCTCTAAAAATAACTCAGCCTCCCCTCTTTGACTGACACACCCTCTCATCCAATCACATCTCACAGCCACACACACACACTCTCTCTCCCTGTGACGTCACCAGGCGTGTGTTTTCCTCCTGACTGGCATGTGGCCCCGCCCCCTGATGGGCATGCAGCAGACCTGGCAACCTGCAGTCAGACATGCTGGCAGTGCGGAAAGAAGACCTGGCATCCCACGGGCAGGCAGCGTGGATCACACACACACACACACACACCGTGATTTGAAATCTAAGTGTGGAGGTGCGCGCGCACCTCTTGGATTTTATTTTTAAACACTTTCATCCTTTTTTTTTTTAATCGGATTTCTAAGTTTTTTTAAAAAAAAAAAGTGTGTTTTTTTCCTTTCGTTTGGATTCTTGGACTTTTTTTCCATAAAAATATGGATGTTTTGGGAAATTACAGCATTTTCCAGGAACTACAACTCGTGCACGACACAGGGTATTTCTCTGCTCTGCCTTCACTGGAAGAAAACTGGCAGCAGGTACGTCTACTGGTCCTGATGCTGCGCGGCTGAGATGATGATGATGGTTTACGAGCACATGGAGTTGTACGTGTGTGCGCGCGCGCGTGTCTGTGTGTGTGTAGGTGTGTGTGCGCGTGTGTTAATCTGCTGTAAACATCACTTTTTATTCCAAACTAAGAAACTTCATTCATTTCTTCCGCCTTCAGCGGAACCGCTTGGGTTTACAGTGTGTGTGTGTGTGTGTGAGTGTGTGTGTGTGTGTGTGTGTGTGTGTGACACCAGCCCAGCTGGATAGACTATCCCGGCTGGGTTCAAACGAGAGGTAGGGTACACCCAGGACAGGTCACCGGACTGCTGCGGGGTCTCACACACACACACACACACACACACACACACACACACACACACTTATTCATAGCTAACATGTATGTTTTTGGAGGAAACACACACATACACAGGTAGAGAACATGTAAACTACACACAGAGAGAATAGTGTCAGTACCCCAGCCCCTGACCTTCTTGCTGTGAAGCCACTAAATCAGCCATAAAGTGACTTTAAAAAGAAAAAAAGTGGGGAAAAAAAAACACCAAAAAGAGAAAAATTCAAAGTTCTTTTTTCTGTTAAAAAAGCTTTTTTTTGTTTTAAAAATGCTTAAAGGTGTTTATAATTTTTTTTTTTAAATTTATCGGAACATTTTTATTTAACTTCAAAGAATTATTTAACTAAAATTTTTAAAATAATAAAAAAAAATCTTTTTATTGAGAATTTGAAGTTCAAAAGAAAAAAAAAAACCTGAAATTAAAGCTTTTATTTTTACTCAAAAAACTTAATAAATTAAATATTTTAAAACTCTGCTCGGTGGCCTCACAGCAAGTAGGTCAGGGATTTGAGTACTGGAGTGGTAGCAGGCTTAAATGACTGTTCTTTCTGTGTGTAGTTTACATGTTCTACTGTGTATGTTTGGGTTTTCTCTGGTTTCCTCCAGAAACATACATATTAAGATGATTGGCTGCTAGGAATGAGTGTGTGAGTGTGTGTGTGTGTGTGTTCCTCCGTGTTGAGAGCAGCCTGGTTGGCCGGTTCAGGCATCTGGTCAAGATGCCTCCCTCTCTGGTGAGGTGTTCCGTTCCACCAGGAGGAGACCCAGAGTCAGACCCCTGACCTGCTGGAGAGACTATGTCTCACAGATGGACAGGGAACACCTCAGGATCCTCCTGGTGAGATGGAGGATCCTGGGGACGGGTGGAGGGAGGGACGGGGTGAGAGAAACCTGGGCTTCCCGTTTGAGGCTGTTACCCCTGACGACCCGGCCCTGGATAAGCGGAAGACGATAAAACGGATTAATTTGGATCTACTCATGAGCCTCGAGGGTCATCCCAAACAAGCACAGTCAGAGCTAGACTGGTGACCCCCTCTCATGTCACTCCGGCTCTCATGTCTGCACGTGAGCGCGATCCTTTGGGATTTTAAAATAACAATAATGCATTGAACTTATACAGCGCTTTTCTAGACACTCAAAGATGCTTTAAATATGCATTATTCATTCACTCCATACACACACACACACACACACACACACACACACACACACACACACACATTATTCATTCACTCCATACACACACACACACACACACACACACATTATTCATTCACTCCATACACACACACACACACACACACACACACATTATTCATTCACTCCATACACACACACACACACACACACACACACATTATTCATTCACTCCATACAATCATTCATTCCTGATGATGGGAGCTACCATGCAAGGTGCAGACCACTATCATCAGAAGAAACTGGGGGTTCAGTGTCTTGCTCAAGGACACCTCGGCATGGACTCTGGGCGGGGGATCGAACCTGAGACCTTCCTGTTACAAAGCGGTCGCCCTACCCACCGAGCCATCCCTCCCCCGAATGTCCAATTCGGGGAAAATGTCCAATGAAAACAGTTGTTAGGTACTCAGTATGGTGTCAGGGGCGGAGCCAGGATTTTCAGGGGCGGGGTTTGCCACCTGTATCATTTTTTATTTTTGCTTCCTCTATTCATCCTTCACCGTGCTGCACTCCTTACACCGCAGCAGGCTGCCATGACGGCACCAATGGTGGGAGAAACGGGGGTTAGGTGTCTTCTCCAAGAACCCTAGACGTGAACTCAGTGGGATGCGAACCCGCGACTTTCCGGTTGACTTCCTGTTTACTTCTGGTTGACTTCCGGTGTACTTCTGGTTCGCGGGTGAACGCTCTAACCACTAAGCTACCGTCCCCCCCTAAGAGGGTCTGGGGGCATTTCCTCCCCAGAAAATTTTACAAAATAAGAGTCATTTTCCGTCATTTTTGGTCATATTTTGCTCAAAGTTTATAATAATTCTAATAATTAAAGTAGTAAGAACACTTTTTTTTTGTGGATCATAAAGGGGGCGTGTGCCCCCCGCAGCCCCTCTATGTATCCCCCTCCTGTGTCTCCCCTTGGATGTGAAGCCTATATTTTCTCCTTTTTTCTGACTCACTGATCAAACTGTATTTGTTTGTGTTTATTTTGATCCTTTCAGATGTTTTTGGTCACGTTTTTCTGGTTGATTATCTGTAAACAATTCTGTGCTCAGACTCTCAATCTGACCGCTGCATGAACCGCTGTCTGTCTGTCCGGCTGCGGGCGGCCGTCTCTGCCCGCCTGCCAGCCTGCGGACGTCAGACGATCACATTTCACTACACAGTAACATGAAGACATGCAGGGACGGAGGAACGGAGAGCAGGGGATCTGAGACACACACACACACACACACACTCATTCCTAGCAGCCAATCGACCTCACATGTATGTTTTTAGAAGAAAACCAGAGAAAAGCCACACATACACAAGGAGAACATGCAAACTACACACAGAAAGAACAGTTTCAGGTCCTGTCCGCACCCAGAACTCGTCCCCTGACCTTTTAGCTTTGAGGTCACCATGGTAACCATTATGCTTCTACAGCACAGGTGTCAAACTCTGGTCCTGGAGGTCCGGTGTCCTGAAGGTTCTCCGTGTGTTCTTGTCCATATGATACAGAGGCAGACCCTGGACCTGCTGGAGAGACTCACAGCTGGACAGGGAACACCTCAGGATCCTCCTGGGTGAGATGGAGGATGCAGCCGGGGTGAGAGAAGCCTGGGTTTCCTGTCTGAGGGTGTTACCCCCGACGACCCGGCCCTAGATGACGTGGGAGACGACAGAACGGAATAAATAATGATTTATTATTAACACGTGTGTAAAACTCGACCAGCTTTGCCGGGTTTCGCTCTCCTTGAGCTTTCTTTCCCTCCAGTGTGAGACACACGCGGCCGCCCGGCAGGCCATCATTCACTGAGTAAATAATCTGAAGAGAGTTCAGAGGAGAGATTAGATCAGAAACCGAGCAGCTGCAGAGGAAGACGGATGACTGCTCCTCCGTGGAGGACGGCCAGATTAACACGCTTACAGGAGATTTACACGCCTGGAGACGCTGCATACTGATACACATACATTCCTACCCTCACCATGGTAACCAGGATCTACGTTCCTACCCTCACCATGGTAACCAGGATCTACATTCCTACCCTCACCATGGTAACCAGGATCTACGTTCCTACCATCACCATGGTAACCAGGATCTACGTTCCTACCCTCACCATGGTAACCAGGATCTACGTTCCTACCCTCACCATGGTAACCAGGATCTACATTCCTACCCTCACCATGGTAACCAGGATCTACGTTCCTTCCCTCACCATGGTAACCAGGATCTACGTTCCTACCCTCACCATGGTAACCAGGACCTACGTTCTTACCCTCACCATGGTAACCAGGATCTACGTTCTTACCCTCACCATGGTAACCAGGACCTACGTTCCTACCCTCACCATGGTAACCAGGACCTACGTTCTTACCCTCACCATGGTAACCAGGACCTACGTTCCTACCCTCACCATGGTAACCAGGACCTACGTTCCTACCCTCACCATGGTAACCAGGATCTACGTTCCTACCCTCACCATGGTAACCAGGACCTACGTTCCTACCCTCACCATGGTAACCAGGACCTACGTTCCTACCCTCACCATGGTAACCAGGATCTACATTCCTACCCTCACCATGGTAACCAGGATCTACGTTCCTACCCTCACCGTGGTAACCAGAATCTACGTTCCTACCCTCACCATGGTAACCAGAATCTACGTTCCTACCCTCACCATGGTAACCAGGATCTACGTTCCTACCCTCACCGTGGTAACCAGGATCTACGTTCCTACCCTCACCGTGGTAACCAGAATCTACGTTCCTACCCTCACCATGGTAACCAGGACCTACGTTCCTACCCTCACCATGGTAACCAGGATCTACGTTCTTACCCTCACCATGGTAACCAGGATCTACGTTCCTACCCTCACCGTGGTAACCAGAATCTACGTTCCTACCCTCACCATGGTAACCAGGACCTACGTTCCTACCCTCACCATGGTAACCAGGATCTACATTCCTACCCTCACCATGGTAACCAGGATCTAGGTTCCTTCCTTGTCCTCATTCGGGATTTAAACCCCTGACCTTCTTGCTGTGAGGCCGCCGTGCTGCCCCTTAAACAGTGAACAGAATAAAATAAGAAAGACTGGACTCGCATGTGAGCTTCCACCATTAGGTATGAATGTATGTGTGTGTATATGTGTGTGTGTGTGTGTGTAAGTAGGTTACATTTGGGGCAAAATGACTTTGAAAGTTTGTCCTGGTTTTTGTTTCTTTTTTTTTCTCAGCTCTGAAAAACGAGCTGCAGCAGAAACACTCCTGGTTACCACGGTGAGGGTAGGAACGTAGATCCTGGTTACCACGGTGAGGGTAAGAACGTAGATCCTGGTTACCACAGTGAGGGTAGGAACATAGATCCTGGTTACCACGGTGAGGGTAGGAACGTAGATCCTAGTTACCACGGTGAGGGTAGGAACATAGATCCTGGTTACCACGGTGAGGGTAGGAACATAGATCCTGGTTACCACGGTGAGGGTAGGAATGTAGATCCTGGTTACCATGGTGAGGGTAGGAACATAGATCCTGGTTACCACGGTGAGGGTAGGAACATAGATCCTGGTTACCACGGTGAGGGTAAGAACATAGAACCCTGTTACCATGGTGAGGGTAGGAGCGTAGATCCCGGTTACCATGGTGAGGGTAGGAGCGTAGATCCTGGTTACCATGGTGAGGGTAGGAATATAGATCCTGGTTACCACGGTGAGGGTAAGAACATAGATCCCGGTTACCATGGTGAGGGTAGGAACATAGATCCTGGTTACCATGGTGAGGGTAGGAGCGTAGATCCTGGTTACCATGGTGAGGGTAGGAACGTAGATCCTGGTTACCATGGTGAGGGTAGGAGCGTAGATCCTGGTTACCATGGTGAGGGTATGAACATAGATCCTGGTTACCACGGTGAGGGTATGAACGTAGATCCTGGTTACCATGGTGAGGGTAGGAACATAGATCCTGGTTACCACGGTGAGGGTAGGAACGTAGATCCTGGTTACCATGGTGAGGATAGGAACATAGATCCTGGTTACCATGGTGAGGGTAGGAACGTAGATCCTGGTTACCATGGTGAGGGTAGGAACGTAGATCCTGGTTACCATGGTGAGGGTAGGAACATAGATCCTGGTTACCACGGTGAGGGTAAGAACATAGATCCTGGTTACCACGGTGAGGGTAGGAACGTAGATCCTGGTTACCATGGTGAGGATAGGAACATAGATCCTGGTTACCATGGTGAGGGTAGGAACGTAGATCCTGGTTACCATGGTGAGGGTAGGAACGTAGATCCTGGTTACCATGGTGAGGGTAGGAACATAGATCCTGGTTACCACGGTGAGGGTAAGAACATAGATCCTGGTTACCACGGTGAGGGTAAGAACATAGATCCCGGTTACCATGGTGAGGATAGGAACGTAGATACTGGTTCCTGATGTGCGTCTCAGGCGCTGACAGATCAATGGAAGGATGGCGTAGAGTGGCACAGGGAGCGAGGCGGGCATCTGTTCCTGCTCTATTTTTATCTGGTGATAAACTTCTTCAGACGGTCGGATGAAGGATCCATCGTACGGAGCAGGTGTCTTCATCAGGGATTAAAAATAAAACTGGTTTGACCGACTTTACCGGAGCTTCACTCTGAGAGGGACCATAGTTACCATGGCAACCAGGTGGCATGGGGGCTCGTTTAAAGAGAACTACGTGGGTCTGAAGCAGGGCAGCTGTTCTCCTTTAAGGACGACGGGCCTCGTCGTTGGCAGCCACCCATCCCCTCCTGGCCGGGCCCCATGGGTAAAAGCCCAGCCACCAGGCGCTCGCTCTCATGCCCCATCTAGAGCCTGGCTCCTAGGTGTTTGTTTGGCCCCTCAGGATCTGTTTACCTTGCGTGACCCTACCAGGGGCAGGGGTAGTGAGACGTTACCATGGCAGCATCACAGAAAAGAGAGTGGAAGACGGTCACCACGGTAACTTAAACCAGACACTAGAGGCGCTCTAGAGGCGCTGTAGGATGTGAAATATTGGGCTCTATCGTGGCCTCACAGCAAGTAGGTCAGGGCTTCGAGTCGTGGAGTGAAAATGAGAGTTGAAACACACACACACACACACTCATTCCTACAGCCAGAAGGAATGAGTGAAAAAAACCACACATACACAAGGAGAACATACAAACTACACACAGGTGTCAAACTTTGGTCCTGGAGGTCCGGTGTCCTGAAGGTTCTTCATGTGTTCATGTATCGTTAACCTGGTCCAGGTTAACGAGTCATTCCGCCAAATTTGATTGGCTGTTGATTTCATTTTATGTATCAGCTGATGAACCAGGGACCAATGAAAACCTTCCGGTCCCTCTAGGACCGGACTTTGACACTCCTGTCCTACAGTTTATTTTATTCATTTTTATTTCCGTTCCATCGTCTTCCGCTCATCTCGGGCCGGGTCGCCGGGGGTAACAGCCTCAAAGCTCAGGTCCGCGGTCTGCCTTTGGGTCTCCTCCCGGTGGGACGTGCCCGACACACCTCACCAGTGAGGCGTTAGGCATCTCTCGACCTGGAGGAGGAGCTCCTCCCGGATGGCAGAGCTCCTCACCCGATCTCTGAGTGAGAGCCCAGCCGCCCTGCGGAGGAAGATCATTTTAGCCGCTTGTTTTTCATCCCTCACTGGGGAAATTTATAGGCTGCACTCCTTACACCGTAGCCAGCTGCCACAATGGCGCCAATGGTGAGAGAAACGGGGGGTAAGGTGTCTTCTCCAAGGACCCCAGACGTGAACTCAGTGGGACGAGATCCTGCGAACTTCCGGTTAACTTCGGGTCAGCGGGTGACCGCTCTAACTACTGAACTAGTTTTGACAATCTTGTTCTTTAATTTAGTCAAAAAGAGTTTTGTTAATATTTTGTTCATTTTAATCATTGTTTTATTTTCTTTTTTGTTCTTTTTATTACTATGTTTATTATTTTTTTAACATCTGAGGAAGTTCTTCATCTCTGAATCTCGTTCACTGACCTTCAAAATAAAAGACTTTGTTATTGTGAAACAGAACGTCCAGGTTGACACGTACGTCACTAGAGGTTTTACTTTAGAAATAAAGAGCTGGGATGACCTGTGACATACACACACACACACACACCTCATGTGAGGATGAGGACAGACATCAGGTGGGCTTCTCTTAATGGACTGACCCCTCCTTTGTGTGGGAGTCAGACTGGGGGAGGGGGGAAGGAGGGGGATGAGGTCACAGTGAAGTGTGAGCATGCGTGGCTCCGTGTGTGTGTTTAAGTGATGACTTCATTCGTTATGCATTTATTTATGATGGCTGTGTGTGTGTGTGTGTGTGAGACCTCGTTAACAGAGCAGCAGATGATTTCAATCCCACCATGTTAGCCAATTAAGAGAGAGACACACACACTCCACACCTCACACACACACATACAGAACTTCGGTGAGTCTGGTTTAAAATACATCAAATTATTCCTGGAATTAAAAAGCAGATCCTCCAGATGTGTGTGTGTGTGTGTGTTGTTAATTAATTCCTCCCCAGCTCTGTATTTAATTAACATTGACAGTAAAATGGAGTGTGTATCAATGTACGTGTGTTTCTCCCTACCGCGGGGGAGGAAGCCCACCCCGGCTCAGTTCAGGGGAGAGGCAGGGTACACTCTTAAAAGGTCACTAGTCTGCAGCAAGGCCACACACACAGACAAACCATCCACACACACACATACTCATTCCTAAGGACATTTTCATAGCAGCCAATCAACAACACACGGAGAGAACATGCAAACTACACACAGGAAGAGCAGTGTTTCTAGTCTCGTCTCCACTTCAGGATCTAAAGATGTGGCCTGAGTGTAAGTAGAACAGGACCCCTGATCATTTTAAGGAGCCAATCATTCTCTCTGGTTCTGCAGAGACGGATCGGTACCGTTCGTCTGGAAACATCTGGAACATTTGATTGGTTCTTTTATTGTTCAAACGATTCAGCTGCACAGCTACGGGTTAGAGGTCAGGGATTCAAACATCCTATCCAATCAGGATAGAGATGATGGCAGGGATGTATCCTCCATGTTTGTAGTTTTTTATTTGGAAAAAGGAGATCAACCATGCTGTACAATCCGTGTAGGTAACGTCCTCCATGTTTGTAGTTCTGCTGATCCCCAGTGCTATACGGTTCATGTTGGCAACGTCCTCCATGTTTGTAGTTCTGTAGATCAACCATGCTGTACGGTTCATGTTGGCAACGTCCTCCATGTTTGTAGTTCTGTAGATCAACCATGCTATACGGTCCATGTTGGTAACGTCCTCCATGTTTGTAGTTCTGCTGATCCCCAATGCTATACGGTTCATGTTGGCAACGTCCTCCATGTTTGTAGTTCTGTAGATCAACCATGCTGTACGGTCCATGTTGGCAACGTCCTCCATGTTTGTAGTTCTGTAGATCAACCATGCTGTACGGTTCATGTTGGCAACGTCCTCCATGTTTGTAGTTCTGTAGATCAACCATGCTGTACGGTTCATGTTGGCAACGTCCTCCATGTTTGTAGTTCTGTAGATCAACCATGCTATACGGTTCATGTTGGCAATGTCCTCCATTTGTAGTTCTGTAGATCAACCATGCTGTACGGTTCATGTTGGCAATGTCCTCCATGTTTGTAGTTCTGTAGATCAACCATGCTGTACGGTTCATGTTGGCAACGTCCTCCATGTTTGTAGCTCTGTAGATCAACCATGCTACACGCTCCGTGTTGGTAACGATTCACCAAAATTTAAAGACAATTTTTATAAAGTTTAATCAGGAAAAGTTTTTTTTCCAGAGGATCAAATCAAATTAAATTTCTGTCAAATTATTTCAGAATAAATCCTTTCATTTAATAATCAGTATCCATGGTGATAAAATGAACGCAGAGAAAGAACGAACAGCTGGTTCATGAGGTCATGTGTTTGTTTATTTAGCCTGACCTGCTGACCTCGATTTAACCTGTGACCTCCTTGATGACACGTCCCACCGGGAGGAGAGCTAGCAGACCCAGGACCTGCTGGAGAGACTATGTCTCACAGCTGGACAGGGAACACTTCAGGATCCTCCTGGGTGAGATGGAGGATGCAGCCGGGGCGAGAGAAGCGTGGGCTTCACGTCTAGGTGGTTACCCCCGGCGACCCGGCCCCGGATAACTAGGAGATGACGGAACGAAACGGAACGTCATTTAATCTGAGTCTAAAAAGAAAATCTGGCGTTAATAGTTTAATAATCTCTTAAAGAAAAGCTTGAAGGTTAAAAACACTTGAGAATCCGTCATCCTTTGTTTGCCCCCTCTCCTCCAGGAACCCTCTTATCCCCCTCTACCCACGCCCGCCCGCTCCCCGATCCCCTGCACTCTCTGCTTGCATTATTAATGGAGTCCAGCAGGTCGAGGATGCAGCCAGATAAAATATTAAACCAGACACGCAGAGAAAAATAAATCTGCAGCTCGTTGGAGGTTCTACATAAGCTTCAAACACTTCTGTGTGGAGTTTACGTGTTCTACGACATTTTAATGTGGGGTAGAAATCGTATAAACGAGCAGTTCTTTCACACGGTCAGCTCCATAGTAGCATCGACAATGTCCTTGTTATTGTTTTTAAGAGCGCGTACGGACTTTGCCCGCGACACGTTGGCCTGTGACATGACGAGTTTGACGTCTTTTACCTCCTCTTCCTCTTCGCTCGCCTCCCGTACGGTGTGTGTTTTCCTGGATGTTTGAGCTCTGGGCTCGCTGGGAAAGATCTTCAATTCTGGCTTTACCATAGACTATGTATGTGTCTGATGCAGGACTCTTGTAGATGTCTGGTTCGGTGATAACGAACAGAATGTTCTTTGATTTGCAAATATTACTGTTGTTTTTGGCAGCCGTCTGAGTTTCTGTTTTAGTCCTCGTCTTGAAGTTAGCATGCTGTTTAAAACTTTAAGTTTCTGACCACCAAGCTCCTTTGTTACTGTTTTCACCATGGTGTGTGACCTCCTCATGGCTGCAGGTGTGTTGTGTAGACGGTGTGAACGCGCAGCATCGTGAGTGTGTTTGTGTGTGGGGGGGCGTGCCGCCGTGAGAGACAGAATGCACCCGCTGTGTTTGTTCTTTTCTCAGACAGAAACGTGAAAGTCTGACGCCTGTTTGTGTCATTTTCGTCACCAAAAAGTCGCATTTATTTCCTTATCGTTGACGAAAACAACACTGCTTGCCAGAGACCAAGTTTTCACGTGTTTTTCGCTGCGTCTATGTTTGGCTTTGCTTACGGGTTCCTCATCTATTTCATCAGCTGCTGCCAGCTGGGCCTGTCTGTGTCTGAGCAAAGCCTGGTTCCTCCAGGTCTGGGATGGAACCCTCACTGTCCGATTCCGTTCCAGCTTCACGGGGCGTGGTTGCGACTCAGATCGCCATTATAAACATCGCTCTGATCAGGCTGCACGTCAGTCTTACAGAGGACCGTGATGGACTGGACGGATTGAGCAGGGAGGGGGTCGAGGTTGCTGGAAAGGTTAGACATTCACCTTCTGGATAACGACACGTACCCCATGCTGCCCGCTGCAGTCTCACGGCATACGGAGAAAGGTCACACACACGTACACACACACACGCCAGCTCACGTGCCCATCACAACCAGAGGTGTCAAAAGTACCAACATTTTCTACTCAAGTAGAAGTATAAATACCGAGTTAAAAAACTACTTTAGTAAAAGTAGAAGTATCAACTCAAGTTTTCTACTTAAGTAAAAGTAAAAAGTAACCTATTTTAAAACTACTTAAAGTAAAAAAAGTAAAAGTAATTTTCAGAAAAAAAGGAATATTGTTAACAAAAGCGTATGAACATATTTTTTAACTATTATCACATGCTTTAAGGAGCAGAAAATATGATAATAAATGAAAGTGTTTTGGTGTTAAACTTTATGAATCAGAAACATTTATTTCTTAATAATCTTTATTGGAAATCGATTAATGAACACAATCAAATGTATTAACATAAGCAGGGCATTATGTAACGTCCCTTCAGCTACCAAGCTTCACTCTGCATCACCTAATTTAACCAACTTCAGCAGAAACACAAACACACTCAATGGAAAAAAATAAATAAATAAATGAAAATAAAATGACCAAAAGGCTTTTTTAAGCCTTGAAGGCAGCTAGTTTTCAAAGTTCTTTGAGGCAATACTGAATAGTCTTTAACAAGTTGATAAGGTTGGGAGTGCCACATACAGCCTGCGTGACACCTGGAACCAGCGTTGCCAGGTGGGAGGTGCTGGATTATCGTACTAATGACGTAAAATTATCGTATTTTACAAAAAATATCGTACACCCAGTATAACCACGCTCATTGACAAAATAACACCCTTTACATGCACTCGTAAGGCAGTGGGAGTGAAGGAAACACACAGGAGGAAAAATCCTTGGATTCTTTTTCTAAAATTTTAAGAACTGTAAAAATGAAAAAATGACCAGGGAAATAAGATTTTAAGAAACCCAGAAAGAAACCAGTAGGGGCGGGACTTAGGAGACGGTATATATAAATTTACATATATACATATCTACATATATATGTGTACATACATATAAGGTTTTTTTTTAATGTTAACCCAAACATCTACATGATGCAAAATCTAAGCGATGTGTAGTTTTAATCTCCTCAGTCAGTCTTTATAAACTAATCAATAACATTTTGGATGCTTTTAAGCACAAATACTTCATCCACTACTATTTATGGATTAATCAGTTCAATTAGCTTTGTTTCTAAAGATAAAATAGTGCGTCACACATCAAAGTTATTTTTATAAAAATACCATCTACAATATTTTCAGCAAAGACGCTTACAATAACCGCAGACTGAAAATAATAATAAAACATTTCTTTGCTGTTGTTTTTTTTTTTTTAAAAAAAACTGATAATTCAATCAAAGTTCAGTGTTGCAGCATCAAAAACACTTTGATTTCCGAGCCCGAGTCTCAAACACGGAAATTGACGTCCCTGCTCTTTAAAAGTTTGTGGCGGGGCTACTCGCCCCAAAGTAATGATTGACTGGACCTTTCAGCCAATCATTCATCTGTTCCTTTGTTTGATGCATTCAGGGTTAAATAAAAAAAAAAAAACTCCGACAAACAGTCGCGGCTGTTTAACGGTGACAAAATGGAGAAAGTAGTGACTACTTTTTATAAAATTAACGAAGTAAAAGTACAGATAATTGCATAAAAAAGTAGTGAGTAAAAGTAAAAAGTAGACAAAAAAATAATTACTTCGTTAAAGTAAAGATAACGAGATTTTCTACTTGAGTAAGGTAACGAAGTAGTCTTACTTCGCTACTTGACACCTCTGATCACAACCATCGATGTCTTTCAGAGCAGCTGCTCACGGAAAGACAGAGTTTCAGAGAATGTCAGTCTTATTCTCCAATCGTCTCCCTCCAGGGGGCGCCTCATCAAGTCAGTTTCTTCCATCTAACTCTATCTCCTACATCCTCTTCGGTCACATCAACTATCTTCATGTCTTCCTTCACTGTATCCATGAACCTCCTCTTTGGTCTTCCTCTAGTCCTCTTTCCTGGTGGTTCCAAACCCAGCATCCTTCTTCTGATGTACTCTCTCTCTCTCCTCTGCACATGTCCAAACTATCTCAGTCTGACCTCTCTGACTTTAAAACCTCTAACATGTGCTGTTCCTCTGATCCTGTCCATCCTGGTCACTCCCAGAGAGATCCTCAGCATCTTCATCTCTGATACAAACATCTCTGTTTCCTGGTTTTGAATCAGTGACACTGTCTCTAGACCAATCAGCATGACCGGTTTGTCCTAAGATACTGTACCTTTAGTGTATACTAGGGTTATGGTATACACTGGTATACTCATCATGGTAACCAGGATCTATGTTCCTATCCTCACCATGGTAACCAGGATCTACGTTCCTACCCTCACCATGGGAACCAGGATCTACATTCCTACCCTCACCATGGTAACCAGGATCTACGTTCCTACCCTCACCATGGTAACCAGGATCTACATTCCTACCCTCACCATGGTAACCAGGATCTATGTTCCTACCCTCACCAGGGTAACCAGGATCTACTTCCTACCATCACCATGGTAACCAGGATCTACATTCCTACCCTCACCATGGTAACCAGGATCTACGTTCCTACCCTCACCATGGTAATCAGGATCTAAGTTCCTATCCTCACCATGGTAACCAGGATCTACGTTCCAACCTCACCATGGTAACCAGGATCTACGTTCCTACCCTCAACATGGTAACCAGGATCTACGTTCCTACCCTCACCAGGGTAACCAGGATCTACTTCCTACCCTCACCGTGGTAACCAGGATCTACATTCCTACCCTCACCTTGGTAACCAGGATCTACATTCCTACCCTCACCATGGTAACCAGGATCTACATTCCTACCCTCACCATGGTAACCAGGATCTACGTTCCTACCCTCACCATGGTAACCAGGATCTACGTTCCTACCCTCACCATGTGAACTAGGATCTCAGCTCTCTCAGCTCCTGGGTGAGAGAAGCCAGAGTGTGTGTTTTACTGACGGAGCGTTCGAAGCCCCGCGGGGCGTTTACGGCTCAACGCGGCGGTTTATGGGATTATTGATGTTTAATCCGTAATAAACAAGACAAAGATAATTACATAAACAAATATGGAGAATCCCCTCGGATTAACGATCAGCAACAAAAACAAACAAACAAACAAAGCTAAATTACACAATTAATCAGAGCAAATTTGCATAAATTTACATAGAATCTCTGGAAAAATTAAATAAGTAAAAAAAAAAAAAAAAAAATCTTTAAAAAAAACAATGAGTTCATGTTAGGTTTTCTCAAAATAAAATTTCTCCAAACAATCAATTTATTATTATTATTATTTTAAAAGGATTTACATTTTTTTGCTGCTGATTGAGAAAAATTTAGAAAAAAAATCCACCAAATTGTGTCTAAAAGTTTCATTCTTTCATTTCATTCTTTCGTACCGTTCATTCTTTTCTCGGTTACTTCTACTTGAGTAACTTTTGAATAAAATGTACTTCTATTAGTATTTTTAATAATTTTTTTTATTATCTTTATAAATAAATAAAGTTACTCTTACTCCAATACTTTGGGCAAACGTTAACCCGCTATTTTTCTTGCTTTGAATATATTTTTTTAATATTTCAGTACAATATAAATATTTTCTAAAGAGCGCTTCCTGCCATGGATGACGCTAGACATCATTCCCCCAATCAAATGTGCTGAGCATGGTCACATGACTCCATCTGACCTATCAGACGTACCCAAGCGCCATCTTTAAAAAAAACCTCAAACTTAGCGTGAAAAAGTTATTTTGAAAACAAGCAGTGGTGGAAAGTAACGAAGTAAATTTACTTCGTTACTTAAGTAAAAAACAAAACAAATGTGTTTCTGTACTTTACTTAAGTAAAATTTCAGACTTTTACTTCGCTACTTTTTAAAAGTGTGTTTTACATTTTTCGTTACATTTTTGTTCAGGAATTTGAAAAATACACAGTTTTTTTTAAAGCGCATCTTGAAGCCGCATCGCCAAAATCAAAAGGAGCAGTTGATCGGGAGAAGAAGTCATGAATCGAGGACCAATCAGAGTCGAGAGTAAACATTTTCCGCATTCATTCAGCACCAGAAAACTAACATCAAATATAGCACAAATTAAAAAGAGTCAGAAGATCGTTGTTTGTTGTGTTTATTTCTAAATAAAAAGTTGAGCCATCTTTACACAGAGCCAGGATTTTCATTGACAAAGCGGGTATAGGAGGACTTGGGGCATCCGCATCTTCCCCAAAAGAACATTTTAAAAAATAAGTGTCATTTTCCTCCATTTTGGAGCCCATTCACTGGCCCTTTAAGAGGATAGCTTGACGTGTCCCCTTTCCTTTCTTCTTTTTTTTTTTTTGTGGACCAAAAGAGGTGGTAAAGAGGGGGGGCACGCCCCTACAGAGTATTTATTTGTGACCCTACAGCACAAAAAAAAACCATTTGAATTATGGTCGAATACTTTTACTTTTTACCTAAAAAGTAAAATTTACACCAATTACTTTTGTACTTTTACTTAATTAGAATTTTTTATTGGTACTTTTACTTTTGTATTTTTTTGCCTAATAATCTGTACTTTTACTTAAGTACAAAAAGTGAGTATTTCATCCACCACTGGAAACAAGTTACTGCTGAAGCAGGTTAAACGTCTTTTTCATCTGAGCTCTGTTCAGATCTGTTTGACTAAAAAAACACATTAACATTAAAACAAAACATCAGTAATGTTTTTATTTTTTAGCTTTATTTTGAAAATAAGAAACTGACTTGCTGTGGCGACCGCTAAAGGGAAAAGCAGAAAGAAGAAGAAGATTTTGAACTTTGCTCGTTTTGTTGTTTTGTTTAAATTCTTTTGTTTATTGAATACATACATTGGATGTGGAGTTATTCTTATGTTTTTATTCTTATGTTTGTATTCTTATGTTTTTATTCTTATGTTTGTATTCTTATGTTTTTATTCTTATGTTTTTATTCTTATGTTTTTATTCTTATGTTTTTATTCTTATGTTTGTATTCTTATGTTTGTATTCTTATGTTTTTATTCTTATGTTTGTATTCTTATGTTTGTATTCTTATGTTTGTATTCTTATGTTTGTATTCTTATGTTTTTATTCTTATGTTTGTATTCTTATGTTTGTATTCTTATGTTTGTATTCTTATGTTTTTATTCTTATGTTTGTATTCTTATGTTTTTATTCTTATGTTTGTATTCTTATGTTTTTATTCTTATGTTTGTATTCTTATGTTTGTATTCTTATGTTTGTATTCTTATGTTTGTATTCTTATGTTTTTATTCTTATGTTTTTATTCTTATGTTTTTATTCTTATGTTTGTATTCTTATGTTTGTATTCTTATGTTTGTATTCTTATGTTTTTATTCTTATGTTTGTATTCTTATGTTTTTATTCTTATGTTTTTATTCTTATGTTTGTATTCTTATGTTTGTATTCTTATGTTTTTATTCTTATGTTTTTATTCTTATGTTTGTATTCTTATGTTTGTATTCTTATGTTTTTATTCTTATGTTTTTATTCTTATGTTTGTATTCTTATGTTTTTATTCTTATGTTTGTATTCTTATGTTTTTATTCTTATGTTTTTATTCTTATGTTTGTATTCTTATGTTTTTATTCTTATGTTTGTATTCTTATGTTTTTATTCTTATGTTTGTATTCTTATGTTTTTATTCTTATGTTTTTATTCTTATGTTTTTATTCTTATGTTTGTATTCTTATGTTTTTATTCTTATGTTTTTATTCTTATGTTTTTATTCTTATGTTTTTATTCTTATGTTTGTATTCTTATGTTTTTATTCTTATGTTTTTATTCTTATGTTTTTATTCTTATGTTTGTATTCTTATGTTTTTATTCTTATGTTTTTATTCTTATGTTTGTATTCTTATGTTTTTATTCTTATGTTTGTATTCTTATGTTTTTATTCTTATGTTTGTATTCTTATGTTTGTATTCTTATGTTTTTATTCTTATGTTTGTATTCTTATGTTTGTATTCTTATGTTTGTATTCTTATGTTTGTATTCTTATGTTTTTATTCTTATGTTTTTATTCTTATGTTTTTATTCTTATGTTTGTATTCTTATGTTTTTATTCTTATGTTTTTATTCTTATGTTTGTATTCTTATGTTTGTATTCTTATGTTTGTATTCTTATGTTTGTATTCTTATGTTTTTATTCTTATGTTTTTATTCTTATGTTTGTATTCTTATGTTTGTATTCTTATGTTTTTATTCTTATGTTTTTATTCTTATGTTTGTATTCTTATGTTTTTATTCTTATGTTTGTATTCTTATGTTTGTATTCTTATGTTTTTATTCTTATGTTTGTATTCTTATGTTTTTATTCTTATGTTTTTATTCTTATGTTTGTATTCTTATGTTTTTATTCTTATGTTTTTATTCTTATGTTTGTATTCTTATGTTTGTATTCTTATGTTTTTATTCTTATGTTTGTATTTTTATGTTTTTATTCTTATGTTTGTATTCTTATGTTTTTATTCTTATGTTTGTATTCTTATGTTTTTATTCTTATGTTTGTATTCTTATGTTTTTATTCTTATGTTTTTATTCTTATGTTTGTATTCTTATGTTTGTATTCTTATGTTTGTATTCTTATGTTTTTATTCTTATGTTTTTATTCTTATGTTTGTATTCTTATGTTTTTATTCTTATGTTTGTATTCTTATGTTTGTATTCTTATGTTTGTATTCTTATGTTTGTATTCTTATGTTTGTATTCTTATGTTTGTATTCTTATGTTTTTATTCTTATGTTTGTATTCTTATGTTTTTATTCTTATGTTTGTATTCTTATGTTTGTATTCTTATGTTTGTATTCTTATGTTTGTATTCTTATGTTTGTATTCTTATGTTTTTATTCTTATGTTTTTATTCTTATGTTTGTATTCTTATGTTTGTATTCTTATGTTTGTATTCTTATGTTTTTATTCTTATGTTTTTATTCTTATGTTTTTATTCTTATGTTTTTATTCTTATGTTTGTATTCTTATGTTTTTATTCTTATGTTTGTATTCTTATGTTTTTATTCTTATGTTTGTATTCTTATGTTTTTATTCTTATGTTTGTATTCTTATGTTTGTATTCTTATGTTTGTATTCTTATGTTTGTATTCTTATGTTTGTATTCTTATGTTTTTATTCTTATGTTTGTATTCTTATGTTTGTATTCTTATGTTTGTATTCTTATGTTTGTATTCTTATGTTTGTATTCTTATGTTTGTATTCTTATGTTTTTATTCTTATGTTTTTATTCTTATGTTTGTATTCTTATGTTTGTATTCTTATGTTTTTATTCTTATGTTTGTATTCTTATGTTTTTATTCTTATGTTTTTATTCTTATGTTTTTATTCTTATGTTTGTATTCTTATGTTTTTATTCTTATGTTTTTATTCTTATGTTTGTATTCTTATGTTTTTATTCTTATGTTTGTATTCTTATGTTTGTATTCTTATGTTTGTATTCTTATGTTTTTATTCTTATGTTTTTATTCTTATGTTTTTATTCTTATGTTTGTATTCTTATGTTTGTATTCTTATGTTTGTATTCTTATGTTTGTATTCTTATGTTTGTATTCTTATGTTTTTATTCTTATGTTTGTATTCTTATGTTTGTATTCTTATGTTTGTATTCTTATGTTTTTATTCTTATGTTTTTATTCTTATGTTTTTATTCTTATGTTTGTATTCTTATGTTTTTATTCTTATGTTTTTATTCTTATGTTTTTATTCTTATGTTTTTATTCTTATGTTTTTATTCTTATGTTTGTATTCTTATGTTTTTATTCTTATGTTTGTATTCTTATGTTTGTATTCTTATGTTTGTATTCTTATGTTTGTATTCTTATGTTTGTATTCTTATGTTTTTATTCTTATGTTTGTATTCTTATGTTTGTATTCTTATGTTTGTATTCTTATGTTTGTATTCTTATGTTTTTATTCTTATGTTTTTATTCTTATGTTTTTATTCTTATGTTTTTATTCTTATGTTTTTATTCTTATGTTTTTATTCTTATGTTTTTATTCTTATGTTTTTATTCTTATGTTTGTATTCTTATGTTTTTATTCTTATGTTTGTATTCTTATGTTTTTATTGTTATGTTTTTATTCTTATGTTTGTATTCTTATGTTTGTATTCCTATGTTTGTATTCTTATGTTTGTATTCTTATGTTTTTATTCTTATGTTTGTATTCTTATGTTTGTATTCTTATGTTTGTATTCTTATGTTTTTATTCTTATGTTTACAAACAAAAATAGTGTTACTTTTAAAGTTACAGTACTTAGTAGTTTTTTAATGCGTACTTTTTACTCTTACTTGAGTACATTTTTTGGCCTCTCCACCCACCTCTGATGAGGACTGACTTATTTGAATTAAACTTCTGCCGATCAATCTTTGATTTGCATGAACTTCCAACGCTGCAGAATTTAATGTTTTTACTTTGTTAAATTCTTTTTTTCTCATTTGTGTGACATCTTATTAAGAAAATTCCACAACACTCCTCCGAGTCCTCACAAATAAAATGTGATATTTCGGGTTCGCTTCGGGCTCGAGTTGGGTTGTAATACCCGCAGGCTGGGTCGAATCGGGTCAGGTCGGGCTGGATTTTTTAGGCCCGATCTCACCTCTAGCATGTACAGTCCTTATACCGTAATTTCACGACCATTAGGCGCACCGTACGAAAAGGCACAGTCTCAGTCACACACCGCCTTACAACAACACACACACAAGCATGCAAATGTGTGTATTAAAAAATAGATCGGGAGTAAAACTGAGTTTGGTTGTGTTTTATTTAAGTAGTAACGATACTAAACAAACACATTACCGGTAATAGTCTTTATTCAAATCCATCAAAGTCCTCATCCTCTGTTTCAGAGCAGGTCCACTTCGCTCCTCGCTGTCAAAGTCACTGTCTGTACTGTGCGGCTCCTCAGAAGCTTTTGAGAAAGCTCGGATAACAGTACCAGCAGACACGTTAGTCCAAGCATCTACAATCCATTGGCAAACTGTAGCGTAACTCGCCTGGCGCTGCCTGTCGGTGCAGCGTGTCTCTTTGTCATTTTCAGGGTTAAAACAGCCATGTTGTTCAAACAGCACATACCTTTTTTATAAACAATCCACGCCCACACTTCACTCTTTAACGTTCTCATGCCTTTTCTTTCAGGTCCGCCTCGCGGGCACCGCGTTTTCTTTTAGGTCCGCCTTTTCTCACACACAAGGCGCACCGCTCATTTTGAAGAAAATCTAAGACTTTTATATGAGCCTTATAGCCGTGAAGTTACGTTATTTGTTTTTGAAGTATAAGAGGGGGAGGAGTTACCTCCTCCTTCCACCCAATAAAAACACAGTACCAACCCATCCTGGTAAAATAACATCGTTTCTATGTAAACATTTTGCTTGTTTTTCTGTTGTTTTTTCTGGACCGATGTTTGCACGGTTACTCTTCCTCTGCAGCCCGCTGTCACCTGGCACGCTCCTCTGAGACGTAGGATTTACTCAGTGATTGATTGCCACTGCCTCGCCACGCTCTCCGGAGCCCTGAACTGTGGCGGCCCGCCTGAACCGCTCTGCCAAAACGAGCAACCGTGGAAGCTAGATGGAGAGAGAGAAGAGAGAGAGAGGGGATCAGAGGACGGGGAGAAACGGGAGGGTGTCAGGTGGGATGGCGGAGTGTGAGCAAGAGAGACAGAAATAAAACAGAGGTTACAGGAAGAAGAGATGAAGGAGGTGGAGGATCTGAGGTACTGAGACCCGGACACACTGCCCAAACTTTACCGGAGCATTCCTGGAGTGGTGGTGGACCTCCTGGTACGTCCCACCAGGAGGAGACCCAGAGTCAGACCCTGGACCTGCTGGAGAGACTATGTCTCCCAGCTGGACAGTGAACACCTCAGGATCCTCCTGGGTGAGCTGGAGGATGCAGCCGGGGTGAGAGAAGTCTGGGCTTCCCATCTGAGGCCGTTGCCCTTGGCGACCCGGCCCTGGATAAGAGGAAGACGACGGAACGGAAAGAAAGAAACTACAAGCCAGGCTAGTGCCACCTAGAGGCTCCACTCTATTTCACTTCCTCCATCAACTAGGTCAGGGATTGCAGGCGTTATCATATGATTGCAGTGTTGGGAAAATGTCCAATCAGAGAACACGAGTGTCTGTCCTCCATGTTTGTAGTTCTCTTGATGTTCGTGTTGGTAACGTCTCAATTTTTTTCTGAATTTAAAAGCAGTGTTTATTTTTACGTTTTGTTTTCGGGTTCGTTACAAACGTCACATCTGGTCCCCTCCAGAACGGAACGATCAGACCACCGTGGAGAGAGTGAACCCGAATACTTTCGGGTCAGACTGTTTCCATAGAGACACAGAAACAAACTGATCAGGTTAACAGAGGAAGACAGAGTGTGGAAAAAAGGCGACTGAGCGCGTGCAGGCAGGCGGGTACGCCTGATAGAAGCCCAGCTGGCGCCACCTAGTGCTGACATTTTATTTATTTCATCCAGCTACTACGTCAAGGATCACTTACATTAGCGTCCAATAGAACGCCTCTTATTAGTAAACAGAGCGATGACTGTGTGACGTGTGTGTGTGTATGTGTGTGTGTGTGTATGTGTGTGTATATGTGTATGTGTGTGTTTGTGTGTGTGTATGTATGTGTGTGTGTGTGTGTGTATGTATGTGTGTGTGTGTGGATGTATGTGTGTGTGTGTGTGTGTGTGTATGTGAGTGTGTATGTGTATGTGTGTGTTTGTGTGTGTGTGTGTATAACTTGTAATGCTCACTCTCTCTCCCTCTTTCTCCCCTCCTCTCGCTCCCTGTCTCGCCCACAGACGTGTCTGGAACTGGAACGCTACCTTCAAACGGAACCCAAGCGTCTCTCCGATCTTTTCGACGAGGAGTTGGACTGTTTACTGACGCCGGCGTTCCTCCAGGACGGCGACAGCGACGAGGATCTGATGGACCCTCTCCTCGCCGCTCTGCCCGACCAAACCCGCCCCGCCCCCATCCTCGTACAGACCAAACTCCTCCAGATACCCGTCAAAGCGGGCACCGAGCTGGTCTCCATAAAGGAGCAGGTGTTCGGAGGAATGAGCGCTGCCGTCACCTCGCTAACGCCGCCGTCCTCGCCGGAGCTCGGTCGCCACCAGATGCTCACCGCCACGGCGGACGGCACGCTGACGCTCAAACTGGTGGCAAAGAAGGTGGGACTAAGCGGGGGTAAGCTGGTGGCGGCGCGGGCGCTGGCATCAGGGCGAGAAGGGTCGCTAAGCGACGGCGAGCAAGCAGGAGGGATCCTCGGAGGAGACGTTCCGGAGAACAAGAAGAGGGTACACCGGTGCCAGTTTAACGGGTGTAGGAAGGTTTACACCAAGAGTTCACACCTGAAAGCCCACCAGAGGACGCACACAGGTAAGAGGGCCTCTTGATTCTGATTGGCTGTCAGGGGCAACGCCCTCAGAGGGGATACGTGGTGAGGGTAGGAACGTAGATCCTAGTTACCATGGTGAGGGTAGGAACGTAGATCCTAGTTACCATGGTGAGGGTAGGAACGTAGATACTGGTTACCATGGTGAGGGTAGGAACGTAGATCCTAGTTACCATGGTGAGGGTAGGAACGTAGATCCTGGTTACCATGGTGAGGGTAGGAACGTAGATCCTAGTTACCATGGTGAGGGTAGGAACGTAGATACTGGTTACCATGGTGAGGGTAGGAACGTAGATCCTGGTTACCATGGTGAGGGTAGGAACGTAGATCCTGGTTACCATGGTGAGGGTAGGAACATAGATCCTGGTTACCATGGTGAGGGTAGGAACGTAGATCCTGGTTACCATGGTGAGGGTAGGAACGTAGATCCTGGTTACCATGGTGAGGGTAGGAACGTAGATCCTGGTTACCATGGTGAGGGTAGGAACGTAGATCCTGGTTACCATGGTGAGGGTAGGAACGTAGATCCTGGTTACCATGGTGAGGGTAGGAACGTAGATCCTGGTTACCACGGTGAGGGTAGGAACATAGATCCTGGTTACCATGGTGAGGGTAGGAACGTAGATCCTGGTTACCACGGTGAGGGTAGGAACGTAGATCGTGGTTACCACGGTGAGGGTAGGAACGTAGATCCTGGTTACCATGGTGAGGGTAGGAACGTAGATCCTGGTTACCATGGTGAGGGTAGGAACGTAGATCCTGGTTACCATGGTGAGGGTAGGAACGTAGATCCTGGTTACCATGGTGAGGGTAGGAACATACAATCCTGGTTACCATGGTGAGGGTAGGAACGTAGATCCTGGTTACCATGGTGAGGGTAGGAACGTAGATCCTGGTTACCATGGTGAGGGTAGGAACGTAGATCCTGGTTACCATGGTGAGGGTAGGAACATAGATCCTGGTTACCATGGTGAGGGTAGGAACGTAGATCCTGGTTACCATGGTGAGGGTAGGAACGTAGATCCTGGTTACCATGGTGAGGGTAGGAACGTAGATCCTGGTTACCATGGTGAGGGTAGGAACGTAGATCCTGGTTACCACGGTGAGGGTAGGAACGTAGATCCTGGTTACCACGGTGAGGGTAGGAACGTAGATCGTGGTTACCATGGTGAGGGTAGGAACGTAGATCCTGGTTACCATGGTGAGGGTAGGAACGTAGATCCTGGTTACCATGGTGAGGGTAGGAACGTAGATCCTGGTTACCATGGTGAGGGTAGGAACGTAGATCCTGGTTACCATGGTGAGGGTAGGAACGTAGATCCTGGTTACCAGGGTGAGGGTAGGAACATAGATCCTGGTTACCATGGTGAGGGTAGGAATGTAGATCCTGGTTACCATGGTGAGGGTAGGAACGTAGATCCTGGTTACCATGGTGAGGGTAGGAACGTAGATCCTGGTTACCATGGTGAGGGTAGGAATGTAGATCCTGGTTACCATGGTGAGGGTAGGAACGTAGATCCTGGTTACCATGGTGAGGGTAGGAACGTAGATACTGAAACTCTTTTCTTTCTGTGTGTAGTTTGCATGTTCTTCTGTGTATGTGTGGGTTTAATCTTGTTTCCTCCAAAAACATACATGATAATTTGATTAGCTGCTAGGAATGAGTGTGTGTGTGTGTGTGTGTGTGTGTGTGTGTGTGTGTGTGTGTGTGTGTGTGTGTCGTCCTATGTGCTCCCCTTTGAGGGAATGTGGGGAACCCTCCCGACACCCCTTGGCCCCCCCTGTGTTCACTACAAGCCCGACGCTGAGCTGTAACTCGTTAATCCTCTTGGATTAATTTAATAATGAATGATCTGGCGTGGATGCAGGCAGGGATTAGTGTAGCATAGCAGGAGTGAGTCTAACCGTGACAGCGCCCCCTAGAGGGCATTAAGAACATCATTATATCCTAAATCCTGAACTCCGTGAAGCCCCGCCCCAGTTAAAAAAATACACACAAAAAAAGAAAAAAAGGTAATCGTTTGTGCTTTTTTTTTTCCCCCGTTCCGTTATCTTCCGCTTGTTCCGGGGTCGGGTCGCGGGGCAACAGCCTAAAATGGGCAGCCCAGGTCTCTCTCACCCTGATCTCTAAGTGAGAGCCCAGCCACCCTGTGGAGGAAGCTCATTTCGGCCGCTTGTACCCGCGATCTCATTCTTTCGGTCACCACCCACAGCCCCGGTTTACTGTCTGAGGGTGTTGCCCCCGACGACCCGGTCCTAGAAAAGCGGAAGACGACGGAACGGAAACTTTAAAGGAATCAGACCATAATGTTTTTCCCTCACACACACACACACACACATATAAACACACACACATACACACATACAGTGGTGGTCAAAAGTTTACATACACTTGTAAAGAACATAATGTCATGGCTGTCTTGAGTTTCCAGTTATTTCAACAACTCTGATTTTTCTCTGATATAGTGATTGGAACAGATCCTTCTTTGTCACAAAAAACATTCATGAAGTTTGATTCTTTTATGACTTTATTATGGGTAAACTGAAAATGTGACGAAATCAGCTGGGTCAAAAATATACATACAGCAATGCTAATATTTGGTTACATGTCCTTTGGCCATTTTTACTTCAATTAGGCGCTTTTGGTAGCCATCCACAAGCTTCTGGCAAGTTTCTGGTTGAATGTTTGACCACTCCTCTTGACAGAATTGGTGCAGTTCAGTTAAATTTGTTGGCTTTCTGACATGGACTTGTTTCTTCAGCATTATCCACATGTTCTCAATGGGATTTAAGTCAGGACTTTGGGAAGGCCATTCTAAAACCTTAATTCTAGCCTGATTTAGCCATTCCATTACCACTTTTGATGTGTGTTTGGGGTCATTGTCCTGTTGGAACACCCAACTGCGCCCAAGACCCAACCTTCGGGCTGATGACTTCAGGTTTTCTTGAAGAATTTGAAGGTAATCCTCCTTCTTCATTGTCCCATTGACTCTCTGTAAAGCACCAGTTCCATTGGCAGCAAAACAGGCCCACAGCATAATACTACCACCACCGTGCTTGATGGTAGGCATGGTGTTCTTGGGGTTAAAGGCCTCACCTTTTCTCCTCCAAACATATTGCTGGGCATTGTGGCCAAACAGCTCAATTTTTGTTTCATCTGACCACAGAACTTTGTCCATGTGATCAGCAGCAAACTTTAGTCGAGCCTTAAGGTGCCGCTTTTGGAGCAAGGGCTTCCTTCTTGCACGGCAACCTCTCAGTCCATGGCGATGCAAAACACGCTTGACTGTGGACACTGACACCTGTGTTCCAGCAGCTTCTAATTCTTGGCAGATCTGCTTTTTGGTGCTCCTGGGTTGACTCTTCACCCTCCTGACCAGTTTTCTCTCAGCAGCAGGTGACAGCTTGCGTTTTCTTCCTGATCGTGGCAGTGACAAAACAGTGCCATGCACTTTATACTTACAAACAATTGTTTGCACTGTTGCTCTTGGAACCTGCAGCTGCTTTGAAATGGCTCCAAGTGACTTTCCTGACTTGTTCAAGTCAATGATTCTCTTTTTCAAATCTGTGCTGAGCTCCTTTGACTTTCCCATTGTTGCGTTTGTGGGTGTTTTTATCCATAGAGCCCTTTTTAAATGGCCTCAGAGAAGTCACCAGCTGTAGTCACTCATAATCACTCACAAGAAGTTAAGAGGTCATGCTATGAAGCTCATGTCATTGACACAACTTTCTAAGTCTCCAAAATTGCTCATTCATGTTGCTGTATGTATATTTTTGACCCAGCTGATTTTGTCACATTTTCAGTTTACCCATAATAAAGTCATAAAAGAATCAAACTTCATGAATGTTTTTTGTGACAAAGAAGGATCTGTTCCAATCACTATATCAGAGAAAAATCAGAGTTGTTGAAATAACTGGAAACTCAAGACAGCCATGACATTATGTTCTTTACAAGTGTATGTAAACTTTTGACCACCACTGTACATACACACTCATACACACACACACATACACAAACACACACGTACACATACATACACTCACACACACACACCGTTCACTCTGTCTCTCCTGCCCTCTCATTAAGCTAAGGTTGCCTAGCAACAGCCCCCGTCTGCTCAGTAATTGGCTGCTCGTTAATCTCTGTCTCCGTTGCTAGGTGAGTCTACCAACTGAGTCAACCTGTGTGTGTGTGTGTGTGTGTGTGTGTGTGTGTGTGTGTGTGTGTGTGAGTCCCGTTAAACCCCTACCGGTAATATTTTAACGGACGTCGAGGGGACCAGAGGGACGGAGCTCGACCGGGGTTCAAGTTCGGGGCCGGATTGAAATGTTTAACGGACCGCATATGGCCCGCGGGCCGTGGTTTGCCCATGCCTGGTCTAACCCAAGGGTGGCAAACTTTTCATTCATGGGCCTCATTGAGCTCTAACATTAAACGGGCAGAGGGATGGCAGCATGGTGTGGTACCCTCACATCGTTGGCATCTGGAGAAAACATGTGCTTTAATTTCTAATAAAAATGAAGAAAAGCATCAAGATAAAATCTCTTATTTTGAAATAAATCTTTAAATAATGAAAAAAATGAACAACTATTTTATTTTGAAGGTCTTGGTTTAAAATGTAGGTTTGAAACGTAACGTTTTTTACGTGCGTGTTTTGGCCCTGATGGCTTTCCATACCTACAGGCACTGATTTTTTTGACAGCGTGGGCATCACGGAGACACACACACACACACGTGTCAGACACACATTTGAAGACGGTGGCTCAGTGGTCAGAGGGTTCGCCCTGAAGCAAACCCGATATGTCATATTTTATTTGTGAGGACTCGAGAGGAGGAGGGTTATTTATAAATAGTAACATTTTGGGTTCGGTCTTAAGCCCTTACCTCTAACCAGGGAGAACATGTAAACTCTACACAGAAACACCAGTGTCTCAAGTCTCACCTCCACTCCGGGACCCGAAGCCATGACCTTCTGGGTGTGTGGTTACCGTGGTAACCTTGGCGTCACGATCCGGCCCCAAAAAAACATGTTCCATCGTCTTCCGCTCATCTGAGGCCGGGTCACCGGGGGTAACACCCTCAAACGGGAAGCCTAGGTTTCTGTCACCCCGGCTGCATCCTCCATCTCACCCAGGAGGATCCTGAGGTGTTCCCTGTCCAGCTGTGTGACCTCTCACCTACTCTAAGCTCCTCCCAGATCGCACAGCCACTCCCTCAATGTCTGAGTGTTAATGGCTTTTCAAAATAAAATGCAGAAAATTCTGGAATGATGTGTTTAATTTTAATTGAATTTTATTTTGAAATATAAATTTCCTGCTGGAGGTGAAGCTGGTGAAGCTCCAATGCCACTCAGTGTGGGTCTGTTTGTCTTCTTAAGAGGATTGACAGCGCTGTGACGGAGGATCTGGCATAGCGACACTAAGCTAGTGAAGTACTCCTCATTAAAACCCCAATTACAGCGCCCACCGCCCGGGCATCGTCAGGAGGGAGACTTCCTCTCTGAGTGCCGGCACACTGGCATCACTTCAGTGGAGGGTTTAATTAGAGTTTCAAAATCAAAACAAACTGAATTTACATCAAAAACAGAAAAAAATGAGGGTTTTTAGGTAAAAAATGAACATATTTTTGGTCAAATTTGATTGTTTTTCAAAATAAAATGTTTGTATTTCATTCATTTATTTCCATTCGTTTCCATTCGTTTGTGTGTGTGTATATTGGTGTGTGTGTGTGTGTGTATATTTGTGTGTGTGTGTGTGTGTGTCTATTGGTGTGTGTGTGTGTATATTTGTGTGTGTGTTTTACATGTGTATTGAATTAAACATTAAAATTGTAATAAAATTTTCCACTTTTTTTTCTGTTTCAGGTGAGAAACCGTACAAGTGTTCGTGGGAAGGATGCGAATGGCGCTTCGCCCGCAGCGACGAGTTAACACGACACTACCGAAAACACACCGGAGCCAAACCGTTCAAGTGCAACCACTGTGACAGGTAAACACACCGAACGGACCCGGAACGTAGATCCTAGTTACCATGGTGAGGGTAGGAACGTAGATCCTGGTTACCATGGTGAGGGTAGGAACGTAGATCCTGTTTACCATGGTGAGGGTAGGAACGTAGATCCTGGTTACCATGGTGAGGGTAGGAACGTAGATCCTGGTTACCATGGTGAGGGTAGGAACGTAGATCCTGGTTACCAAGGTGAGGGTAGGAACGTAGATCCTGGTTACCATGGTGAGGGTAGGAACGTAGATCCTGGTTACCATGGTGAGGGTAGGAACGTAGATCCTGGTTACCATGGTGAGGGTAGGAACGTAGATCCTGGTTACCATGGTGAGGGTAGGAACGTAGATCCTGGTTACCATGGTGAGGGTAGGAACATAGATCCTGGTTACCATGGTGAGGGTAGGAACGTAGATCCTGGTTACCATGGTGAGGGTAGGAACGTAGATCCTGGTTACCATGGTGAGGGTAGGAACATAGATCCTGGTTACCATGGTGAGGGTAGGAACGTAGATCCTGGTTACCATGGTGAGGATAGGAACGTAGATCCTGGTTACCACGGTGAGGGTAGGAACGTAGATCCTGGTTACCATGGTGAGGATAGGAACGTAGATCCTGGTTACCATGGTGAGGGTGGGAACGTAGATCCTGGTTACCATGGTGAGGGTAGGAACGTAGATCCTGGTTACCATGGTGAGGGTAGGAACATAGATCCTGGTTACCATGGTGAGGGTAGGAACGTAGATCCTGGTGACCCCCTCCTCTTGGGCACCATCTTTCTTCCTTTAACAGAGACTGGGTGAGATGCCAGCTGGGGGCATGTGGGTGTGTTCCCGTTAAACGCTTTCTTGGCAGACAGTTTGCAGCTAATTGAGTGGCACCAGATGCCAGCTCCACTTTAACATGCACTCTGTGTGTGTGTGTGTGTGTGTGTGTGTGTGTGTGTGTGTGTGTGCGCCCCGCCTCTCCACTTTGAAATACACACACTCCCCTCCCACCGCCGCCCCTCCCTCCAGAGACGGTGTAATTACCCGTTGTGTTTTTCCTCTCGTTCGAGCCTCAGACGGATCCGGCTGGAAGCGTCTAATCCAGTCTCACCGCTGGGATTATGAGTCATGCTGAGTATTTAAACGTCTGGTTGGCACCGCCAGGCCCGCCGGGCCTATCGGACCACGGGTAGCGACGTATATGTGGACCCAGTTTGCCAGGGAAAGGAACCACCATGTTCTGTATACCCGGCGGTGTGTTGAATCCGTTTCCTGTGATACGTGGTCGTAACGAACATGTGGAGGGAGCAGTTGATCGCTTACAGTCTCCAAGAGGGAGAGGAAGTAATGAAACGAGGACCAATCAGAATCCAGGAAACATTTCCCACCAAAAAACTGACATAAAATATTAAAAAAGAGTCAGAAGATATTTGTTTGTTGTTTACTCTTAAATAAAAAGTTGAGCCGTCGTTACACGGAGCAGGGGCGCATCTAGAATTTTCTAAAGAGGGTCTGGGGCCATTTTGGTGCCCATTTGCTGGCACTGCCAGGGGATAGCCTGACTTGTCCCCTTTCATTTCTTTTCTTTTTTTTTTTTTGTGGACCAAAGGAGGGACTAGGATGGGAGGAGAGCGGATGGGGGCACGCCCTCCCACCCCACTCTACCTGGATCCGCCCCTGCAGAGTATCTATTTGTGACCCTACAAAAAATAACATTTAAATTATGGTCGAATACTTTTACTTTTTACCTAAAAAGTAAAATTTACACCACTTACTTTTGTACTTTTACTTAAGTACTTCATCCTCCACTGGTGTGAGAGTCGGACTCCATCATGGCCCCCGTTTGTCTCCGATTCCGTTCACTATTTTATGGACCCGAGGTGGTGAAGAAATCCGGTTCCTCAGGATTGGGTCTCTTTTTTTTGGATAGTAATAATAAAAATGCATTGTATTTAGGCGGCACGCTGGCGCAGTGGCCTCACAGCAAGAAGGTCAGGGGTTCTAGTCCTGGGTGGGACGAGGTTTGGAACACTGTTCTTTCTGTGTGGAGTTTGCATGTTCTCCTTGTGTCTGTGTGGGTTTCCTTCGGGTACTCCGGTTTCCTCCCACCCTCCAAAGACATTCATGCTAGGTCGATTGGCCGGTGCCAAACTGTCTCTAGGACTGAGTGTGTGTGTGGATGGTTGTATGTGTGTGTGTGGCCCCACGATAGACTGGCGATCTGTTCGGGGTGTACTCTGCCCTTCGCCTTAAATCAGCCGAGATGGGCTCCGGCACCCCCGTAACCCTGAAAGGGACAGACGGATAAGAAGATGACTGACTGACT